>VXAL01015518.1:0-229872 GCA_013399475.1 Chauna torquata
AGTATCGATCTTTTCTTCTAATGACTCCTATAATTAAGACAGGAAGATGTTGAGTTTGTCTGTAAAAAAACAGCAACCAAAAGAGTACAGAGCAAACTTGCACCTTGGTGGAATGGAGAGAGACGGAATCAAACAGTCGGAAAACTTCTAAACCTCTGAATTTTGTTTCTAGAATGTGAGAATCTGAATTTTATTAAAGTGGCAGTTTCGACACACAACCAGCGACCAATCCATTGCCAGCTCACTGACACAGATAGCCGGACTGCAAGGGTTTTGAAGGGAAGAAATTTTTCATTCTGTACCTGAGCTGAACTTTGCACAACTAACTCCTTCCTTTCCCAGCACTTACTCTTTCTGTCGCTGTAATGCAAAGGATAATCAAATGAATTATTCAGTCTTCTGCATCTTGTTGTACTGTTATCCTTTTGTGCTGAAGAAGTTACCATGGCATGTCATATTTAATTTTGAAAATCCATTTTGCATGGTTACTTCTACAATTGGCATGTGCTTTGCTTGCCTTTCACATGTAGGCATTTGTAGTAAAGTAAGAACATATATAATAACAAATACCTTTCAGTGACACCTAGTACAGCTGTCTTTCCGTTCAAATTTGGTCTTGTTCCCATTGAAGCAAGTAACATCTGATGCTATAGAGCCGTGGAAGTAATGCTGAACTCACTGGCCTTAATATATTTTGTGAACCTTTCAAAAAAATGGAACATATAAAAGATGTTAACAATTCTGGGGCAAATAAATGATTAGCTCTATGATGTGTGGTAATAATTTTTCTTGTATTTTCTTCACAAAAAGGCCATCGTTGAACATTTGTGCAATAAAATAGATGAAGATTATGATGCTATAGAGCACATAAATAGGTTTTCTTAAAAATTCCTACAGTAAATCACATGTTCCTGAATTTTGAAATCTTTCTCCTTTGCTTAATTATTTGAAGATGTTCATTAGCTCTCTGTAAGAGCTAATGAAATTTCTGAGTTTAAATCTAAGGCATATCTCAGAGAATAGTGGCTGGCCAGACGAGACATACTTTGCATCATCCAGTTCCTATTCAGATTCAGCTGGCTGCACACAAGTTGTACACTGGGAAATTCAAAGGAGCCTTCTGCATTGTAACTGCTTTATCACCTGCTTGAGTAGCTCAGTGCAGCCCATCTGACATGACTGTCAATTCATTTTTAGCCTTGATTCTTGAAAGCAGATGCACTGTTTCAAAACCTCCTGGACTATCACATATGGAGATTCCATCTGATTTGTTACTGCTCCAGTACGACCCAAGGCACTCAGCTCTTTCCTCCAGGGTCTATTGAATGCCAAGACGAAATGAACTTGGTGCTGGAGGACAGAAGAAGTTCAGATTTGCTTTTCATTCTGCCATGACTAAAAGAATGAATACGCAATAGCTGCTTATTGTTAAGTACCACATAATATTGAGAGGCATATAAAGTGCATGTAAAAGATGAGTGTAGCTGAACGGATGAATCACTCAGAGAACATTAACCAGTGTGTTCCTTTATTTTTTCATTAGGAAGCCTGAGTTGCCTACTCTTCCTATGGCCATCTGCACACAGCTGATGGTTCTCTAGGAACAAGAAGTGCACATTTACTTGCCAGCCCGGTTTCTTTCTTCAATTTTGCCTTATGTCAGAATTGGACCAGTAAATGAAAGTAGCCTGCTGAAATGTACTTCAGTTTTAGATTGGCCCTGGATTTTCCTGGATTTTTTTCTAGGCTTTGTGTGCCCATTGTCACTAAACAGCCAGTACAAATGAGTCAGAAAAGCTCTCTTATAGCAAAGAAAAAGTCTAGTAGAGAAGATCCTGTATCAAAATCCTGGAGATCACAAGTTAATTACTAGCTTCAGCATGTGATAACTGTGTTCCTCAGTCATGCACAGGTAATGCTCACTTCACTCTAACTTGTTTATCAGGACTCCAAGCATCTCAGGACAGAGACCATGCTACTAAATGGCCTTGTGGCTCCCAAAACACGAACAGAGGTCTGCAGTTGTTACTGTAAGATAAACAAGAGGAAGTATAAAATGATCACAAGGGGACATCAGACAAAAGAACATTATTCAGATATTTTAAGGTCATTGCTTTAAGTCTGTAATAGCTTTAAAGCTCATGTAGATCTTTATATTGGTAAATCTTTACTCTAGATAAAGATGTCAAGATAGGACTAATATATTTAGACCTGTCTATATCTGTTACAGTCTGTGCCAAGTTCCACATCTTTGACAGAACATGTACAAGGCCTCCGAAAATAATCCAGTCTAGATAAGAGCATTTGTCAATAGCTGTAAGCCATTCATATGAGCAAATGGTCCTAACCCGACAAGGCTTCCCAGATAGTGAAATGAAGTCTTAGTAACAAACCTAAGATATAAGTTCTCTGATAAACCAAAGGATAACACAAAAGCCATCCTGCTAATGTCAAAATAGCATTGCTCTGAGAAACCTCCAGTGCTAAAACATGAGTCACGTTGGCTTCCCACTTGCAGGAGGGATCCAGGGTGATTCAGAATCTGCTAAGGTTACAAATCACCCTTCAGATATGCACTGCAGGTGCTCCAGGAAAGTTATGCAGAGGAAACTCTTTATCTACAGCATTAGAAGGTATTTTATTCTCTTTTGGTGTTATAAATACATAGATTTTAGACCAAACATCTGCTCTGGATAGGCAAGGTTGTTCTGTTTTACCGAATTGCTCCCATGCTGCACTAAGAACTTGTATTTGTCCGAAGTTTATATTTCGGAAAGGCACCTGGCTGCAGCTAAAGACTGCTGGAGATGTGGAAGCCATCACTTCCTTCAGGACCTTGTGAAACCCTGGGTTTTTGCTCTGTGCAACCTCCCTAGTAATGCTGCCTCAGGGACTATTGAGTAATTAAACGTATGAACCCACACTTCATTTTGTTTACTGATCACATGGGGCCCTTTTCAGTGCTCTCAGGTATGTCCATCAGCCTAGGAGACCACGATAATCTGTCTGTATTGCTCCAGTGCCACTGACTTTGACACCAAAGAAAGCACTCTGATATCACAGGTAAGTTGATGAAGGTTAGATAACACCAATATAAAGCATACAACATAGTTTAGCCTGGATTATTCTCTAACATGCAAAAAAATGAAACACATGTTGAAAAGGCTGGATACTAATCAGCACAGACCTTGTTGATGACAAGAAATTGGCAGCTTGTTAGCCTGGATGCTCAAAGACATACCGAAGTCTCAACAAGATCTAACTGTAGCATGACTAAGGCCAACCATTTGCTCTTTGCCAATCCACCCACATTTTCACGGATGGCACTTTTCCACCCTGGCATCCATAATGTAGTTAATGCTGTGAGGCTAAAAGGCAGAAGGAGAAATGAAAGAATGCGTGCATAATGCCAGATGGAAACAGAAGAATGCAGGCTATAAGTTGCCTATGAAATGGAGATGATTATAGGCAGCGCAATTAGCAATCTGTGCATCTGGCTTTACTATGACTCCCCAGGTCAGAGCACATTCACTTTGCTGCCGAGTTGAAGAAAGCATTTCTTTGCTATTGCAGGAGAATATGAAGCAAAAAAATCCTTCAAATAATCCAACTCCAAAAACAACCAAATCATGGCAAACACAAGGACCCCACTACAGTATTAACATTACTACAGCAAGAAAACTGCCTCACACCTATATCAAGTAGAAATATTCTTCCTTTCATGGTTAAAGGTGCATGAATGCTGTGCTCACCTGCAGTGAAAAAGACTCTCTTTATTCAAACTGAAATCAGGCAGTTATAACACTGCACATTTTGCCCACTTCTTTGCTCATTTAGGTCCATTTCTACCATTTCACTTGTGCCCAGTAGCTATTCTCTCTGCAGACAACCATACTGAGATCAACAGGCAGATTCCTCATCTTTAATGAGGAAGAATGTGTGAGGATACCTGAACCAAAGAGGTTGCACAAAGAAAGATGGGAGGATGCTCTAGTTCTTCAGGATTGATGCACTAAATTGACTTTTCACACTACTCGCAGAGCACTACCTTAGGCCAGACTTTTTACGAAGGCTTTGGTCCAGCAAGTCCATGACCAAACACTGAAGTAAAGATGGTATTATCAACACCTTTGAAGTAAGGCAAGTGCTTTTCTGAATTGACAAAACACACAAAAAAAGCATGGAAGCATCTAGGACAGGAGAGGTGATGAAATCCTCTGTATTCCACTCAGCTCTTTCTTTTTTCAATCTTCAGGTTTTAAATGCACAAAAAGCTCACAGGAATACTACTCGTTTTCTGTATCTGTTCTTTCTGAGTGTGTCTGTGCGTTTCTTTTTTTAAAAACAATCTAATATATTCTTAACATGAAACATTTAATGCCTGGTGCACAAATGTGTAATAAAATTCAGCCCTGTGGCTCTTCCACTGTCAAGTCAAATAGAATCCATTTGAAACAAACGTGCAGCTTTAAAATTTCTTCATCTGAATGTTCCCTGTCTTTGAAGGGAGCAGTTCTGTTCTCCTGTCCCCCACAGATCAACAGGGATTTAGAGGAGCAGTAGGAGGGAATATTTCAGCATTGGTTTTGTCTTGAAAACCCAGGGTTTTGCAGAGCCGTACCCTACTGCATTGAAGAAAATGAATCCTTCCTCAGAGACATTGATTTTAGCAAGTATTAAAAGTACACACAAATAGAAGACAAAAAGCAGCCCCAGACATTTTTCAAAGGAAGGAAACAAAAGGGCTTGAGATACGGTACGAGGGATAACTATTGCTAAGAGACGTCTTTACTTAGCTTATATCCCACATCACTCGGGGCCTGTTTGTTACTGTACACAGAAGGAAAGGAATTCCTAGTGGTTGAAGGGGTCCTCACACCAACACTGAGAACCCAGCCTTCTTTTCTCTCCAGGAGAAGCAGCCTTTAGGTGGACAAGCCCTGTTTCTTAGGTTGTGGAGTGGAGGTGCATCTGAATTGTTCCACAGCACCAGAGGAGGCCCTTTGTCACTGCTGTCTTCCACTAAGTGGAGGCTCTCTAACCCTGTGTCCGCAGACATGGTGGATCTGCAAGTCAAACACAAACCAAGAGACCCTATTTGGTTTGTCAGGTCAGAAGGTGGGATGAGGCTGCAGTCGCACACTGCACATGGAGATGGAAGGGAAGCCACTCGCAAGAATGAATTCCTCACAAGGTTTGTACTTTTGCACACTGTGAGAAGGACTATGATTGCCCCATAAGACTAAATGGTTTGTGCTGAAGGCTGCCTGTCTGTACTGCCTATATTTCAGCACTGTTTACTTCAACATTAAGTGGTAGACTGATCCCGCAGACTGAACTCCCCTTAGCAGTTGGAGCATGTCTTCCAATTCAATTATGTGTGAATTATAGTATGTGAGAAAGATTGGGAGATTTACTTCAAAAGCACGATCCTGATCCAAACTAAAATAGTAGCGTAGATGCAACCATAATAACTCAAGAATATCAGGCCAAACACTGGGTTAGAATCAATTTTTTCCCTGTCAGACACAACAGAGTTGCAATTCTTACTAGCTCCATAGCTGAGCAAGGTTTGTTTTTTTTTTTTTTTTAATATTAATGTGGTGTTAAGAAATGAGTCAACAAATTATTGTATTATTACATATAATTTTTCAAACTGTTTTCCTAACACGAGTTAGGTTTTAGTCTTTGAAGAGAACTGTTAATGCTAGGTTTTGCTCTGCAGTCGCCCCTGGAGAAAATCAGTGGCAGATAGAGTTTGCTTTCTGGGGATTTTTTCCTACCCTCTCTAAACCTGTAAGCAATTTTTAGTCTGGGGAAGCTTCCCAGGAAGATGTCATTAGTTTCTGGGCTTGCATTTCTGGGAGGCAGAATTATCCAAGGACTTGCTTTGTGACCACTTCTGTTGCAGCATTGGCATATATATCTAAATATAGAAAGATACATTTAATATACTGATTCACTGCTGTCTCCTCTGCAGGGAAGCTGATCTGCAAACCTCAGGTTTCTTCAACATGCAGCGGCTGTGCTACACAATGTCCAGTAGAGAGACATCTGTATTTTGACTAGTCAGGCATCTTACTACTTTTGAAAAGAAACATATCTAGTTGTAAAAGTACGTGCTCCGACTAATATTGGATTTAACAGGTTTTGTGACTAAGCATGTACATGTGCCTTCACAAGTGGAGAACACACTAGTGCGACTTTTCACGGATACACTTACAGAGAAAAAAGTTATTAAGCCTTCATTTTGTTAAATATGTAGGTAGGGGGGTTTAAAACACAAAGAGGGAGAGAGAAAGATACCATTCACGCAAGAACTTAATGTCTCACTCTTACAATGCTGAGCTTGCAAACAAAGGTTATATCTAACTGATTTTAGAACTGTACTGAGTAAACTTAAACAAAACCACAGCGTGAATATACATTTCTTTTAAATGAATCATGATATAAAAGCACTGATTTATGTTTCTAAATAACTTTCTAAAACAAATGGTAATCACATTTCTAATAACTAGTAGTTCTGGTCTGCAAGCATGTATGATCTGCTTCATTCTTATGCGGCAGAAGACTAAAAGCTGAGAGTAGAAAATAAGTCAATAAAACCAAAAAAGCCCTCAATGCTGCAAAATACAGAATGTAAAGGACAATGGCAACTTTCTAGTGATGGGTAAAGCCCTGTGGGCCTTTTAAGTTTTGACTAGGTAGCATTAAAAATTACTATAAGACCAGCTATCATCAATTATTTAATGCCTTGCATCCTTCTTTATATCCATGGCCATTTCTGTGGCCTTTCTGCAGACCGAGGCTACTTCTGAGCTCTTAGCAACAGATTTGTGTTGTATCTCGCTTTGCAAGGACATAACATGAAACCCCTCACGCTGGCAGAGTCCCGATGCACATGCTGCTGTGGGAACGATCATTTCTCAGATTAGAAATAAAAAGCTAATGCCATAAATGAATGTTATTAATACAAGGTACTTCAGGTATGTATTGCAGAGTGCTCACAAGTAAGTAAATGAAGGTCTAAAGCCCTGGGCAAAATCATTCTATGAAGAAATACGTCTCTTTCAATGTAAAATTTTTCACGACCCCTCTCCCCTCAGTCACACACTTATTACATTGAACCAAAATACCAGGCAGTATCCTTTATCTGTGTTTTGTAGCACTAGGTACTGGTAAAAATACAGGTGCTGTAAAAGAAGAGAGCAAGTTAAACGCTCTCTAAAGAGCTCACAAGATAGGTCCAACTCAGTCCTACTCGTCTGGTATTGCAGACCAAAATGCCAAGGCTGATCTGCTGTGAAGTCTCAATAACGTATGACCCCACCTTTCATCTCTGCAATGACACTCTGCTAAAGCCACATAAGCCCAGAGTCATCCAGCTGATGGGAGAGGAGTTATCTTACAGCACATCCACTATCAGAACGAGGTTCTCTCATTCCTCTTGCCTTAAGCATCACTGCACAGTAATTCCTTCAACACCAGTATTTTAAAATGCCTCACTTACTTTAGCAAGTAGGTTGTACTGGTAGCCTTTGGTAGAGTTCCACTGTGACCAACACACAAATACAAAAACAGTCCCTTGCAGCAAGTGGATGATGTTGCATTTACATTAACAAAATACTCATATATATTGAGGAGATGGTATAGTCTAAAAGATCCAGTACAACACAGCTATTCCAAAGATCTTATTTCATCCTCTTCTGTCTCGTTTTGTGGTACCTAAGATGCTTGAACAAGACACCTGCCATTCAAGCATTTGAGGGCCATCCGAGAGCACTGCCCATGTTTCCTCTGCCCTTTATGACAGTCGTGTGCTATTTAGCACAACAGATCACTTTACACGTAAGCATTTTGAAAGTATTGGATGGAAGGGTACTATTAACCAATCCTTCACTCTCAGTGATTTACAAAGTCCTAATGCAGAATAACATCAAACTTCATCATCTCTCTCTCAAATTCCCTCTACTTCACATTCTGCTGTTTTCTCTTTTTGTTGTTTGTAATTGGAAAGTGTTTAAATAGCTCTTTCACGTATTGATTAGGCCAGTACTAGGAGAAGCAAGGATATGATTGATGAATATACCTGTTCATTTAAAATAGGTCTGAAGCAGCAGTGAAATTAGTTGCTGACTTCAGTAATTTCATCACAAAAATTATGCTCATGTAAGTAGCAAACAGTATTTCTGCTGTGCAATCAGAAAGTCAACTTTTGATGTTCACAACAAAAAAGAAGAAATTCCGCATGTGACTTCTTTAGAGCAACCTGGACAGTTCAGTGACCATCCGGTGGATTTATGCAGGAAACCCATAGTGTTAAGGGTTGAAAAACCTCTGCTTTTTAGCCAGTGATATATCATCCCATGTAGACTTTGTGAAGCCGTTATGTGCAGACCGAGGAAATCACACTTCTTCCTTTTCAACTACACATTGCTGCTAGAAAGAATTACAGTGCTATATACACATAGTGAAACCTGTTCTGAGCACCCTGACACATCGATAAGACAGAAGTTGCCTTTGAAGGACTTACAGAAAATCTCTGGTTTGATTGTGCTGGGTTTCTAATGGAGGTGCAGCAGAAATGCTTTCATGGCTTTCGTAACAGTTTTAGGCAGGCAGCTGCCTAAACAAATTCAGATGTTTTAAGAGGACAGAAAGGTAGAGACGCTGCCTGATTCCATAGAAATGAAGGCTATCCCCATGTTTACAGAGCCCCCTTCTTTGCCATAGGGCAATTAGAGCCCTAAGGTGAAATAGTTATTCCCAATTTATGGGACAGGTATGCCACACTGCTGAGGAGGTGAGTGCACCTTTTAATATTCCACACAGAACAGCCTTGTATCTGTACCACATTTGTATGACTGCAGTACCAAGACACCTTTTGTCACATATCTTTACACTAGGTCCTATATGAAAACACAGACTGAAACTCTCCCTATGTCCCACAGAGACCAGTGGTCCAAGGGGCAGGTTCACAAGGAGCTCAACGACACTGCAGCAAGCCCTTTTCTCCACCCTCGCCACAGCATGAGCCAGATACAGTGACACAGCAGCAGTCACTGTCCCCTCTGCTTCCCTCTCACAGCGCACTTCCTGCCACCACCATTCTCTGGATTTTAAACAACTGATTTACACCAGAAAAAGCCTTAGTACAGATGCAGTTAAAGCAGCAGAAAGACTTTTTATCAGTGCCCTCTATTTTGCTGCAGGAACTGGAGTTAGCTTCACATCTGCTGAGTTTACCAGTGTATTTTAAACCCTCTTATTGAAGAAGCTGTGTCATTAAGGCACTTTGGCTCATCATCTTGTACCACTCGTTAAGTGTAGCCACACCAGCAAAGACTCTCTAGCATATCACAACACCCAAAGACAAGTACTCAAGCCACAAGCAGACTAGGAAGCACCAGGCAACCAAGTAAGAATAGTTCTATCTTGCTTAGTGCTCTCAAAAACGTTTTACTGGGACAAAAGTTTCCAATTCCCCTTGCAATGAGGACAAAGTGATCACCTCTTCTGCACACAGCACAGCCATTTCCATTGCAAGAGCAATGCTTGCAAGCCTCTTGAGCACCATCAGCTGTGGTGCTGAGGCCCAGGGGAATCCAGAAGCCCTTCCCAAGGGCCAAGGCTTGCTCAGCTCCCAGCTGCCCAGAGACTGCATATCCTTCTTAAGAGCTTGTCAGCAGGCAGCTGGGATTTTAGTAAAGGCAACTGGTAGGTCTATACTGATAAATCTTCGCAGAATTAGGTAGCAAATGGAAAAGTATAATTGCTGAGCTTCCCAACAGGCTTTTGGAATATTTCACTTAAGCAGGGTTGGTGTGCCAAGTTTTACACAGGTTGTTTCTTTTAAGGGGCTATAAATATAAAAACAAATATCATTCTGAAAGCATTTAGATAAACGGTTACAGCAGAAACCTGGTGATGCGGATCTCACCTCACAGCTCCAGGTACTTCAGTTCTAAGTCTGTTTAAGTTACTGTCAGGCGGAAGAAAGACACAAATACAACAGCATAAAGGCAATCAGACAGCGGACATATCCTCAAAGCAAAAGGCAGCCAAAATGATCTGTGCCTTACCTGGTCTAATCCACATCGCAGCGGCACCCACTGCAAAGCTGCATCCGTGTCACTGGGGCACACCTTCCAGATCCTGCAGCCACTCAGTGACTGGGCAGAGCTGACTTCAAAGTTGTTCCATCATAAGAAATTCTGAAAAAATCTGAAAGAAAAGACAACACATTGTTCAAATTGCAAATGATTCCTATGTTTTCAGGAAAAATCTAGAATTGAAGCAGGATGACTACCTCAGCCCAGATTCTTAAATAGCCTGTCTGGCAGCTCTGGGCAAGCATTAAGCTACTGCTCAGCACGTGGGATTGGAAAAGTACTGCCCTGGGAGCTTTACTGCTCAGGTGCACCAAAGGTGGAATTACTCAGAGGTCTCTGGCACCAGCCACTGTCAAAGAGGAGACAAGATAGGACCAGGGCTGTGACCCAAAAGAGCAGCTTTAGATTCTCAACAAGCTACTGTATGCTATAGAAATAAACAAACAATTATTATAATCTGCATACCAATTCTGTGTGTTTTTTTTTTTTTTTTAAATCACTTAAAGCTTGGGGTCCCTCTCCTCCAAATTAGATGTAAGAGGTCCAGCACACATTCAGCACAAATACTCAGACACCAACACAAAAACAACCTCTCTTCTTTCTTCACCAATCTCTTTATCTTTCAGCACTGTTAACAGATCTGCTGTTTACAGAGCAGTGACAAAGCCTGGTTAGGGATGCATCTTTAAAAAATAATGTGGGAAAGGAAGGAGCAGATATCCTTGAGATCAGATGATTACCCAGAATGTTTGATCCCTCAGATCAAATGCAATATTTTTCCTCCCGCTGTGCGCGTGTGTATTAGCACCAGTTTACTGGCAATATTTTTCCTCCCGCTGTGCGCGTGTGTGTATTAGCACCAGTTTACTGGCAGAGTGAGGCGGGTACCACTGTCCTTAGAATTCCTGATCACAGTCTTGGGAGAATCACAGTAGAAGGGAACAAACACTGTCCATTAAAAGACAGCCCTGAGTTGTTTTTTTGCCAGTTTTCTTGCTTTAGGCTGGTACTTTGGTGTCCGTTCAAACCACTGAAGTCTCTTATCAGGGACAGCACAGCACAGAACTTGAAATGGAAAAACACAGGCAATCTGAGTTTCCCTAGAAAATATTAGAAGGCAAACTTTGAAATGTCTTAATTTTAAACATCTTTCTCTTCACAATTATCTCTCCCTAAAAGCAAAGTGATGGCAGTGAAGTGACAAAAAGAAAAAAAAAAGAAATTAAAAAAGGGGGAGGGAAAAGAAAAAAAATGGGAAGAAAAAATTACTTCCCCAGGGTTTCTAGTCTGCTTTTTCATACATATCATCTTCCTAACCACAGCACAGGAAAATGATCTTCTATCAACCATGTTAAACTTAACCATCCATTAAAAAGTACGATATTAATGCCTGTCTCATGCAACAAAAGATTTCTAAGACAACCATATCCTTTCCTGTTGCTCCCACCTTCCTTGATGAATTAAAGTTTATATCAAAGGAAAACTTTGGATAAATGAGGGTCTGTATCACCCTACTAGCAAACTTTAATAACCTGGATTTGCCAATAATGTAATACAATAATGTAATGGTAGAACTAAGATTTCCACCAGAGCACACTGGGTTTTTTCCTTTGTCACCATTCATATGTGCTCAGCAGCTTGCAGTGAGAAGCAGAGCCCACGAAGAGAGCGATGTTGCATCCAGGGACCTTGCCCAGGGCTGGGAGTCCCCTTCCCAGTCTCCCCATCGACCTTGAAGTTGTCCTTGCCTGATCTGTGCCTGCAGAGAAGTGAAGCCCACTTCCCTCATCATGCGCTGTGTGACTTCCAGATGCAAAGCTGCCTAAAACAGCACTACAGACTAAGCGCCCTCATTCACTTGCTTGTTATCTAACACAGCTTGTCATACCTCAGCTCATCATTTGACTAATTTGACAGACTACAAGAGATGGAGAAATCCAAGTCCCCCTCATTATTTAACAGGCTTTGATGTGTAAAATCATTGGATCAACCTGCTAAAAGAATCTCATATTTTAAAACTCTTATTTTGAACCCATTAGGGTTTTCAGGTAACCAAGAAGCTCATCGTTATTCGGAGGCGATTTCTTTTACAGTTGCCTGTAATCTCCCAACCTCCAGACTGAGAATCATTTAAAAACAAATAAGCTTCCCTACAGATAAAATTCAGAATCTCTCTGAGCTTTCAAGATAATAAAACTAAAAGGCAACGTTAAGTTGAAAAAGGAGATGAAAAACAGAGGATACCAGAAAGTCCCATGAAGTTCAGAATTTAACCTTAAGGCTAGAAGAAATGGGCCGAGAGTAAATTTTTCATTTCCATATGCCATTTTCTGGAATTGGGATGAGAGCAGCAGCAGAGCACAGTATCTATATCTTGTTAGCACTGTTCATATTCTCATGTGTTTTTGTATGTGTGTGTTTGGACTCCAGCTGGGCCTTGTGCCATCATGTATTATATATTCACAGCTTCAGACTTCACAGCCAAGATTTTCAAAAAGCTTTAGTAGCTTGAGGTGCCTCCAACACTGAAACATCCTAAGGCGAGCAGCTTGGCAGCACTTTCAGCAAAGGAGACTATTTTTTTTTTTTTTTTAAAGGTTGCTCAGACTGGATGCTGACAGAGTGGTACCCCATAAACACCCCACAATCACCAATTTGTGACAAAACCTGGCAGTAGCATGAGGCACGTTTCCATATATATAAGCTGCTGACAGAGTTGGTAGGCAGTTTTGGTTGGACATTTCAGTCAGTCACATCTGATACCAAATATAGGATAACAGTAATCCTGCTTCTCTCTCCTCCAGTTCTTCAGTGTTTTCATGAACTGTACCAAAACACGTGTGGGAACACCCTGCATATTGCGGCCTGTCACTTCGTGCTTGGTTGGTAGCACTAAACCCATGGTGTCCCACAGAGCAGCCCCTCCATGTCCGACTGCAGAAGCATGACCTGTTGGTGCCGGTTGTACAGCACAGCTTCCACTCCTGCTTCTACAAGATGCGGCCCAAGTGAACTAGTGCAGAGATATGCTACAGGAAACTGGACGGACACAGCGTAGGATCAAGCTCCCCTCCTAACAAGCGACAGGATCTTTTTCACTGAATACAGGACCATGTTACTTGGTCCGTCTCTGTAGAATTTACCACTCTTCTCTTTGTCTCAATTCACACAGATGCTTAAAGCCCGCTTAGAGAACACGAGGCAACTGCATGTCTTGCTTGTCTAATGCCAAGCATTTACATAAATAAATTATTCAAATTTTCCACTATATTTACAGATTCTAGAGTCTTCCTGTGCATGTGTGATAATTGCAATTATACTCAGTATATGATTTTGTCACTTCTATAACGTTTCCCTCAACTTGAAAAAGTGCCTTGAAAACAATTAAAGCCCATATATCCTTAATCTTACTCTCTCTCTTTAATTCCATGAAAATTCAGCAGTATAACTTCATCCTTGTTTAGGCTCACAAAACTCCTTACCTCTTCCTTCCTTTAAAATTGGCCTGCCACATACATGCTGCAAACATCCCCCTCTGTGGCAGCTCAGCTGCACAGGTCACTGTACCACAGAGGGACCTCTGCAGCACTGGCTGCATGGGAACTGCTCGGTACCTTTTACTCTACAACCTCCAACAGACTGAGCATACATAAGGAAAAGACTTAAGTCATCTTTTCTAATGAATACACTGAGTAACAAGCTGCCACTGCCATGAAAAAGATAGCTATTTTATTGAAGAAACAGAAGGTGCCTTAAAGGTAATAAACAGAGAGGACACAATAAAGGAAGACTGTTATGTGAGAAAATGAAAACACCTTGCCCAAGAAGAGGTTACACCTCTCTGCACATTTTGTAAGGCTTGGCATATATGTAAATATCCCCCAGAACTTACACATGTCAGCACAATGTAAAAGACTAGACGACTCTGTAGGGGGAAGGAAAAAAAAAAAGAGGGCCTGCGAAAGAGCTATTGTACACACAATCGTTCCGAAAAAATTACAACAAAAAAAGGGAGAAAGAGAAAGCAGGCAGCGCAATCATTCGTGTGAACTGATTACAGATCTCATATCCAGGCATTTCAGACAAGGCAGACTGGGAAAGCCAGCTGCATAAAAAAAGAGCAGGGTACCAATGTGGTTGCTGCTGAAGGAGTACGAGGAATGAAAGACACTGCTTTCTTGCAACAAAACCAAATCCTTTGAATTCCTGTCTTCTCCCCGCACCCGAATGCTATGAGAACAGAAAGAGTCTGCATTCCAGTATTAAAAATATTGGCACCATTCCCCTGTAAGTCATTTGTGCAAAGCAAATGGGTACCATACAGTAGGATCACATCTGCAGTGCACTCTGGGAAGCCTGCCTGGCTGGCAGTGCAACAGGCAAACACGTACCCATTTACGGCAGTTTAAGAGGGTACTGATCCCAAAATCACAGCCGTGATGCTGCAGCAAGACGTAACGCCTTTCTCACTGCACTCCTAGGAGGAGCATGAAAATGCCTCAGGAGCCAACTCCTTACTTCCCTGCTGAAAGCAGCAGTAATTCAGCCTATAAAAAGTAATAGTCCAAAAGAGTTTAGAACAATCTTGAAAATAAAGAATTTGAGATCAGTCAAGGAGCAAACATGTTTTTACACACTCCCAGGCTGCTGTTTCTATGAGCATATGCACTGACACAACTTCATGCCAAACAATTTTTGTGCTCCAGTAACGGAGCAATGGCTCCAGCATCACGTGTTACAAAGGTGTTACCCCGTAAAGGGCACAAAACCCTTGCGGCAGCTCAACATTAAAACACTAAAATAAGCGCTGTCTTGTTTTACAGGGAGAAGGAAAAAACAGTTTGACCTTCAACTCAGCTGCCTCTTCTACCACAATCCTAAGGCTGAAACATATACTACCTCTTCTCAAAAGAAGGGGGAAGATCCATATCTAGCAAACCAACTGATTAAATGCATCACCATTTGTAGAGAAGAGATTATCAACATGTGACTGAGGGTACACCATCCCATCTGTAGCACCAGAGCAACCGCAAAGTTTCACTGGAAAGATCTCATTAGATTTATCTTACAGAAGAACCTCAAAGCTGCCCTAAAGGCACAATGTAGCCACAAAGAAATGTTTCTTAGCAAGATCCAGGCATCTCTCTCTCTCTGCAGATCCAGCTCGTAAGGTTTCATAATTGTCAAGAACGATTTCCAGAATGAACTTTTATTTTTCCATTTTAAAGTGAATGAATAAAAATAAAGTGTAGAATAAAATTATCCCCAGTTCGCTGATCCATACCAGCAGATGTCTGGCACTCACTCTCACCCCATTTCTGTCCAAAAGAATTCATAGCACAACGCTCTAGGACGTGTCTCAGCCTAATAAAACTGCATCGTCTGACTGCAAAATATATGGCTTTGCACTTGTGTTTTGAGCCTCATGAACATTTGTGACCATATTTAAAAGATCAAAGTAAATGAATGATGCACGTATTCAGTTACATTGTCTTGAGTGTTTTTTTTTTTTTTTTAAAGTAAATACATCTTTTCAATAGCATGATAAACAGTTATTTCTATTGGATCAGCCAATTCAGCATGCTAGTACTGAATCATCATCTCATCCTTCTCTTAAAAAAGAGAAAACAAAATAGAAACAAAACAGCAGAATTCCCAGCCCAGGAGCAAGTGCAAAGTATGACTGTGAGAGGGGTCAGAGGAAGCAGTATGACAGTGTTGCCACATCATCTGTGAGAGCGGAACTGCAGGATTTACCATCTGCAACCTTATGAAGTGGCAGAGACAGCAGCTCCACCTTATCAACGCAAGCCAGAAAGTAGCTGGCCCAAGGAAGCTCTTTGCGTTATTTTTCTGCTACTATTGGAGAATAAGATGAACCCTAATCAACAAGGCATGAAATTGAGATCACTTACATGGAATGGTAGGAAAGGTCAAATTTCTCTAAACTTGCTGAAAAGTCTTACACCAGTTTTGAGCAAGATGGTGAGTCACATACCGAGTTAAAGATATTCAGTGGTTTTGGCTGCTGGCTTCAATTTTCAAATTGCATCTGAAAACAAAAACCCCCAAAGAGCCTGATGCTATGCTTAGTGGAACCTAGCATTATCTAATCTAACTGTAAAATATTCAGTACTTTAAAATTCAGTCATGTCAGCTGGAGTCTAATTTATCTCTCCCCTGTGGATTCCAAGTGCTTTTTCAAAGGTTTTTGGCATTAAAAAGCAGAGCCAAAAAAAAGCAGAATTTATAGTAGGACTTCTGTATCTCCCATAAATCTTTTTGCCAGTAAATGTTTGTTGGTTTGTGATTTTTTGTTTGTTTTTGGGTTTTTGTTTGTTTTTGATCAAAAAGAAGAATAAAAGGTGAGTATTGAGGTGAGCAGAGCACCTGAAAACAAAGGCTTGCTCAGTTTGTCAGTACGAAAATAGAAATTATGAACTAATTCATCTTCAAGAATGAATGTTAAGTAGGAGACATGGGCACAAGAGAATTTTTCCATTCTGTAAAATTTTGAGATTTGCACCTGTCTGCTTCTTTTTGAGGGGGAAAATTTAGAAAAGAAAAAAAAATCTAGAGCAAATAATTAAATCAGCCAGAAGAGTAATCACTGACCTGAGGTGGAAGAAATGAGATCAAATCCCATTTCCAAATCAATTAAAATGAAATTTTGAATACAAATCTCCCAAAAGAAGCCTAAGATCTATCACATCCCACAACCACTTAAATGTACAATTCCCAGCAAATAACACCAAAAACAAAAAAAGAGAATACACAACAGAATGGACTGGCAGTTAAGCCGCACACTGAAGAGTGTGTTTGACAAATCTTTTGAAATACCCTTTCAAATATTATTGTTCTGCCTTGTCAAGACAGCTATGAAATTTTCTCAAAAAATTTGTTCTTAAAACCAGTCACATGTGAATGTTGGATTTAGAGAATGGAGAAAGACAGTGTGAGCTTTTTCAGCCTTACAATGAGGGGACATCAGGCTACACCTGAAAAAATGGTGGAATCCAGCAAAGATGTGTTTTACACAATGTGCTTAAATTTCACAATTTAACTCATGCCCTGATTAAATCTGGGTCTGAACCCCCCCCCAAAAAAACCCCACCACACTAATTCTGAAACTCTGGAATACGAGTCTGGTATACGGACCATCAGAAGCTGCTCAAAGGTCTGTTGATCTGCTGCTTACATTGCTACGCAAATTAAGAATTAGGTTATCATTAAAATTTTTCGTATCACCAATATTTTGGCTTATTTATCTGTGAAGCATCTATTGTCATGAGACCTTTACATGAACCTGTAGATATCATTCTGGAAAATATTTTGCTGCACCTTTTGGACAGCCTGGGGCTCTTTGCCCCCCTTCCTCTGTTTTATCTAAGTATGGGATTTGCATCTTCAAATTCTGTTGCAAGCCCTCTCACGGAACATATGGTCACTAAAAACAAAACGCAAATAAAAAGCAAGCACAGCCCCATTGTTTGTTGTATTTGGATACAATATTGCAAATTCTTGGAGCATGGTCTCTCATTATACAGCCTTGGGCACATTTTCAATTTTAGGGAGCACATTGGTTGTAAAATGCTCACGGGTTGAACTGTTGCCCCTTTTAAGCCAAGGACAAAATATGAATGAATTCAGCTGGACAGAAATTCACCTTTAGCTTTTAGGACTACCAAGTCTAACCTTCTATACAGTCTAAAATTCTCAGGGCAAAGAGTTTTCACAAGTAATTAATGCTCAAAAGTCCATTTTTACAGTTTTATCATTCTTAAATATTCAGTATTTATAATGCACTTTACATTTGAATAATAGGAAAGGAAAACAACAGGAAAACAACTTCTGTTTTCTTTTCTTCTTTCCTGCAACACTGAAGTCATGTTTCCAGTTCAGTACCAACCTACCCAAAAATACATTTGTGACACTTTTGCGGTTGGATTTTTGTCATTGTTGCTGTTATATTAAGAAATGTAAATCACATTTTATTTTCATCACAATAAGTATCGGTGCATTTTCTGTTTCTCCAAGCATGGAATGAATTACAGTATCTTGTTCCCTTTTGCACTTACTGTGTTTCCTCTCCCTTTTTGATTGCTGTTGATTAATTCAAAGAGCAGGTAGTAGAAGTAAAAGATGCTGAAATAAGATGGCCAAATCAAGCACTCTCAGTTATGAAATAACAGAAGTTCTGAAGACGTGGCATAAACTCACTAACGCATATCACACTGGTATTCTAGATTTGCTATGATTATTAGAGGAAATCACAACTTAAGATAACTAATTTACTAAAATCTATACCACCTCGTGAAGATGTAGGCATTTCTGTTTTTCTGCAGATGCTTATGAATGAAATAAATATTAGTTTCAGTGGAAAAAATACGAAGAAGTCAAATCTAAACAACACATTTTGCTCTAGGAAACTGAATACACAAAAATTCACGTCAGCTATTCTTGTGTCCATGACACTATGAAGAACATGAATCTTTCATCCAAAACAGTAAAGACTAAGAAACTGCAAAAAGATATTTAGGAAGAGAGGAAAATGTCATGTTTGAAACAAATGCTTTTGTTCTTAAAAAACTAAGGGAGTTAATTGCTTTATAATGGAAAGAGTATTGAAGTATGAAAACAATTTGCAATTCCGAGAACTGTTCTCTGTCTACAAGTTAAGAGTTCATTAACAATGCTTTATTTGTTTATTTATTTTAACATCACTACACTGAATTCCTACTATTGCTTGTCTGCTTCTATTAGAGCTCCTTGAATTTTAGCAGATTTCAGTTCCATTCTGGAAGCGTTAGAAGCAGATAACTCAAAGCAACTGTTTACAGAGATACAATTGCTTGTTAAACCAAGGTAACAAAACACCTTTCCCTTTCTGCAACTGGGTAAAGCACTGGGGTTTCAGTTAAGAACAAAACAAAAACAAACAAAAAGAAAGCATGCATCAGAAGCTTTTCGAACACAAAAATCAAGAGCAGCTATTGTCTGCAGGCATCATTTTGGGGATCAACACAGAGTAGAGGAAGTTAGCTATAAACCACATTTTACAGCATCATTCTGGCAGTACAGAAACTAAAGGCCTATTATGCTAAGTACTCTAGATATCCCTACGAAAGTCAGTCCTCCCTAGTTTGTAATTTTAATATATGAAGTGATAAAAACCATTCTTGCACTCATTTCTGGTGGTCTCCTTGCCCCTTTCTAGAGGGGGCCTTATTCTTCCACCCAAGAAACACTGAATGTTTAGGTTTCTCAGCCTGGGACTTGCCAAGCATCCTGGTCAAAGTCTCAGTTACCCCCCTCTCACCATAGCTCTGCATCTGCCCAGCTACATTTGCGTTGTAACTGTTGGACACCTTCAGCATCAACCAGCGTAAAATAAGCTGCTCACATCCACACTAAAGTGAAAGTGCTGAGCAAAGGCCCTTGTAAGCAGCTGACACCCCATATTACCATATTTTATACTACAGGATTAGGCACTTTAGAAGCAATTCACAATACAGAACATCCTCATCCATTAATAAGTTCATCCTAGCCCTTACTTCCTGAATTGCTTTAGAGAAAATATCTTCAATTGCTCTGTCCATCAGAAATCTCAGTTCATTCACAATTTATCACTACAGACAAACAACTTAGGATGTTCCATACCCTTCTGTTTCTTAGCTGAAGTCTTCCTTGGCTGGATTCACTTTGACCATTCCAGACACAAGAAAATACAAACCCAAAGTTTCCTTTAAAAAATAACTTGCAGTCCCTGACATGTTACTTATTTATCAGAGTGGTCTGAAATTGTTTCTGTATTTCCCTTAAAAAAAAGTACCACAGAGTGTTGAGTTTATTTAAATAATGTTGCCTTTGATTTGAAGGCACATCAGTTCAGCTATTAATAAACCTTCAAACCACACCTCATCTCCAACAAAAAATGAATTCTAACATCAGCAAGTATTCTCACTGCAGAGGCTGAATTGGCCTTCGAAACCCCAATCACTGAAAAATTTTGCTAAACTAATGGAAAATATACAGTCCGTCTCTGAGAAAATGTGAGCTAATTTATATGTAAACCCATGTAACACGGTGTTTCATTTCTTCAGGCCTGACTCGCACTGATAAGCTGTTAGTCCAAATAAGGAAAAATCTGTTGGTTTTTTTTTTTTTAAACATAAAATTAGCTGTTGAGCATCCTGCTCATTTGCTCTGTGTCTGATCTGAGCCTTCTCATTCAATGATATGGATAACAGCAGGACCAAAAAAGAGCACTGGAGGACCTTGGAGTATTTTTGCTCTACTCCTGTTAACAGAGGAGGGTTTGGAGCCCTGAGGACATTGCACAGCCAGGACTGGAAGCGGTGAAGAAAGCCACGCCATCTAGGAAAGGGACCTTATGGCTTTTTTTGAGGGGCTTGTAAGCTCTAGCAAAATCCACACACTAAACCTGTATTTCACCTGATGTGAGCAAGAGGAGTTTCTGGAGAGGGGTGCTGGAACATCAGCACGTTGAGTGGGCTGGAGCCTGCAGCCATGTCGCACAGAGGGGCCTCCCTCCAGAGCCTACTGACAGCCTTTTCAACCCTGCAAATGGGAGATATTTTACTGCTTATTATTCATATTGGATCGATAAAGGCTAAAGGCTTGAATGAGGTACAAGCAGCTATCCTTGCAACTCATTAGTCCTCAGTTACTGCCAACACAAGATGGCTTCTCTGGTAATGTCAGTTATTAGTGTTTAGGGACAGCCTTGGAAAGCATCATCTGTGACCACTCTTGTGCAGTTTGTTTGTTTCAAAACTACTACTTTTCCCCTTTTCTATTGAGCTTCAATTTCAGATGAACTTTTTTTTTTTGGTTTTAACTTCTGCTTCTAGACATGTCACACCACTTATAACCTCAGGTGAAATTATTCTATCCCAACTCACGCTGATATAATAGTGTGTGAACAAGTGATCTTCTGTGGGAAATCTGAAAAAACATGGTGGAAAAGTTTCGGGTTGATCCCAAGCCAAATGTGTTTTTTTTTTTTTTTTTCCAGGCAAAACCCCCCAAAAAATCCTGATTAACTTCAAATTGAATTTAGGTCTTACATGTCGCTTTTGCTTAAAATTGTTTTTCTTTCTGTGAAGCTATTGCTTTTAACATTTCAAAAATAATTTAGCTCAAAGGTTTTGGAAAAATTTCAATATTGAAAGCTGAACTATATTTTAAATATCACCCTAAAAATACCAGGGGCAGAGGTGGTGGCCGGCAAAAGTACTACCCAGGAAGTTTTGTCCACTGTTATTTTTATATTCTCTTCTGTTAGGACTATAACTGTCCCTCAGATAAATTAATTAAGCCCAAACAATACAAAACAAAATCCTGTGTCATGTTCGAGGAACCTGCTGGGACCTATCTGAGCTACTGGAAGATCATTTAATGAGCACTCATTAAATTAACATCTACCCCCACAGCAATTTCAGCAGTAAAAGATACAAGCTGAAGAGCTTTAAATGGCTCTTCCTGCTCTCAGGGCTCGCACTGCCTCATTTGGTTCAGGCAGCTTGAATTTTGTGCCTTCGCACTCCCAGGAAGCTGGGGCTGGCTGCAGAACAGGTTCACAAGACTTCATTTTTACTGTACATTTCCAGCATCAAGAGGAAAAGGGGACTTACCAGCCTCAAGCACAGCTGCCTCCAGAATCAAAGATCCTTCCCCGGAGGAGGTGTGCTTGGAGCTGCATGCAGCCTCTGCAGGGCAGCTGCCAGCTCATCCCCACTCCCTCGAACCTGAGAAGTCTCAGGGTGGGATCCCGTCAGCAGTCACCCTGGGGGCCTCTCTTCAGCCAGCACCTCGAGGCAGGATGCTGCCTAACCCAACGTGAAGGCTTTCACTCATCTTTTTTAATCCTTGACTTTCCCATGTGAAGGATGTTTGTGAGAAGCTGGCTTTAGAGTGGGGAGACTCCTTGCTGGCTTCTAAGAGCCATTCCGTGCAAATGGCTCATACCTAACAAAGCTAAGCCAGAGTTGGAGGGATGCAACGGGGACAGAGATGTAGTTTAATCCTACAGCATGTTTCATGTGCTTGGGTATTAATTAAGGAAAAAAAAACTTCCTCTTGTAGGTAATTTAGATGTTCTACGAGAGTGCTATGGAGACCAATATGAATGTATCACAGTTTTATTGCAACACCTAGATGAACATAAAGAAATCTCAGTTAGGTTTCATGCTGACTCACATGCCCTGGGTAAAACGTAGATACTTTGCTTTGAACTACGAATGGCTTTGTTTTTGCAGAGATTGCCATGCTGTTTGCTGACTGGATAATGCACTTGGTTCAAAAGGCATCTAAATGCACTTGGAAAAGGCAAGCTGCTCGATACATTCTTAATACTAAGGTACTACAAAATAAGTTATCGTGTGTTCAGGATCACCCAACTAGTATACAGTATTGGCATGATGCATAAGGATAATAATGGTATATTACGATAGCCCATCACTGTGTTAAGGACACCGACTTTCTCTTGTAAAAACAACCTCTAATATTTTATCTGGGCTAGCACAGACTTCTGTATCAGCTAAAGCAGCATCAAAAAAAGTTATCCACATGCAGAAAGATTCTGAAAGATATTATATCCAAAAACAATTCAAGGGGCTGCAAAGCTGAGCTGGAAAGAAGTAATTTACCAACTGCTTGGCCCTTACCTCAGGGTCTAGTCACCAGATTACCACGTTCAAAGTGCAGCAGCTCAAAACCATGGGGCAGCTTTTCAGGAGCGTGCTCATCAGCCTCTAAGGTGAACTGCACCAGTGAAAAGAGGCAGCACTCCAGAGAAACATTCACTGGACACATATGAGCCCTTTACAACCAACGGTATCTCAGAGCCAGGATCCGCAGCCCTTCCTCCAACACATTTTTTTCAGATGTGGTGCTGGAACCATTTGGGAAATAATGCCTGGTGCAGTCTTTCTAAGAACAAACAGATCCTCTAAGTACAACTGGGACACTGCAAACCAGCACAGGGAAATCAAGAAACAAAGCTCTGCAGTAGAATTGTGTAGACACAGCTTATCAAAGTCTTGACAGCACTTCAGTCCTACTGCAAGCAGCAATAACAGCAGTGGCTTCCTGAATAATTCCCTTAAAGAACAGAGACCAAGACATTTGTACCTTCTAGTGGGCATTTTGGGGTACAGGTTTGTTTGTTTGTTTTCCTGGAAATTAAAGAGTATTAGATCTCCGTTAGAGTTTCCAGGAGATAAAAAGCTGTGGGCCAGTGTAACAGAAGTACAAAACAGAGTTTTATACAAAAGGTAGGAAAAAGTCTTTACTCCCCACAGAACTTGTTGGTTCAGTTTGTTCTAATGTTGTGTTGTCCCTGGGTCATTTTTCACTGGTGGCTTCTTTGAAGAAGGAGAGAATAGTTTTGTATTGAAGAACTGCTTTAAAAAAATAAAAAAAGAAGCAGGGATCAGCATTTAGAAATGGATTTGTTATGATGGAGATTACTCGGGGAATGATCTTTAGTGGTTAAACATTTTCATTCTGCCTGGAGTTTCTGGTTTTCTCCTCAGATTTGTTATTTTATTGTGTGTTAAGGAAGGAAGAATTTAACATATACACACACATACACGCTCACTTTCACTGCCTGCTCCTCCCTGAATCTGTAGCCCATCTTTCTCTCTGGCTGCAGCTGAACTGCAATAATGGAACTTCCTTTTGTTCTTGAAGCTGGCTGCTGGGAGTAATGGAGGAGAATAGAGGTCAGCAGAGAATCAACTAATGCACAAAGGACCGAGCACACAAGATCTCTCCAGATAAACTAAGGTGATGCAGCATAAGAAAGCCTGAAGTGAGGTTCTGTGTTCTGCAGATCCCTGCGGAGAATTTCACCCAGCTGAAATCAGTGTTAAACGACATTTGAAACTGAGCCAAGTTTAGAGTCATTCTACGTTTACCCTGGTGGCTTGCAAGTTGCTGTCTAGCCAAACTTCTTAACCAGCTGTTGAAGCAGGGACTCTGGAGCTTGGATTGTTTTGCAATAATGGTGTTGCATTTAGGTCTTTGCTACTGTTACATCTGCTTTCGTGAGTAGACCATAAAGCTTGACGTGATGGAGCAGAATTGCACCCTATAGCCAGCAGCAGTGCGCATCACTCTGGAAGGAGGGAAACAGAAGCCATGCCCACAAACACAGCTCACAGTAAAAAGCAAGCCACAGTTTAAATAAAGCTCAGTGTGATATGGAGACGCTCTTCTGTGACTGACCCTCCCTTTCATTCTTGAAAGCTGAATTACTATAGCCCTTGGGAAAGTTTAATTGATTTTTACATGAGTGACTAGTTTTTACCAAAGACCCATATTTTCAGTCCCATATTTAATACAGCAGGAAAACCCCTGCAGGCATCAGCTAGCCTAGTACAGCCTAAATGCTCCTTCAAAACTCAGCAAGAAACACAGATTACAAGATTAGATGCCTCTAGCCCATGTCTACTTGAGCTTCTGTCCATTATGGTGTCCTGAAACCTGCTTCTAAACCTAGTCCTAGATCAAGTCCTCATCACTTTCTCTTAACCTGGTAGCCTCCATTGTCCCAGGAGTCCAAACCCTAGGCCAGTGTCAATAACACCTGGTAGCCCAAGATTAAAATCTGCCCAGGCAGACTTGTCAGCCCCTGCCACCCCATGCTGTCAGGCACTACATTCTCCAGCAATAAGAGTGTTTGGAGTTTTTTGGCACCTTCCCTCCTTTACTCCAATTTTAACTCCTACCCACCAAACTATCCCAGTCCTAAACTCAAGTGCTTCTAAATTCAGCAAAAATCTAGCTAGAATCAATGCCTGTAAACTCCAAGCCCCACCTTTAACCATATGCCCAGCCCTCCCTGGGACCAAGCCAATCCTACCTGCCTGACACCAAATCTAAGCTGGCTGCCCACCTTTTGTCACGCTCACATTGGTGCTGATTCGTTACTTCAATATTTCTCCTCGTGCCTCAGGACTTCAGAGACACAGAGGAATCTTTGCCATTACCAGCTGCGAAGGAACATGAATTACTTCCGAACAAGAGAAAGGCGTGGGTGGAACAGTAGGATGCATCCTGTTCTCTGATGGATATTTCCATTCAGCTGCTGAATCAGGGAACACTTTCAGATTAATGCTGTCACTGTTTGGAACACACATCTTAAATGCTATTGATTTTTAAGATGATGAGTTAATTTTTGCAATCCTTTGCCATTTACAACATTTTAGATGAAGTCATTATCAGCTTTCCGGTGGCATTTGGAAAGCCACGTTCTGGAGAGACAAGCTCTGAGGGAGTGTGTGAATGCCACGCCATCTTCCCTTTTTCTTATCATTGTTCAGCTACAGCTAAGGAACACTTAGGCATTAATTCATCTTTGCAACCTTTCTTACTGAGCTCTAGTCTGACAGATTCTCACAGTTGCCATCTGTGAGGTATTTAACATAATGTGCAGTCTACATTCAACCTTCAGATGTCTACATGTTAGAGATCACGTTAGCACACATTCTTTTGCCTTGCCAGCACAGACATTGCCTGGTGTCAGAGTAATCTGCAGGCACCGTTCCTTTGCTTTGCAAAGCAAAGGAACCAGGTTGTCCTGACATGGAAGATGAAGATGTTTGTAGTTCTGAGCTAAGGGCAAATCCTTTGAAGTCAAGCTGAAGAGCATGAAGTTAAACACAAAGACTTTCTGCATAGCAAATTCATACCTGACAAACACAACATCAAAGGGCTGGGAAGCAAGCACTGCAATGCAATGCTGCCTCTATTAATAACGACAGTTCTGGCCAAGCCCTGACTCTAAAATATGGGATGTATACCTCTCAGATTTGATGTGCATTTCAACAGAAATTAGAGCTTTGAGGGATCAACTAAAGCAAGACACAACTGCAAGGCTGCCAGCAGCCTTAACCATAGCACATATTCACAGGGCTTGACAGAAACAGGGCTGTAATTCCAGCTGCATCGGCTCTATCACCCAGAGATGACTGTTTCCAACTGCCTAAGAAATGTGGTGCTCGCCCCCCAGCATCAGCTTCTGTAGGTTCAGGAGGCCAGCAAGAGGACTTGCTGTTTGCAAGTTTACCTACAATTTAACCTGGCTCAGGATAAACACAGCTCAGCTTATTGTTTTAAATTAGCTACTCTACACCCTGATGTGCCCAAGCCAATACAGCTGCTGACGGCAGCACACATCAGCAGATTGTGTATTTTAACCTAGCTGGACACGTGAAAGAGTCTGACAAGGAATTTTGTCTTCAGATGATTTACCCAAGAGGCAGTTGTTTCACTGATCTCTGGGTTAGAAGATAGTTTAAACAGGAGAAACTTTTCCAGAAGAAAATATTTACAGGTGACCTACAATGAAAACACAATCACTTCTCAGACAAAGGCATGGTCAGAGCATGCAGGGCAGCTCACAGCACAGATACAGCTTTCCTGCTAGGTAGATCTAGAGCTCCAGCTTGGCTTTTTATAAATACTACCTAAAGGCTATGTCTGGCACCATGTTGATTGGAAATGTGCTAAGACATAGCTCTTCTTCTGAATGTACCAAAAATCCGTATAACACCATGAGGTTTTTTTCCCAGTCGGAAGGGATTACAAGAATCAGAGGCCAGGTTTTATTTATACGCACACACACAAAAGCACACAGTGTGCACACACCACTGTGAAACAGTCTCTTACAGCACAAATTGAAAGATTAGTTCAGGCTTTCTTTAACATGGCACTGACTCCTGACATTTCCTTTGTAAGTGTTATCATACATTTAGGATTTGCTACTAGCAAAAGCTGCCAAAAAACCTTATTCTCAAACCCTCTGCATTACTCCCTTTTGCAATTGCTGCCAATCCCTCTTCCACACAGGACATGAACACCTCAGCCTGTACCTATGGCATGGCCTCAAAGAGCCAGAAGGAAAGGGTCTTGCAAGCCGGGTAACAGATCAAACAGAAGCAGAACAAATTCCACACACAAAATATCTTCACAGAGGATTTTCTGCCAGCAGCCACTCTTGACTTACAATAGGAAACATCTTGCTTGTATCAGCTTGGGAAAAAGATGATCAGCCTGGTGTCTAGATAGTGCACTGTAAAGAACTTTTGGGATGCTTAGCTTTCTAAAAGTATCTGTTACAGAGCAGACTTGATTTATGGCTTCATTGACATTGCATTACAGCATTACAACAGTGGGTGACAATGACAAGGTAGCACCAGAGCTAGCTTGCTCCAGGCAGGATGAATCACGCCCAAGAGTACAAAAGGAAGAAATGGCCCATATGCACAACAACGTGAGAGCATACAGGAAGCAGGAGGGGATCTTACGCGCTGAAAATAAGCATCTGCGTTGCCACCGACTCCTCTGCTCTCTTATTCAAGACCATGTCCAAACGTGCCCTAATGATGCGAAAACTGACATCAATGATATAACACCACATGCCAAATTTTTGAAATGTAATAGTAATTTCTGGCAATGGACCAGTGACACTCTGCAGAGATCTCAGTGACCCGAAGGCAGCAATCAGGGAAAAATAACATTAAAGCAGATCAAAATTTTATAGCTATCAGATATATGAAGCTAAAGACCCAAACTCTCGAAAATTCTTTCACTTATAACCAGCGTAACTTCTGACAAATCAGTCACACTAACAACCTTGTGCTACCTCAAATACTCAAAAATTTAGATACTTGCCCAAGTTGTTCACTGAACTGGTAGTAAGATCAATCAGTACTATATTAACCTATAAATGATAATTCCAATTATAAATACCAAACCACATTCTGCCTCACTAAATTCGACGTGCATCAGCAGTACCATGTATCAGTTTGGCTCAGCATTCATCATAATTTGGAGTCCTCAAAAATTGTGTAATGAAACTTCTGGTATTTTGTCCTGGAGTCCGTGATAGCTTATAACTGTCTCCTTGCAACAGACATGTCAGTATTATTTTCCTAGT
The DNA here is from genome assembly GCA_013399475.1 of Chauna torquata. Classification (NCBI taxonomy): domain Eukaryota; kingdom Metazoa; phylum Chordata; class Aves; order Anseriformes; family Anhimidae; genus Chauna; species Chauna torquata. The sequence continues at coordinate 28,081 of VXAL01015518.1, forward strand.
AAGTGTAGTTGGCCAAGAACTGTAAATTGATCTGTGCTTATCTTCTGATTATTGTAAAAATCAAGTCCTTCTGAAACAGTGTCATCTGTAGTCTGCAAGATAAAATTAAACCTAAACTCATAGGCTTAATCATATTACTTTGAATGGAGTATCAATCGCAGCTAATTTTATCATACATTTTGAGAGGTTTGCCTGCTTGCTGGCTGGCTGTCACTTTGATAAATGGAAGCAAGCAGATATCTGAAGGGAGACTGATATTTACATTTGAGAAAATACCACCAGTAAGTTTACAAAGAAATAGTCCACCCTCTTTGCAAAACATCACAGGAGCTAATAGGTCTGATGAGTCTCAGTCACACCCACCCTAAAGCGTTTGGTCAGTTCAGGAATCTGGCTACCTCAAATTGCATTTTCTAACAGTCGCTGCAGTTCAGGTGAGCTTGGCCCCTGCAAGAGCAGCAGATGCCACTCTGAATTTCAAAAACACTCTACTGCAAAGGCCCTTGGGATAGTTACACCACTGAGTCAGGATGGTGACCATCCAAACACTGAGGTGTGGATAAAGATGGTCCTGAGAAGCAAATCATCGAACTGGATTTCAACATCACATGGACACTGAGGCTACCTGCCTCCCTCTGTCTGTAACACTGGCAGCACTCGGCAGCAGCTGGAGTCACACGTACATTCAGATTTCATACACAAGTGCACAGTCAGAAGCATGTTTTTGGCCTGGGCTGTCTTCTCCTGTTACAGCTGCTTTCTGGTAAAGGAAATCCTGGTGGGAGAGATCTAAGCATATTGGCTTCGATTGGCAGGCAGTGAAGGGAGGCAAGGTGAGTCACGAGTGATACAGCCTTTGTTTTACTTCTACATCCTATTTCAATCAAACCACCTGAGATATGATCATCCTTGGGGCTTTAAGGTTTACAAAATCTGCTTTCGCATTTGGTATTTCAGTTTTTCTTCATTATGACTTTATTTTAATGGTAGAAAAGAGACAAGGCTGAATAATGTTTATCTTGCATTTAATGAAAATTAACACATTAATATTTAAGGCAAAAGTTACATGGAGTTTGCTTACTCAAACTCACTCTATTATGGATTCACTGTGTAAACAATTTTCCCTGTTTGGTTCACTACCTAAGGATAGCCTAAATAGATTTGAAAGGATTGATCATCAAATACTTTAGACAGCTGCCTAAAACCAAGATATCTTTGAAAGTAAATTAAGGTAAAAAAAAGCCTATCAGGGATTTTAAAACAAAGTCCAGTCTCATCAAAAATCTGTCACTCTAGGTTACAGAAATAGTCCATTGCCTACTTGTTTAATATTTCAGAGTCACTTATCCAATTCAGACTCTTCTTCATATAGACATGCACCGAAGCACCCACATGTGTGGATTATAAAACTGCTATCTGTATTTTGGAACATGTGGCAGACTGCAGTACATTTAGATGCAAAATCTGTTTACAAAATGCATGACCTTGATTGTTCCTTGGATCCCTCTCAGATGTACTGTCCCTGATAGTACTGTCTGGTATTAGAGTATATTTCTCAATGCCAATTACAGGGCTGTGATTTCCTTCTGAAGTATGCATCTCATTCCTCATTAAAGCATGTTCCTATCTTCACAAGTTCAAAGGAACACATCTACGCCCCCCCCCCNCTTTACCAAGATCTTGCTTAGTTTTTGGAAACAGAATGGAAAGAGCACAATCCTTCTTAGCCAAGTGATGCCAGCCCAGAGAGGGTAGTCTACTCTGTGAAGGTGTTGAGCATCGAGCTATCTGGCATGCATTCTTCTACCTGATGTCCATTACCAGGGTTGCATGCATCTCTATGCTCGGACATAATTCCCTATATAGAGCAAATCTAGAAGATATAACTCAGTATGTCTGGCACCAAGGACAGATCTGCATTGCCCCCATTTCCACATTTACTACCAAGAAAAACCACCAATATGAAAGTTAGATGAGATTGTTCACCATCAGAACTCATCTGTCTCACAATTCAAAGCCAACGTGCGGCTTATCCTAGCATACAATTAATTGCAGTTCATCTTCAGTAATAACTGGGCTTTTGCTCTTTCTTTTTTCTCCTTTAAAACAGGAAGCATTGTCAAAAGCCTCCCATTTTATCTGTATAAAGAGTTTTTATAAACAATCAGGCTGATTCACCAGAATCCTGAATTCTCTAAGCAGAACTTTAAAATGAGGCAACGAACGATTATTTTTTCTATTTCAGACAGAGACTCAGAGATGCCTAATTCAGGCAGAACCTTAAGCATAAAATTACCAGTCAAGATGTCCTCAAGATGCAGGAAAGAGATCTAAAAACATTTAAATGCCCACTGTAGTTGTTCTGGTAAGCATTAATCATGCAAAATTCAGCAGTAATTAGCTCTTGAAAGCAACCATTTCTGGGCAGAAGCAGTCCCGATGTGAATGGGAAAGGTCTGCACGCAAACACACAATTATCTGTCATTCCAGTGGTGCTAATGGGGGAGGGTGACCTCTTGGTCCCCCGGATGGGCATAGCTGTAAGTGGCAGCGAGGGATGGGACTGGAGAACCCAGAAGGCAACCCCAGGCCTCCACTCTGCAGGAATCCTGGGGTCTGGCTCTCAGTCACGTTCTCCACTATCTGGCTCTACTTTTTGTGTTCACCATATATCATATTGTTCACAGTCAAGATTAATTTCAGGTTATGCAACAATGGGTAACAACTTTCACCAATTTTAAACCCAGAAAGAACTATTAATGTAACTACTACATAACACAGGCCAGATAACATTACCCTCTCATTCTACCCCAGAAGTAAGTTTCCTCTCTAATTTCCTTCAGTCATATAACTGGAAAGAAAAAAAAAAATAATGCTATTTGCTCAGTTCCTGGGTTTTATGAGAGATGGAAATAAAATGGTACATAAGAATGGATTGTGTCTATCATCACAGACAGAAAAACATGCCTTTTTTTATTGGCTGACCTCTGCAATATCACAGCTTATCCAATTTGGTGAATTATTTTTGCTCTTCATATTTTTTACAACTGCAAGTGATGTTTCTATGACTATAAAGGATCACAGCCATGAAAAAGCATTTACTATAACATTTTGCTCCATTATACAAACCCAACAAAAGCATCACAGTCATGAGAAACTTTTCAGGCACAATATGCATTTAGGGCCACCAAAACCTAGTATGAAGAACGGGTCTAAAATTTAATCCAAATCTTTTATTCCCAATCCACTCTATTCAGAGTATTTCTGCTCATGTAGTCACTTAACGTCCAACAACTGAATCTGAAAGTGATAAATAAGTTCTATCTCTGGTTAATACACCAGTCAGACCTCACTGGTTCAGGTTTCTTAATTAGTTTTTACACAGGCCATCAAGCATCATCTTGGGAAAGGACTTGCAATCCCCATCCACCCCCCACCCCCCCATCAATTCATCATTCAATACTCATTAAAACCCAAGAAAAGAGTTGCATTGGCCTTGACTGGTATGAGATCAGACCATCCATCTGTAATGTCTACTTCAGCGACAAACTGCCTATGGCAAGGTGTCAGATAGGAGGTGGTATAGTTGTACCATAAAAAATAACAACCTGATTAGCAATGACTTAGTTTTCCAAGGTTTATTTATACATATAACCATTTCCATTGCAAATATCACAGGAATTATGACTCTATTCTTGAGTTTCCTTTAGTTTAGTCACAAGAGAAGGCTTAAGCTGTATATCATCAGATGAGTCTGATTTTGATTGCCTCCTCTGATGTTCCTGATTCTAATGAGCCATCTGGGTGACCTCTTTTTCTACAGCTACCCTTATGACAGCTTCTTAACATGCAGAGCAATTGCAGTAACTAACTGTAACTGCGTACATTTACTTCCAAAGTAAAATGAGAGCAGTGTAACTAGTCAAACAGCAAAAATACTAGCCACTAGTACGCATATTCCTATGCATTCCCAAATTACTTAGTAACTGGTACGCTTGCCACACAGCTATCTCTGAGCAGTATGTGCGGCCAAAGCATCTCGGGTAATATCAGGCAGCTGCTGTTATCATGCAAGACCAGCCGCCGTCTCGTGTAGGGAGCCTCGGAAAAGTGGACGCAGCCGCTCCACAACCCACCATGGATCACCCTCTGTGACCACGCTGGTAGAAACAGACATGACAGCAAAGGGCTGAGTTATAGCAGAGAATATGAAGCAGAACAAAGGCTTTAAGAGGGAGAGAGGAGAAAAACAGTCATGAGACTTTAAAAAGAGGGAGAAGTGGGGGAAAAGAACACTGAATGTAGAGCTTTGAACTGGGGGAAAGAAGGTGAAAACTGCATATGGAAACAGGAAAATGTGTATCAAAAGAATAAAAAAGCAAAGAAAAAGAAAAACAGGAGAAGAAATGAGTAAAAGAAAGCACTAAGACGCTTAGAGTGATAGCTTTATTACTCTCTGAAAGACCCTTTAGTCCTATAATAACATATAGGACTAAATATAATAACAGGAGAGATTAAAGGTATTTCTTCCAGCCATTGAATTTTTAAGATCCTACTGGATCTCATTCCAAGTGTAATTTCTGCAAACATTAAAAGCAAGCCAGGGGAGACTTTCATGTGGGACTAAAACTGGGCTAAAGTCTGAAACAAGCATCAAAAAGCAGTATGCTGAACAAGGTATCAAGGCACATAAGGAGGTTTTTGACATTAAAAAGTAGACAAACAAGAAAACAAACAGACTTTGAATGATTAAAACAAAGACAGCATATTCTACCTCCACAGCATCTCTCTCCTTTCCAAGCTGCATCAAATTGCTCCCACTGAAGTCAGAGAAAATGTTGCTAAAGGCTTCAATACAACCAAAATTACCGACCCTATCAGAGCAAGACAATCCATCTTCAGAACGATCTTCAGCAGCAGTTGTTCTCCTACACACATTTCCTTAGATATTTAGTTGATCACCACCTCTAAGCACCAGATCAAGTGCACCCAGCACCTCGGTATAAATGCAGCTCCTGCACAAAATAGTTACAGCTATCTTTCACTAGAGAAATTTAACAGTATTAGGCAAAAATGTTGGTCAAAAACCTGTTTCTGTGATGTGGGAAATTTTGATACAGAAAAGTATTTTTCCAAAATGCAGACAGAATAATTTTCAAGATAAACAGTGGGAAAAGTGTTATTCTGTGTCAAAATACAGTTGTCTAAATGTTTGTGAAGGAAATGGAAGCTTGAGAGCCCTGGACGCAAATTACCAAATGAACTTACATTCCCATGGCTTTAGGGCACCTTGTAAGCTTCAAAAGGATCCTGGGAAGTAGCACTGAAAATCCCAACACAATCCTTGGGGTTCTCAGGATTTCCATCACCTTACCGTGGAGGAGTCTTCAAGGCCAACACATAGCCAAGTGCCCAAAATTTTGGCTACAGCCTCAATATGGAATCACAACAGAGATCTTCAGCTTGTGCCTTTCAAAACAGTGCTTTTTATTACCCATCTCCTCATTCACATCTTAACCTTTCTGGGTCATTGCCCAAGTCAAATGAAGTTCATTGCGTGATGCTAAAAAGCAATTATGGCTCCACCACAAAAAAGACCACTCACACAAGAAAGGGTTCAGTGCCCCATCTCCACTCAATGCACCATGTGCTACAGGCTGGCCTGCTGTCAGCTCCTGTGGGCTTTGCATCCATCTTTCTGCAATGCCAGTCACTTTGATCTTGCTTGCCTTAAACATAAAGCCTGGAGTTGAAAGTGTCACCGGTCCAGGTATTTATTTTAAAGCTTCTCTCTCAACTTGGCTGTGGAGAAGATTAGTTAACTTCTTGGCTAAAATACAAGTCTCTGATCTGAGACCACTCTGAGTTTGAGGCAGCCTCAAAGCCTCCCGGAGAGCAATATGTAATAAAGGCAAGGAGGATGGAAGGACTGAATTGGATGATCACAGAGGCAAAATGTAGTTCTATGGAACTGTAGTTCCATATGGGAAATTCAAAAAGTAGAAAGCACAGCAGATAGTGAGGTTCCTCACTGGCGGGCTGGGGCTGAGCAGCCTCAGCCACCCAGGAAACAAAGCGCTCCCCAACAAGCAGCCAGCCATTTTCCCAGGGAACCAGAAGCAGTGACTCAGAAGGATGGAGGTAGGCAAGAGAGCTGTGACAAAACTCCCTCAAAAGCCCTAGCGATAACCACAAAACCTAGTAAAGACAAGCACATATATGCAATGATATTTGAAACAGAAAAACAAAGCCTTCGTTGTGGACTGCATTGTCAGAGCGGAAGGAGGGGCAGGGAATGCTGTTAGGAGGAGAGTGCAAATCAAAAGAGAAGAGTGAGGATCCAGACCTCAAAGTACATTAATATCACAACTATGTTATATGGTACCAAGCCCTCAATGTAGCCACTACCGGAACTATTGTTTCTGTAGAAATACGAATTAGGTACTGCTATGGGGTATGCACCTCAGCTTTATGGGCACGTGGCCATGAAAGCCAAATACATATTAAGTTTATTAAGGGATTTCTCTGTACTCAAGCCTGTGTCACTAAAACTGCAATGCCACTGCGACCTGGAGTAGTTGCTGTGTAACTACTGTTGTGTAACTACAGGTCAAAAAACCTGTCAGTGATTCCTTCATACAGCATTCTGAACTCAAATACACGTTGATATCAAAATGGGAAGAAAACTCAACCTGCTTCAGCCTCTACTTTTGCTTTCCTTTCACCAGGGCTTCTTGCCTCTTACTGAGCAACAGTGAGATTTGGAGATCTTCATTCTTTGTTAAAGTTCCCTCTGCTCCTATGTCCCAGTTAGCATTACTTTAATACAATTTGAGGCCGTTGTACAATAACATTACCAAGAGAGAAGAATCAAATACTTAATTCCTGACTGTGCTAATGCTGAACAGTCCTTGGAAACATCCATCTCAGCACTACAAGAAAAAGGACAGATTTCTGACGCATGGGGGCAAGGGAGTGATGTCATTCTTTTACAGATCTGTGCAATTGCATAGTTCCACTCCCATTTCATTCTCAGCCTTTTCACTGGGAGATTATTCCTCTGAAGACTCTTGCATCTTTCTGAAGTTTTCAAGTACATAATTTGGTGTGATTTTTTTTTTTTTTTAAAGAAGTTTTGTTATGAATCGTGAATAGTGTGTGTCTTAGTCTTTACCAGACGCTGAATCATGAACTCTTCTTCTGGGCCCAGGGACAATCTACTGATCTCCAGCTGGCTGGTATGTGGCACTGTTTACAAAACACATCCCATGTCAAGATGCTCACAGTGTACTGCCTGTGTTTCATGCATCACTTGAAGACATAGGACTTGGGAGAAGGATGCCCAAAGCACTGGCAGGATACCAGTGGAATAACCAATAACTTGACCCTTACCCATTTGATGGCTGATACCTGACTGGCTACTCTCCTGAGAATAATTTTAGAAGACATTCATCTGAAGCAACAGAAAGCACAGCCATGACTGAAGAACATGGGCCAGTTGATAAAATTAATGGTTTATATATTAAAACAAATTTAATGCCAAACTCTCATGCTTATCACATGAACATGTTCAAATTCATTATTAGAAATTAGTCAATTCCCTAAAGTACGCGCTGGGATAACAGAACACATGCATCTGTACTGACAGTCATTGGTAAATGGCTAATCAATCCCTCAGTGCTTCTTAATTAGCAACTGCAGCAGACCCTTTTAATTGGCATCTGATACTTGATTTGAACAGACAAATAAACTGCCACTCAGCCTTTTATTGGCAGCCAACCTTTTTTTCCCCCTATTAACTCCACTCTAGCTCTGGAAGAACGTTTCTGAAGACCAGACTAAATTACCAGCTCCCTGCCACAGACTAACTTGGCGCCCTGAAGTATTTTATCATGATTTCAGTGCTGATGTTGCATTGAAACACTGCACATGCTCTACTGATTGCTCAATATGGTTTATATTAATACAAGTTGTAGTCTGTCACTGTTCAGAGAGTAGGTAGTTACAAAGGAATGCATTGGTTACTTTATAACTGGAATAATTTATTATTGAACAAGCAAGTTCAACAAGCACTATAAAATCAATTTATAATTTTTATGCACTTCATCTGGGCTGAAAAATGGTTTTGTTCTCCACTATTTTCTGACTAGACCTCTTTGACAGAAAAAGGGGGAATAAAGCTTTTAAAATTGCATTTTGGTCAGCAATGCACTCTGGAAATCAAGATTAAAGATGACAGTTTTCAGATGCATAAGTTATGCTTACTTTGTTTTATGGACCTAAGGCCACCATGGTGTCAGGCATTCCACCGTGAAAGAAAACCATCCAAAGGTTAAAGAAATACACTTTGACAGAGTCAGCCAAAAAGTTCGCTGATTTGCATTACCTGAAAAGCTGGTCCAGTTCTGTTTATTCCTTCAGATCATTGATTCACACAGGCATGTAGCTGGTGTTAGTAAAAGTTTCAAGAGGAACGGCAGTTTTGGAGGAAGGAAAGTAAAACACGGGGTGCTAAAATCTTCAGTGGCTGTGCCTGTAATTGCTATGCAAGACACAAAACACACATCTTCCCAGTAGCACGAAATCCAATTAATACAGTTCTGGGAAGACTCAGTGCACTAGTTCTGACGATGATTTAAAGGTGCAATGACAGATTGTGAGAGTTAGCTTGGTCTAACACCCCTAAAAGCCTTGCTAATACCAGCAAGATTTACTTAGCATGTGTCCAGCTGGTCAAGTTAAAAAGACAGTTCATCATCCCTACTGGCAGGTGCGCCTAGGCTGTGCATTGCATTACTATATCAGTAGGACGGAGGACGGCCCAGATATCTGGCAAGATAGCCCATTCCAGTAAAGTTTAACATCCCAGTATTATTCACTGAATGATCTCGGGAAAGTCTCCTGCTATCACGCATCTGTGAGCTGTTAGCTGATTCACGTATCAGTGTCACCAGACTGCCCTGCTCGAAGACAGATCCCAGCCACTCCACTCCGCAGCGCCCTTTGCAGTACATTGCATTTACAAAATTGAGGCATACTTCCCGCAGCAACCAAGCTTTCCCTTGCCCCCACATAACACATTGTTTCACAACATGCACACATTTACTAAATAGCACTCTATGCTACCCTGAGCAATGATTAATATTAGTGAAATGCCCTCTACTCACAATCAGCACTTTCCAAGGCATTGTTATTTATTGCTAAACCAGTTCACCACGTCACAATCCTCCTCCTGCTTCACAGTCTGAACCAATAGGAACTGTTGTGCAGTTTGGAAAAACAGGTACTCTACCACTATTTACTTAATTTTTATAATACTCAACCTCTTGGAATCAAACATCTATAAGGTAGTTGCACTAGCATCCCAACAGACTGTACACTGAAGAAGGGTGAGGAACATCACGTAAAGCCAGACACACACTATTTCCTCTGAACAAAACCTATTGCTCCCCCCCCCACCCCGCAAGGTAAAAGGGCTGTGGGTGACACATGGCTGCTTAATCCAAAGGGAAAGGCGATGGGAAGATGTTGTTTGGAAGAACATACAGCTGCAAAAACTAAAACTCTAGCTAAAGTTTGGGAGATGAAGGAAGAAATATACACTCTGGGGAAACCGACCTCTGAAAGTGGTGGCAGATAATATGCTCACACAAAAGTTCAAGTTTTGCGGGATCATTTATCACCTGTGACAGTGGCTTACAGTAAGAAAAGTTCAGACTTTGCAGCAGGAAAGTTGTGCTAATGCTTTATGCACAGGAGGATGATACCTCTTCTAGGAGTGATATCAGTGGATTTTCAATGCCCTACCTATGAAACCAGCACAAACACACACCTGACAGAGGCTTGCAAATAGTAATGCACAAAAGATATGAAGGAAGATACTCATTTGAATAAGCCAAGCATTACCTTCTCCTTTCCTATTATCAGTGGGTTTCCTCTTACTCAAATCTACTATGCCCATAGATTTTTTTCAGCTGAGAAATATCCCAAACCCATTGTGTGCCTGTAGACGCAGTCTAATGACTTTAAGTATTGCCTCAACCAGAACTCAAAGCCCCATTGCATCAATTTCAAAAGCATGTAAGCTGACACTGTGGGAGGAAAGGTTTGTTATAGAAAAGTGAAGGAAAGGTTGATGATAATTTGGACAACTTTGACTTTCTTGTTCATGACCAAAGCAGACCATACATTTTCCATTTTAGAAAGAATGCTTAGAAAGATGAGCAGTACCTGCTCTTAATAGGAACTGAGACAATATTGAACAGAAAGTTTACAGAGTTTAAATTAAGTGGTAGAGCTGTTAAAAATGGGGCAGTGATACAAGGTTTTGGAGATGAACATACACAACTGTCTGCATCTCTATTTCCAAGTGAAAATTTCTGCTTCCAATTCCAGTCTGGAAGCAGAAGCATTGTAGCTTAAAGAAAAGCTAGGGTTTGGAACTGCTGCTGTCTTGCCCATGGAAACTAGTTAGGCAGCTCTGTGTTTTCATTTCATTTTGTGGACTAAAACCCAGGTGGACAACACCTCACAATATCTTCCTGTGCACAACCAAGAGGACAAAGGAATTCAAAGTCACCCAGCTCAGGAGCTCTGGCCACAGGAGAGAAGAGAAAAATGAGTCCATTAAATGGAAATGCATACAAAACATTACCTAATCTGTTTTGCAAAGAGTGGTGATTAGTCAAATCTCTAAATCACACAGACATTTCTGCTGAAACACATTCAGCTAGGTTCCCTGCTGAGCAGCACAGGTCTCCCTGCATGCCCTTACCTCCCTGCTGTTCTGCTCACTGCTTCACTGACTAAATGCAGAGCAAAGTGAATCTGCATCCATTTGGTGAGATGCTCTCTCCAGGTCTAACAGATATAAGCCTTCCAGCAGAGGTCTTACCACCACAGACACATATCTGCCAGCTCCAGCTGTCTTGTTGAAGACACAGCTAGATTACAGCATTATTTAATGAATTTCACTCTTAGACTTCAGTTTTGTGTGCATCCTTTTCAAGTCAACTAAAGGGTTGTCCCCACAGCTATGCCATCTAGATGACATTGGAGCAATGATACAATCAACACCTGACAGGAGCTTTAAACAGTCTGAAGATGTAATTACCCCAAAACTGGGCAATGAACTGTGCAAATTCCTTTCCCATCAGATCAGAAACAGCACTGCTTTCAGATTCAAGTGCAAAAGTAATTTTCTCAGCCTGGCTTTCCCCCAACAGCACACTGATGAAACTTCACAACTCCTAAGGGAACAGCCACAGTGCTATTGGAAGATGCAGCTACAGGGTGCACATGCACGTGTCAGACCTTTAGTATGGCTAGCACGGGCTGGCAGCTGGGAAGCTTCAACAGGGCACTGCTCAAAACAGACCACTGGTGTCCACCCAGAGTCACAGACACGTATTTAGCACTCGGAGACTGGGCCGTCACAACAGCCCTCAATATCTAAGCTACTTAGAATAGAGCCAACTGCAGGTACACTGCATCTCTTCAGTCTCACCTCTAAATACCACATTAAACATTGAAGAGTAGTGACAGCCCGGCACTACTCAGACACTAAGATGTTTCAGCTTTGTAATGCTCTTTGCCCTGACAGTTTTACCCAGGGAAAACTACACATAGGGGAAACAGAGAACCTGGGAGAGCAGTACTGCATACAAAGTGGGATTTGTCTGTCATGGAATTAGGGTATATATAATTTAAACTCATGTATACTTAGAGTGGCTGGCATTTGTTGTTATATTTTCCAAGGTTTTTTTTTTTTCAAATGGCTCCAAGAAACTTTTATAGGGTGAAAAATAGCTCAAGACCCAGACTTCCCAAGATTTTTCAGCATTAATGGATTACAGAATTACCAAGGGAGGACTAGAAATCATTCCTTAAGTAGTCTCAAGGGTAATGAAATAAAACCCACTGAAATACAAATAGGAACACCAAGGCCTGAATATTATTATTTTCTATTTTAATCAGGTTCCTGAGAGACCTACATCCACTAATGCTAATCAGTAATAAACAATAACAGCACTTACATGGACCTACTCAGCTCTGAGATGTTATAGGCACTAATCTATGAGGACATAGGAGACCGATGAGATACATACCATTCTTCAGTATTACCAATACTAGCTAAAATTGGAGTTCTGTTCCATGGGAAATGCTCATGGACTGAAGTTTCTGTTCCAAACTATCATCGTTGTTCTAAAAAATTCACTGCATGGGCATTTTTAAACTCACTTTGCTTCATCTTAATTGACAAATCATGAAAATAACTGATGTCAATAAAAAGTCTGTTTCATGACTTTGCAAGCTCTAAAAGCTCATCTTTTTCAAATATTTCAACTCCCTGTTTCTTTCATAATCCAGTTTCATCAAACTGACACCTATTGCAAAGTTGAATTCTGATAACAACCTTTTTCTAGAAGAAAAATGTGCTAGCCCAAAAGGAACCCTGCAACAGGAAAGACTGGGGCCATGGACAGCTACTCCTCATCTCCTCAATGTTAAACTATTTCTAAATAAGTTATGTTCAGATATTATTCAGCTAAAAAAAAAATCATATTATTCCACACCAAAAATTGGAAAATTCAGACAGACTGAAGTAGTTAGTAAGCATAGAAAGAGCCTTAGCCATGTAGGAACACAAGCAGCAGAGCGAGATGCTAATTTTCAAAAACATAGCTACAAGAGGAAAGAGCTTAATTTCACCTATGCAGCTAAGCTAAAGGACACTTCCATGTAACCCCTGTTATAGGGAATTCCTTTTCTCCAAGCACTTGCCTGATGTACAATTGTTTTGCAGTGATTGGCAACAGGAACCACTCACTTCTCACATGCTGATTCGGAAGTTATTAAACACACACTAGCCTGTCTTAATTATGTCTTCATCAAATGCATTCACAAAGGCTTGAACTTTCAGCTCAGCCACCCTGTGTCTCAACGTAAATGTAATCCTTCAGACAAAATGTTTACCAAGCTGAATATCCCAGAGTAGTGGGAAACCAGTGTCACATGAAAAATTAAGAGCCTTGATGCTTCTAAAAGCATTCCAAACAGTGGGGGAAAAAGCAGTCAAAATGCATTAGCAGAGGAGGGTATTCACACCTGCCCTCTACCCTTTTTTAAGCTATAAAAGCAAACGCCACACAAGCAAAGCAGATAAAGCTTGAACAGACAGGATTAATTAGAAAACAAAATAGTAATGGGAAAAGCTGATGTGCTTTTTTTTTAAATCCTGCAATTTTCCATTCAGTAAGTGGCCACTTAGAAAACCCAAACAAAATGCGCACAAAATCCTAGCATGGGATGACGCCTCCTTGTCTTTCTTTGATTAATGAACCGATTTTCTTGTTCCTTGAAGATAAGGCAACTTTTGACTATGAGAAATATAGGAGAAAGTTTTCTATTACAGGTCAGCTAGAGAACAGAGGCAGAAAATTGCTATACCCTATAACTGCAGTGATACAAAGTTGTGGAACATAAGTTTTCCAGTGGACTGCTATACTCTTTTCAGTTTCTGGGATTTCAAGGGCAGGTACCAAGAGACAAGACTGGTCTCTGATGGAAGTTATTCATTTCATAGATAAAGGGAATGATGGATCACTGGAGGGGGTAAGAAAAAAAAATTGAATTGAAACTTTCCTGTTCCATCACTGGTCTAAATGAGGATGGGGAGAGAATCAGTGTGGCTGGGGGGCACCAAGGGCATTTTGTTCAATCTGGTAAGCATTGAAACTGAAACTTCAGATCATGGAGCTTGATGTTCCTCTAAAACTAATGCATACAGAGCAAATTTCTAAGATTTTTTTTTTTTAATTATTCTGATGCCAAAGACAAAGGGGAACTGTTTAGAAGAAAATATCCTAATGCTTCATGACTCACTTCTCTCAATATAAACAAGGGAACCTAAATTCCTCAAAGTCTTGAAAAGGAAATTGGCTTTACCTCCAACGCTCTATATCTCCTCTTTTCTTTGGAGCATTTTGCTGGGCTGCAAAGTACTCCAAGGAAAAGTACACCCCTCCTTTTACTATGCATCCAGCTCTATTGGGATGGAATATTTAAAACAAAGCACAGAAAACAAATGTATATATAGCTATAGAAGGACCACAAGTTCTTTTCTACACTTGTGTGTGCATATGCATACACGCAGAGAGAGACAGACTCTCAGCTACCAGAATAACCTATGCACTGGTAAAAGGCTAGTTCCTGATTAATAATGCTGTCAACTGGACGTGCTTTAAATCTTCTACAAGCAAATCTCTCTCGCATCCTTATCATTGCACTGGGGGGGCATTAATCAAAATACACAGCACTGAAGAATTGAACTTTTCAGTTACACTCAAAATACAAAAAAAAAAATGTTGTTTTAGAGAAACCTCTAGAACCAAGTGCTTGAGACAACAATTAGAAAGAAAAATAAGCTTCTGAAATACTTGCAGCTTCCTCCTGTTCTCCTGTTTTAGACTGTTCAGATCACACGTTGGGTTTGTTTGTTTTCTGACACAGATGGCTGAGACGTTGTTTATACACATTCTGCTGTCAATAATCTTCCTCAGCCACATGCCACTGATGCAAGGACAGAAACTTTCTGAAGTCAAACAACTTTAAACACTGATGTGTTTTGCCTCTTTCCATTCAGTTGGCTCTCACACTTGACAATGACATTACAACATCACAGACAACTGGCTTCTTGTCATCTGAGGAGCCACACGGTAGAAAATTCACCCTCTTCAGACTACGCGGTTCTTGTAGATACGATGCAGGCTTATTTATACTCCTCCCTCTCCTTTCTTTGAATGTGGATTCAATACTGTTAGTCCTTAAGAAGCCATTTGTGAATCAAATAGCAAAGAATTTAGTGTTGTCCTTGTTCTTCCTCAGTGATCTCATGCAAGCATAGACAACACTCCCACTTATGCAAATTTAATTTTTGGTATTCTTGCTACATCAGGTGGCGACTTCTTCATAAAACTTGTACAACTAAATCTTTCCTTCCTCCTCAGAAAGGAGGGAATAATCTCCACTTCTAGGGCAAGTGCTGCCCCCCTTACTCAAGTACACTACTCCATTGATGCTCCACTCAAGTATCTTATCAACTGAGAAATTAGACCCTACTCAGCAGTTGGGCTAGGAGTGACAAAAACCTCACTATCACACAGCTAAAGGCCCTCATCACCACCAGTGTTGTGCTCATGTTCTTGATCCTTTGAGGAGCATTTAAAAAAAAAAAAAGTATCAAATCACTCAGTTGTTCAAGCAACAGATATATCAATGATTTTATAGCACAGGAGGCAAAACTGTGGGTGACACCAAACCAAAATCAGAGAAAACTTATTAGCGCTGAGTTGAGGAGCTGTCCTACAGCATCTCTGTAGCACAAACATCATTCCAATGTGACAGGGTGACACAAGAGATGAGGAAGGATTCTTCAGTAGTAGCAAAGAAAGGAAGAAAATTGAATTCCCTGTCACTCAGCTGTAAGCGGTCTAATGAAGTGACAAGCAGATTTCCTAAAATAAAAGAAATGCATGCCTCTATCTCAATAAAGACCATTAGACTGAAACATGAAAGAAGCTTGTGAGCACAAATAGTAAACTCGAAAAAAACAAATAAAATAAAATCACCTTTTCTATGAAAAGCCTTTGCCTTCCTCATGTACCAAAGGGCTGCATATCTCAGCAGCAGAACTCTCCTAGCCCAGGGGCAGGCACACCCACATAGCGGGTTCAGCAAAGGCTCATCCTGCAGCCAATACTGTAGATACTGTGTTGGCTGTCTCAGCTCTGCTGGAAGGTCTCTGGGGAAAGAGTACACCCTCCTCTAGGTCTATACCAAACTATAGCTATAAACTCTCACTTGTCTTGAATCAAGCTCCTCTTTTCCCAGTGGAGAGCTTTTCCCTGGTGGAAAAGTTCCAGTAGAACCCCCCAGAGTAACTTCCTGAGGGCAATTAGCACGAGTCCAGGACTTTGACAACACTGAATCACTTCCAGCATCCTCCAGTCAAGCAAATCCAGCCCTCTACACCTAATTAAATTGCAAGTAAAAAGCTAATAGTTGTTTCATCACCAAACTGCCTAGCAGCCCAGAATTTCATTTTCAAAGGACCTAGCCAGAAAACACAGGTATTCAAGTGATCTTTTATTAGAAGTATTTATCACTAACCAGACCTTTCAGGCACCAGTTCTTAGAAGTCTGCACAAGGGGAAAACGAAAGCTAAAGAGAGCTGTCAGGGGTTGGAGAGAGGCCTTCAAAACCATCTCCTAGCACAGGCTAGCAGAGAAGACACTGTCTCCAGGAGCAACTCCAGCCTGCTGAACATCTAATGCAATCACCGTGCTTCTGTCCCTGCCCCTAGGAGGTACACCTGGGTCCTGCCCCAGCTCCGCGCTTCCATCTGCACTTGCAGCACTTATACAGAGAACATTCTCCACGGTGCTATGGTTGTGGCTCAGTCATGCCTCTGGGTCTTGAACATTGTCATACGTTTAACTTCCAGCCTTACATGGTTCCTGGGGTACACTCAGGCTCCTTGACATGTAATTTATCCCTCCCTCCCTTCCCTGAGAAAAAATAGGAAGATCATATACAAAGATATAATATACATTACATCATGTAGGGCATGCATCTAATTAGAAAATGAATTGACATGTTTGTAACATTTCCCCCCCGCAAGAGTAGACAAACTATATCAACCATGTTTCTGAGGACATTCACTGCCTGTTTTCCTGTGGATGCTGTTTTGAACTCAGAGACCACCTGTGAAAACGTGAGTTCCTCCTGTTTGTCTTACTCCCTTTCATTCAGGTACACGTCTGAATTTGCTCTTGACATGTATGACTCTGGGAAGAGGCATCGAGAACAAGATGGACTGGTGGAATTCATTTTAATATCAAGTAAAGGTGTCTTTTCTTTAGTTATCTACTTGGAACTAGTTGCAGATCAGCAGCTCATGCTCTGTACACAACCTGAGAACAAAGAGACAGTCCCTGTTCTGAACACTTTACAGTATGATTCCAGATAGGCAATGAACGCTCCAAATTTATTTACAGATATTTCAGATGTTGATGGCTCTCAAAGGTATTTTGAGTGACAACTGCCCTTTTATTTGAAAAATAAGCAAAACTAACAAAGCAAGAAGTATGACTTTGGGCCCCTTCTAATGCAGTGAATTACACAAGTCTAAATTAAGCTGGAACATATCCCACAAGGTTGCATTAATTCTGCACTCTCCAAATCCAGCAATGTAGAAGAGATTTATCAGGAATAGACAATTCACACTGGTGCACCATCGTAAATCACTGTGTCTTACAAAGGGGCACATACGATGAGTGTCTCCTTAACTGGCCTTTTTTTTTTTTTCTTCCAGCTTAGCTATCATTGACTGTCATATTTCATCAGTGTGGATGGAAACCCTGCTTGCATCAGAGGAGAACGCCCATTCCTGTGCCTCTGCTAAAGAATTTGCTACAAGGTTCCTTATAGCACAAGATGATTTCAAGCACTGGGAACTTTCTTCTGCAGTCTCCCTCACCACGATACGCACAGAAATGACAAAACTCTCAATTTTGAGGCTTGGCAGGGACACCAACAAAAACCTTGGTGCCATTTCCAGGAAGAGTTTACAATTTTCCTGATCTTCCTTCAGAGCTCAGGTAACACACAAAAGGCAGAAGGCCTCCAGCAAATCCAGAAACTTTCAGAAAAATCTCAGTTTTCAGATGTCATCTATTTAGATAGCTCCAGGGCAGCACTGTTGACAAGACTTTAAGCTCTCAGTCACTTTAACCACAAGCCCTTGCACATGGTAAGTTTAATCATGCCGATCAACAGGGTATTGTTTACATTTAACCTTAGCATTTGCCCTTTCTTAAAACAGAGAGAGGTTAGAACGGAAAGATTTGGCTTACTGTTCACAGCATTTATCAACCTGAAGAGGCTATTATGATAGACTGTGGGTCCACAAGGTCACTTGCACTCTAATTTCCATAAAGCTATAGATTTTGTGATTACAGCTGCTCTGTACAGGTGCATTTAGCCAACAGTTGCAGTGAGCTACACAACTCAGCCCAGCTGAAAGCAGAGTCCCAGTGAGAATCCTTAGTGTACTGTCTGCTCTGAACTACTGCTCATCATTTTGCCTTTGTAGAAAGGCAGAACATTTGACTATGCACACAGAGATAAGGTATCTTCATGTTGAAGACCTGTAAAGGTAAAGCCTCTGCCCAAGCGTGTATCTACACGGCATCATCTGCACCAAAGCTGGTATATTGATTGTGCCATATCAGCCTGAGTATCTTAAGTATCAAGCATAAAGCTTTTACAGCTCATGGAGCTCACAAAAGCTCCTTGACAGAGTCCCCAGTCCAAAGGCCTCACTGCAGCTGATAATACCTTTCCTCCTCTGATCTAGACCAGATTGACAGCCTCCTGCAAAATGTGTTTGGGATGGCCTCGTGGCATTTCCGTCACCTGGGGAAAGCCCATCCCTGTTGATATTCATCAGTCCTACACATCATAGCAAGCAGGAAACAGTCTCTTTTCTGCTTCCCGCGAAGGGGACCAGATAAGCATTGATGTCATGCCTGAGCTTTCTCACAGGCACACTCCAGCCAGCCTCCGCCTGTTATGCTTTGGTGGCAGAGCTCCAAGCCAGGCTTGGCACTCAAACCCCAAGCCCAGTACTGCATTTCCCAGGTCTGGCTCCTGGACAAGCTGACCTTTGTTTTACCACCCTTCCTTCAGCTTGCTTAAGAAGAGCTCCTCCCTGCCACACAGGCAGAGCGGCCCTGACACTCAGGTTTGCCTGAATACCTGGGGTGTTTAGTGGTGCTCAAGCCGTTCTCAGTCGTGCAGCTTCAAAGTATGGAAACACTTTAATCCAGGTGAAGCTGCAGCAAGGAAAATGCTGATTAGGCTCTTGATGTGTCACATCCATGGCCTTCTTCCTTTTCATAAGGGTATCAGTCAGTTCTACAACAGCTTAGGTTAACAAAGAAAAAAGGCCCTGCCACAATACTATTCCGATAAGAGACTGTAGCTCTGTTGGTACCTAGGACTGTCCACCTTTAACATTTTAACTTCTGTTAGGCAGTCTAAAGCATAGCCATGCCAGGCATTCAGTGCCCACCTTCCTCTTCGCATGATGGCCCACGAGTACAGAACTGGCCTATATTTTGGCACCAGGGATGGGCTCGCATGCCCAATAACTTTTATTTTCTTACTTTCTTATACTGATAGCCACGGGTCTAACAAGAGATATTAGCCCTACCTAACAGCATTGCCAAGATTTTCTCACTTCTAGTTTCCTAGATAAATTTCCAACCCCAAAAGGCTAAGGCACCGACAGGATGAAACAGCAGCTTATTCCGTGGCTGTTTTTCACAGTATTTTAACTTGCATCTTACATGGTATTTTTTATTTGCTTGGACAACATACTATAAAGCTACATTGAATTTTTGTGATAATCACAGGAACCACAGTAGTGCTGGGGAGTGCTTTTCCTGTGCGCATCAACCTGCATGGGAAGATTTTAAGATTTCTGGTCACAAGACTTTTATAAAAAAACTTCAACTATCCTCAGAGGAAAGACACAAATCTTCACTTTTATTTGCTAACTTGATTGGTGCTTTATTTTTTTTCCAAGACCCTGCTAAGTCTGCTTGGCTCATGGCCAAGGGATGCATTTTGCCTCTCTATTTGTATCAAGTTAAATATGACCATATTCAAGTTGATGGGGATAGGCTGGTGGAGAAACAGACTACCAAATCAGCCCTCTTTTCTCCAGCACTTTTAAAACTCTAGTTTTCAGTATCACTCCACGCTGACACTCTCTGCCTCCTGACCCTAAGCAGAGGAGAGCTGTGTCAACACTATGTGTCAAATTCAGACAGTGTAAATTGTTCTGAAGCTCACCTTTCCTACTGCCTAAACTTAAACTGCCAATGCTTTGTATTGCTGGAAAGATCACTACACAGAGGGACTGTGGAATTTAATGTGGATGAACCTTGCTCCAAAGGGCATCTGGACATTCCAGTACTGCACCGTTATTCAACCAATGACATCCTTAATTAAAGCCAAATGAAATCTTAATCCTGTGTCTGTTTTTTTAGAAAAAGACAATTATCTCCAAGCAGAGAGTGTATCTGCACAGGATAGAAAGGTTTCTGTTCTTAACACAAAATCTGTGGTAGGAAAGAAGACAATATTTCTCTGCTCCTATGGCAACTAATTAGTGCTCAGAGTTGTGTTCAAACATCTTTCCCTAATGCCACAGACCTCAGCTACTGCTTCACACCAAACTTCCCACAAGCCTAAAATCTTTAAGTTCTGTTCTGTAACTTAACGGACCAAAAGCTAAATCCCTTCTCAGAAGCAAGAAGAGTGGCCAAAACACAAAGGTGTTTAATTAAGATAAAAGTTTTCATTTACCAGTAATGCCACAAACACATAGAACCCCACAGGGAGTTCCCCAGCAGACAAGAGTCTCGGGAAGGAGGACCTACCTCCTACAGGGCTGTTGCATCTCTCTTCTCATCGCAGCTGAGCAGGAGCTGCTCTGGGCAACCAACACCCAGTCACATCGGTAAAGACCAGGAGGAACCCTATGTGACCAGGCATGTCTTTAAACAGAAGAGTTCACATGCCTATCTTTTGATTTAAACTTTCTTTTGGATCAGATTCAGTTTGGGGTTTGAGGTTTACACACATTTATCTTGACAGCCAGATCTGCAGTTGATCCCTTTACACAAGCCTGAGCAACTGTCATAATCACTCCAGTTTAAACGATAGGGAAATATATGTTCCAAAGCCATAGCCTAGCAAATGTGGAGATGATGACTAATACCTAACCCAGCACTGTCAGCCTAGTAGAAAACCACACTTTTTACGAGTTCAGAGAAATTTCTTACACACACAAACTCAAACATGCACACAAAGTGTAGCAGGACAAGGCACAGTACCAGAAAAAGAAACAGCGCTGCCACAGTACAGCAAGTCTTTCATTTACACCCAGGAGCCACCCCAAAACAGGTGTTCTGCTGGGGTTCCCCATTGGATATGCAACTCACTAATTATCAGATTTGTCTCAGGACTACTGGCACTAATCAACACTACAGTCTAATTAATCAGAAATTCAAATTCCACTGAACAGCTTTTATGCAGCTATTTCAGCTACACACAATAAAGGGACTTTTTTGGTTTTTGATTTGTTTTTTTTGTTTGTTTTGCTCTGAACTAGTAGCAAGATTAATAGTCTTGATGTGAGCAGAATCAATCACTTTCTATTAAACATCTTTCTGTATTTTTTTTTGAAACTAATATTGTTCTTACCAAACTCAAACATACCCTTCCCCCACCTTATATTTTATTCTCAAAACAATGTTTCTTCATATGACAGTAATCAATTCCTTAACTGTTACTCGCTATAGATCTTGTCATCTCTAACCTATGAGCAGCTTAGGCTTAACAGAAGAGTCACCCTGCCACAAACTTTGAAGACTGAGATATTTGCAGTCCCCCCAACACTAAAACTAAACTCACACTACCCATAAATTCACATTAAACACAGATCACAACCATATTCTCCAATTCAGCTCAGCTATCATTTCTTTAGGGACATGCATGTTTCTTTCCCTATATTGGTGGTGTTTCAAGAACAAATCGGACGTTTGATCTAGCCCTGCAGCAGGTCAGAACCAAGCATGGCCTCCAGATATTTCAAGAGTCTGAAGCATTCACAGCAAAGCAAGATTATCACCTGCTCAGACACCAGCCATGTATTATAGTCACCAGACCACTGCTAACACTTTACACTAAGCCCTTTCCCTCCCACATATTCCAAATGGGCATTTAGCTTCCCAGTCACCATTTTCTGCCCCTCAAGTGTTTGAGACTCTGGTCTTCTCTGAGGAGAGATGGTCATGGGATTGTGCCGGGCCTCCTGCATCTCCCAGAACCTCTATTAAAACAATGAAGCAAAAGCGGAAATATCTATCCCCCTCTGGAACATTCACAAATTCATCTCTGGACCATATTAATTTCAGTCACATAGGAAGGAAACATTCAATTTTATTTTTACCAAAGCAATGATTTTTGGTAGACGTGACTGAAGAAGACAACTGGCTGCTCTAACTAAAAAAAATAACTGTGAAATGCATAGCTGACCATAAACACTGCGTGCCTTTAAATAATCCTCTTTCCAGACTGATACTCCTCATCCCTATACAGGCTTGCCAAAATCTTTAGCCCTACAATCTATTATTAAGGTACCCCGTTACCTATTTACCTAGTTACTTTGCACTGCTTAAATAATTCAAATGCAAGCAAATAGGACATTACACAAACCTACACTACAGAGGCTTACAGCATACACGGCTTTAAACAGTTTCAGCACAGTTCAGTCCCACAGTATTTCACCAGTCCCAGACAACCCCTTTATTCCCCATCCAGCAGGACTTCAGGCCACTGGGAATCTGGTGTCCTACCTGATTTTATGAAACAGCGGGAGTAGGAGCTCATATCATCAGTGGCTAGCATCGAAAAAGCACATTACATTCACATCCACTAAAATCCAGGTCAACTCCAAGGTGAAAAGCAGTTAAAGAAACCCTCTCTACCTGTGGGCTGTTCCGGAAGATCTGCTCTACTGAACGATTTAGCAACTGAAGGCAATAGGAGCTACAGGTGCTTGGCACATCTGAAATATCAGCCCTAACGAGGCAGGCATGGTGGAGAGAGCAGAACTGCAAACTAGCAGAAGCAGGACTTAATCCTGATGCTGTTATTGACTCAACTGGCCTCAAGATAAACAAAAGTTAGCCTATATGTTAACCCTTGTTGGCTTTTACATGAGTTAACACTGTCCTCAGCAGCTGTACACTTAACAAAACTTTCCCTGACCTAACATATTATAATCTAAATATATCTAAACAGGAAAAAAAAATGTAGAAAGGAAGCTCTTTGTGCCTTACGAGCACGAGGAGGCACAGACATGAAACCTCACTGTACTTGCGCATGTCTCCCTGCTTCCCCTACACAACCGCACTGAGAAATGCCCGCTCCAGATAAGCTGCAGCAGTTGAACACCAGCAGTTCATTCACTGAATGCACATTAACTCCTGGGCTTTTAAACTTGTACAAGAATAATTTACTGCAGGTTTTGTACCCCTCTGAAAACCATGGTTTGTTTTCAGTCCCCCTTTACACATCCATGCATCACCACATTCGTTTTCCAGACTCTTTGTATGGAAGAAAGAGGGACTTTGCAATCATCCTGCTGATTATACCTACAGCTGGTGAAAATTAGCAAAAGCCAGATGGTGTCTCACCAATTGTTCTGCAGCTGGCCACAATGAAGGCAGCTGGGGGAGACAAACACTCCCACCACGCTCATCACAGAACAGCACAAAAACGACACGCATCTCCTCCTAGTAAAACTCCAATTTGTTATTAAAAAAAAGAGGGATGAGGGAAATTGTTTCATGAAACTGCCAAGGAAAAAGAAAAACTGGAAGTTCAGTTGCATTGTGAAATGAGGACAGCAAAACCTAGACTAACATGAGTAAATCCCAAGGCATGGCAGCCAGGGATGTCCTTTAGCTGCAGATACGGTAGCCATGCGCATCTCCTGTGATGCTTCACGTTTACATCCGCAAGCCTGATTTCCTATCATCCTCTGAAATGCTAGGATCTTCCCCTCCCAAGGCAACACTGTACCGAGAACAGATGCGGCTGTAAGGCTCAGAAGCTGAACTATATATATATCTTAAGCAAACACATGACAGTTGGCGAAGAGAGCCATTCATTAACACAAAAAATGAGATGATATCATAGGCTGCAATGGAGCACTTCGATTGAAATGCTCATCTGAAAGCTTGGCCTTTGATTTCATTTTACATGACACATGCAGACCTGTCTTTGAATGTTACAGACGCTGTGAGCTTCAGTCAGCCATCCTCCTACCTGAACTAACCAAAAAAGGAATCTCTATCTGAAGCTTTCCATAATTCTTAAGCACTAGCTGACTATGAGGTGGGAACCGTCGTTCTGATGGTTTCACAGATTATTTGGAAAGACAATTCCTTAAAGGGTCACTGACTTGTCTCTCTACACCTTTAGCTTCATTGCATCCAAGGGCTCTTCAGCTGCTGAATCCATTGCCAGAGCACTTTCCATCACATCTCTCTAGCCAGTCATATCTTTTACCCTTGCAACCCTAAGCCAATAGTCCCATAGCCCTACACTGAAACTATTTTTCCAGAGCTGTGATGGTGGGAAGCACTCTAAAATTTCTATAACAGTTGTGTACATCTTACTATTTTTTCTCCCTCACTTCATCAGGTTCTCTTAAACTACTCATGAACACTCGGGAGCATTTACACACCTGCTGGACCTTCACTGTGCTCAGTGGTCAAATAATTGGCTGGGATCCATCACAAAAAGGGGAAAAAAATGGCAATTTCAGTCTGCAGAAGGCTAAAAGCCACCAAAGTCCTTACAGCGTGACAATAATACACCAAGTGACACCTCTTGTCTTTGTCAGAAATTGCAAAAAGATTGCAAATGAAGCTGAAATGCTCATTTTCTTGAGAAGGAAAAACAGAACGATCTCCAAAGATGTGGTGACAAACTATCACAGTTTGTCCATCACTTCACGTGATCAGGCTTTTTTTCTCTTTTGACAGTCCGTCTTCTCAATGTACTGATTTTCTTGCAGCCAAGCACCACGCAGCGCTGCTCCAGAGCATTAAAACAGCTTCTGCATTTCATCCCAGAAGCTTCCCCACTTAAGTGACAAGGATGCATGCAGATTAGCCAGCTCTATTCTGTACAGAATGCTAGCCAGCATTAGCCAGCATGAGTCTGAGGCTATCGTGACAGAGTTCATGATTCTTTACACGTTGGCTTTTCAAACAGGGGGAATCACAGAATGGGCAGGGTTGGAAGGGACCTCTGAAGATCATCTAGTCCAACCGCCTGCTGAGCAGGATCACCTAGAGCACATTGCGCAGGATGGCATCCAGGCAGGCTTTGAATATCTCCAGAGAAGGAGATTCCACAACCTCTCTGGGCGACCTGTTCCAGTGCTCTGTCACCCTCACAGTAAAGAAGTGCCGCCTCATGTTGAGCCGGAACCTCCTGTGTTTCAGTTTGTCTCTTCGCCTGCGCGTCTGAACCCAGAAAGAGAGAGCGCACACAGCTTATTCGGGAAAGGCCAATGTGTTCATTGACACTGCAGTCACAGAAGAGGCTTTTTAATCCATAGCGTGAAGAATATCACCTCCTACCTCAACCTAGCTAGACATTAAAACCAGAAGTCCTGGTAAGTAAGGACCTAATAATAATAGTACTTAGCCATTGAATACCATGTAATGAACATTTTCTACCAACAACAGAAAAATTCTTAGTTCTCCACATGACTGTCCACTATTAGGCATATCTGCTTTGAAGAAACCAAGATTTCTCCAGTATTGTTAGGACAATAGAAGACCATACATTTGTCTCTGTTTACTTAAACTCACACCTGTAATGTGCTGAATGTTTTCCCTAAATGAGTATCAAGTTTATAACTGTATTGGCTTAGCTGGAGGAAGGAGGAAGAGAAATAGGTCAAACACTGATGTTTTAACAATATTACGATGTTCACTTTTTTAATTAACATTGCTGATCCACATACCTCTGTAACAAGCCAGCAAGGATGAAGATATTGCCCCATGAACTTTTTGCTCTAAGCTTACCACACTTCAATGTAGATACAACTGAGGATCAAGACGGAAAAACGGAGACAGTTATAAATAAAAAGATTTCATGCAGGAAAGCTAAAATACTGTAAACTCATGTCTGTGTAGACTCAGAGAATGATTCACTCATTTAATCTAGCAACATTTTCAGACATTAAAGTGCAATAACATATCTGTGTGGGTACAGGGTAACTGGAAGACCAAAGTGATAGATAAGTTGAAATGTTAACATACTATATTAAGAACATATATATTTATGACCAGAGCTGAAAAGAGTTTCAAATTTTTCAAACATTTAAAGACTATGTTTTGGCTATGTTTGATAGATTTTCCTATGGATGCCATGTTTGTTAAGGGAAGTGGGAATAACCCTATTTCCTAACCAGGCACCTCAGGACTGAAATGCAGTGTGAAGCCCACACCCCCCCACGGCAGCCAGTTCATACTGTGAGCAGCTGATAGCTTAACCACATGCTGCTGGCTCTTGCAGGCTTTAGCAACCCCTCATTACACACTGGAAAAGTAGGTGCATAAATATAATGTACACATAGTAAGATTTTCATATATAGACAGATAGATGCTTTATAAAAATAAAGTACTAGAAAGGATACCCAGACTAGACCAGTACCAGGAGTGCATTGCTTTTACTCTGGGCTCTGCTTTCAGTGTACAGCTACCACATCCCCAGAGCCTTCAGCCCACACTGCACTGTGCCATGTCAACCTACTCCACATGGACCCGCTCCTCACCTGGTGCAAACTGGCACCAGTGTGCGGTGACTTAATCAGAATTCCGATAGTTAACACCAGTGCAGGACTGATGGCTTTCTGCCTGAGGAGAAGCGAACATTTTTCCTGCCTGCTGGCTTGTAAAAAGCTTTTGTTAGCATGGGATGATCCTTTCTGGTGTGGCAGAAAAACGGTTGTGTTGCATTTCCACTTCTGGAAAGAACTTCGGTGACTGCTTGCTGCACCGACGAGACAGGCTCGAGCAGGCTGTGGTCCTGTAAGACCCAGTGGTGTCAGACAGGACACTGTGACCACACAGATCCACTGGAAAAGCATGCTTCTGACACACTGTCAGAGGAAACAAGCTCTCCTCATCAACGGTGCATAGCTGTGCTGAGCCAAGCAATCTCCCCATTCCAATGAAAACCCAGCATATGTGCAAAGTAATTAACAGCTACCGTTTAAGTCCGGAAACTAAATGAACAGGGATGGAGCTAGAGAACATTAGCGCCAAGAAACAATAGACCAGTTCTAACTGGGAACAAAGTGCAGCACTTCCCTGCTCGCTCTGCACTCAGGTCTGTGTACACACACAGCCCCGCAGAGGAAAATATAACTTTCTTCTATCAACCCAGCAGTATTAATTATTGATATTTGTGATAAAGAGCATCTATGTAGGCCAACAGAGATGGAATCCACCTCCGCTACACACAGACTCTGCCTCCAAAGCAAGACACACAAATACACTGTAATGACAGATGAAGCGGCCGGACTAAGTGATGTGACCAAGGTTACACAGACTGCCAAAAGGTGCTGAAAATCTGTGTTACAGTTCCCTTTGTCTCCTATGCTGGTAAACTCCAAATGCAATCTCAGATGGAGACAGACAATAAAAACAGAGTCATTGCTGCCAGGGACCTTAGGCTTAATCAGTGTCACGCTGATAATGTATTGATATGAATGACAGCATATAGAAAAGCTCATAAATTTTATTGAGTGAAAGCTTCATTAGACGTAGAGAAGCTGGACAGTAATGGGCATGAAACTAATAGAATAAATGCAGTATGGGGTCATATAAAATTATAGACTGATTCCTCTCCAATAAAAGATGACATTCAGAGAATGATGAATGCATTTCCGCTAACTGATAAAACGTGTTTGAACCCATCTTCGCTTTCAGATAGGACTCAAGCTTGTAGTTGCAACTATACTGGTGTTAAGAATTGAGGAAGTGGAAAAAACACACAGCACAATTCTTTTAGCTGACCTGAAAATACAGTGCTCCTATTCTCATCCTCAGTTGCTGTTTCTTTCAGTGCTGCCAAATGTTAAAGAGACACCTTAGAAGCAAAAAGCTCAACGGTTAGTGTGGCACAATTTATGGAGCTTTATCTACATAAAATACAGGTGTGTCACAAGCCTCAGTTGCATGGACTTCTTACAGAAGATGCAGAGGCTATGTTGACTTCCAAAGTTATAACTCAGAGGAAGAGCTGGAGCAACAAGCTTATTATATTATTAGAGGCTTCAGGCTTATTTATTTATCCAGACTGTGCACCAGGCAAATGCTAGAAAGAAGATGCAACCTTTCCCCCAGGCTCATACACATGGGCAATTACAAGTCTGAACACCTCCCTCCCAGAGTGAGCATGGAGTCTGGCTCTGAAGAACAGCAATTCAGCACTGCAGGAAGCCAGCACAAGCCAAGGAAGGATGCTGTGGGGATACAGGATAGCACCGCGATTCTCAGCCTTTTCTGTACCCTGCTCTTTCTCATTCAGCTGAGACCCACTAGCAATCCAGCAGCAGCAAACTTGATAAGGCTGGCAGGAAGAAGCCCTGAGCTAACAGGATATTAATCTCTCCATCTTTGGAGCAAGGACAAAGCATGAGAGCAAATATGACCCAGAAGGATATATAAGGACTCTGTTTTTTGCATTTGCTTTATGGGGAATTTCCTCTGGGCTTTTGATCCAGATGGAAACCAGTAGGGGCTACAGGGGATGCCACAGGTAACTTTTAGCTGCAATTGCACACATACCTGACCTAAAGTGTTCAGACAGTGGGTTGGATGCTGTGATTTGTGCCAGGGATCATTCAATTTACACTGATTGCTATCATCCTGAAGGGGCCATTCTTGAATCCAGGAATGACTCGTGCTCAAGGGAATCGGGATGGGCAAGTAGTAGGAGCTGCAGGTAGTTGGAGGCCACCTTTGGATTCCATCAGAGAGAATGAAAACTCCTATAGTCATGCAAGCTGATTTTATGGCAGCTCAGCCAAACAAACTGCACTGAAGTTAAACAACTTGAGTGCTTCCTTTCTAGAGCAAGTGGTGGAGTTGCAGCAGGACCCTACAAAGACAACGAAAGAGTTAGGCAGGAGTAGGTTGCCTCCTAAACATAAGGTTTTGCTCTGGCAACTTCTCCAACATTAATTGCAGAACTGCCTGCAGCAAGCTGTTCTTTGTTGCATGGCCATTTTCTAAATCATTAGCGTGCATCATGACAATGTGACTCCAGCACAGAGAAGAGCTGCTGATTTACATGTCTTTACAGCAGCCCTTTCACTTCTCTAGGACATTTTCCTTACAGAGTTAACTGTCCATTTGTAGTTTCAAAACTGAAGTTGTCAGCTGTGAGAATAATGCTGGCCCCATGTAAGTGGTGTGTCCAACCCTTGTCCTAAATGGCACACAGGCTGGGAAACCAAACAGACAAACTGATTTCTTTGTAGGCTCCCTCTGAAGTGTTCCTGCTAATAAGTCCAGTGCATCCTTCCAGGCTTTAGATTTTCCTTCCTTCCTGCACCTGTGCCCAGCACATGTTCAGCAGCTGAGTCCATATCTTCCTTCTAGTGCCAGCTCCAGGCTATGGGAAATGCCAACCCCTGGAAATACCATCTTTGACCTACACAACAATCAGGGCAAAATTTGACATGATATCCAAAAACCTGACTGTTCGGTTTTTGGTCTGGTTCTAATTTATATCTCATGAGCTGCAAGATCACCTGGGGGTTCTAAAATGGCTTGTGTTCAGGTGAGAAAAACGTTTATTTAGTTTCCAGCAGTTTCTCATAGAGAGTTGGGTAGCATCTGTGAAAGGCAGCCATTTGATTTTGACTAGAGAGAAAGGTTTGATGAACACAGGTGGAACAAAACCAAAACCACTGTGAGCACAACTGCTGGGGTTACCCATATGCAACACCAACACGCAGGATATGAGGCCAGGGATCCGGCCTTGCAGCAAGACAGGGGTGCATTTACATATTCACAAGACACAATACAAAAACACTCGCACTCTGGAACAACTTCCATATAGACCACTTGCTGCCATGTCAGTACATCTCTGTCTTACAGCAGCTAGGTTCCCCAGGTCTTCCAGTTCATTCTTCTTTTTGCCTATCCCTGTTTGAATATTGCCCAGCCAAAAATAATGGCTTGCAATACCTTTTAAAAATCTATTTGATGTGTTAGTTTCTCCATCTTCCTCCATCTCTGTTTTCCCCATTCTTTCAGTTCATATGCTCCTGTTTCTAACCTGCTCCCGCACAGCTTTGGCTCCATCCACCTTCCCCATCCAGAATTTTACATCTCAATCATGTCCTCTCTTAATCTCCTGTCTTCTAATGAATTCAAGCCTAATTTTCTTAACCTCTCCACATAGCTCTAAACCACCGAGACCTTTTATCCTACTAGTTACTCTCCCCTGCACCTTTTCTAATTCGTCAATATGCTTTCTGTAATAAGAACAAACCGCTAAAGGCAAAAGCCTCTTTTCTGGCAAGTGGAAAGAGATTTATTAGAAAGAACAGAAGAATGTTAATAGCAGCCCCATTTCCTCCCTGTCTGTGACAGACACGAGCAGACACCCAATTGCAGCCTGTGTAGATCCTTAAGAATCAATCCTGCAGCAGTGACGAAACGGGAGCAGCTGATCTGTAGGGCATTCAGTCTGTTTCCTCATCTACTCGCACTGCACAGACTGTCTGCAGCTGCTTCTCACCCATGCAAGGGAACAGTAAGAACCTGATGCCCACTTCAACAAGCATTTCACTTACAGGAATCCCATCACTTTTTCACAGTGCAGGTATCTTATGGGCTGGGGCACAAAAAACTCCTTTCAACTGTTTTACCTGTCTGCTTCAATCTTGACCTAGAGAGACAGGGATCAAGCATTTCACTCTAAGGGCATGTCAATCAGTCTCCTCATCTGTTTCCTGGCAGGACATACCACTGCAAATTTACAAGAGAGTTCAATCTCAAGAAGAAAGGATCAGCAGCTTTACATCCTGGATGCCACCTGTAGAGCAGTCTAGATGTTTTCACATCCCTAAACTGCCCAAGCAAAACCCCACTGGACTCTCCTAGCATAGTTACTCCAAGTTCACCACTAATGGGTGAAAAACAAAGCACTTCACAGAAACTTCTTAAAGACTTTTCCAGACATCTTCAACCCCCTGAGTTCAGGGGATAGCAAAGAGATGTAGAGCATTTTCCTCCTAATCTTTATAAACCTGGAGGAAACGTGCTGGTGAAGTAATATACTGCCGGTTGTCATCATATTATGCCTGTTAATCCACAAAGGAGAAGCAGTTTCAGATGAGCATAAGCAAGTCTGAAAGACAATATTTTACTCACAAGACACAGGCTGGTGACCACTTGCCCAGAGGGTAAAGCACTGAATACAAACGCAGCAGACCCTGGTTGAATTGCCACCTCTGTCACAGACTGCCTGTGTGACACTGGGCAAGCCGTATTACACCTTCTGCCAAGCTCTGGGCCTCACTCCCAGTTCTGCAGAATGAGGACAATAGTTTCCTACAAATTCAGAAAAAAATAAATAAAAAGAATAAAACAACCCAAAAATAAAAACAAAAATAAAAACAATACAAGAAAGGCACTAAGTCTGGTGATGAGAACATACAAGTATTTATCTGGTACCACTCATTATCCTGCTGTAAACCTCTAAGAACAATAGCCTTGGGTTCATTCCACTATATTTTTCTGGATCTAAACCTTGAAGGGATGAGAATGAAGAAGCAGGTCCAAGGAGGGGTATAGACTTTGAGAAATAAGGCAGCAAGAAGTATGGGAAGATATACCCAGTGCCAATGAGGCTGATCTGAAAAGCAATCCCTGTTTCTCAACACAATGTTGAGAAACATGTCAGGAGAGTTTCTCAGCTCTTCTAGAACACAAATGAGGCCTTTGCTGGGCTGTAATAAATTCCATAAACAAAGCATATTGTAAAACTGTTGTTCTCACATCTTCCAATAAAATCATACAACATCTTTAATCAGGGTTCTTTACTTTTTATTACCAGAATGTTGTTTGTGATTGCACAATGTTCTTCCAATAGTACTTTCATGCATCCATTAGGCTTTTGCAGTAGTCACAGGGAGATGCAAAACCATCACTCCCTTCCCTTCAAAGTACCCTCATCCCAGCACTATTGCTTCAGGCCTTTAGAAAGGTAAAGAACTCTATCCTCTAGAAACAAGTCTGAAACTTATCCCTGGACAACTTTGACTCTTCTGAATTACCAGAGCACCTAGGCTCAGCTCCGAATTCCCTGTCTTTCCATAACTTGCAAAGTCTGAAGTAGACCAGCGAGGCTAAACTGTAACCAAACTTAGAATCCAAATCTAGCTCTGATCTTTACCACTTTTGGTAGAAAGGTTTGGAACGGTTTGAAGCTCCATGCAAAACATTTGCAGCAACAGCAACTGAAGTTACAGAGGTATTTTTTGATTATTATATGGTGATATTATAAACAGGGAAAATATAATAATTACTTCATGTCATCAGTTTTTTGGTTTCATTTTTGTTTTTTTTTTCCTTTCATCCTTACTTCTAACTGTTGCATGTTTCATCTTTACACTTCAGTCAGGCCTTCCAAAGATCTTGAATCTTGCCTGGCATTTGTACATTTGCCAATTCAGACACTGAATTCTGCCTCACTAGAAAATGTCATTCAGTATAAGGGAAAACTGGAGTTAACACAGAATCTTTTTCTCTGCTGAAAAAGATTGAAGTTCATACTCCCACTTAGAGATAGTAGTACACAACCCACTACTCAAACTGGAAGGGCTCTAGGGATTAGACGGCTTGTCTTGTGGCTATCCAAAAGGTACAACTGGGTAAGTGGAACAAAGATAGTACCCCAGCCGTGGGATCTGCTTTCAGAGTCTTCCCGCACTTCTGCTCATTAGCTCAGCTGGGCACAGAGAGTAGACTAACAGGCCAAGAAATCCTGGGCAAATCCCAGAAGAGAATTAACCCTTAAAATACAACCCTGCAGGAAGTTTTGTTGTTGTGGGTTTATTAATTTATTTTCATTTCACCCACCCTCTTAAAAACCTTGGCCTTTCTTCTACAAACAATAAGCAGTCCCAGTTGCGCCTTCACCAGCTTCTTTTGATGAAGTACACTCCCTGGTAGAATACAAGGACATGAAATGAAACATTAGGGATTCCTCTCAGTGTAATTGAGCCCATTACATTTCATGAGATTTCTACATTTCATTTAGCCCGAAATAAAACAAAAATTGTGTCTTTCCTGAGTCTATGGAGTGAAAAACCAAATGTGCCTTTAACAGTGCTGCAAAAATTAGTCTCTTCTTATTAAATCATACTTAACAAATTATAGCAGTGACACAAGTTAATAGCAGAGTTATCTGGAGGATGGTAGAGTTATCATGAGTCACTCTCTAATTAGTAACAGAGCATTATTTCTAACAGTTACCAAAGCTATCACATTGCAAGAAGTTCTTACTGTGAAACGATGAGCAAGTTGCCTGTTCTGCTCTAGCCAAGCATTGCTTCCAGACCCCAGCTACACTACTATCATTAATATCTGCTCAAGCAAAACTAAAGAGAGGCCTCAGTTACAGAGGCATTCACTGTGCTATAAAGATGGATGCTGTTCAAAAACGTCATAGTGTCAGTAAGTATAGCCTGAAAGGTGACGGGCAGGTACCATCACCGACAGTGAAGAAATAATGAGCGAGCAATACATGGTAGCACATCCATTTAGAGTTTACATTCAGGGTGAGCAGTTAACTGGAGGCTACAGTACAAAGCAACAGGCTCCCATTGTCAGCTACATCCCTCTTGCACATCCTGATGGGACAGAAAGTATGGCATGTCACATTTCTGTTATTGAGATGCCCATGGTCAACTGTAGGGGGACAATGAGAAAGGAAGCACAGATGTAAAGTCTGAGAAAGCATTTCAGCAGCAAGTCATTGGCTACAAGTAATCAGAGATCTGGTAAAGTTACAGCTGTAGAGAAATGGAGAATGGGGGCCTGGAAGAAGAAGATAAATGCAAAACAGTCAGCACTGTCTTGAGAGCGAGAGGTTAAAAAACTGGGTAAGCAGGAGGCAGATGGTGCGACATTCAGAGACAGGTTAGGGAAGAAGAACAAAATGAAAGCCAAGATTTGTTTTAGCTAAAGGACCGGGACTTTCTGGAGGTTTCTCTGGACTTCCCTGCAGAGGAGGATCAGAAATGCACTGAAGCACCTACACATTCCAAGGGTTTGGATGATCATGATTACTTCAAACTGAAGAAGAGCAACATGTACCACTACCTAAAAATGGCAAGGAATTTACAGTGCCCCTTCATAGACCTCAAGTACTGGGCTGCAACCACTAGTATACAAACAATGAGAAAAGTGGAAATATTTTATCAGATTTGACTGGGCAAACTTCTAATGTCTGCTCAATACAGTGCTACGATTTCTTCAGAACCTCCTAGAGCTTTCTGTCTGCAGTTTCTCTTGGTTGAGAGAGTAACTGCTGATAAGAGCCCTGCATCTGTGTGGGGGTGCTAACAGTCCCTGGAAGATTTAATGCTGCATTTCACCAACAGCCCACAAAGCACTTGGTGGAACTTCCTCGTTAAGCTGCTTTACGATAAATCAGTGCTAAACTGTAATTGCAATTTGCTTTTCAAGAACACTCATTTCTCAGAAGTCTATAAAAGTTCAGGACGAACATCAGTGAAGCCAAATTTTGCACTTCAGCCCCTTTGTTTTTTGGATTTGAACTATCCCCAATTACCTTCCTTATATACCTCTGACATTTAAGAGATCTATAGCCAATGTGTTCTGTGCCTGTTGGCAGGAGCACAGCATTATTCACACTACCAGATACCACCTTCTGTAATAACTCAGACTGAGGGGAAGGTGTAAGCAAGGCAGCCCAACTTTTCTGCAACGAAAAAAAGAATGTTTTGCTTTTCTATGGTACAAAAAATGTGATTTTTTTTTTCCCCAAACACTTCTGAAAGGGAGCTTTGGGACACAAAGGTCTCGTTTTAAGCTCCATACCCAAGGGTATGGGGGACAATATCAGAGGCATGAAAGGAAGGGAAATAAAAAAAAACAGTAATGATATTCAGCAATTCTGTCATTTGCTATCACAACCGGACATACTTCCCTCAGTGTTTCTGGGATCACATCTCATTAACCTGGGTTTCATGCACGCCTAAGGTAATCAGTGTTTGCAGAGGGTCCATGGAGTACACAGGCGAGATTTCTGTTTTAAGAAAGGAGGCATCTGGAAGCCTATTTCTAAACCAGATTGGAACAGTCCCTCCCAAGGCTCACAATGCGACGATGTACTCACATCTCCCTTTTCAGTAGGCAGATGTCCCCAGGAACAGTATCCCAGTGGCACTGGCTGCAAAGCAGACCTGGCCAGATACATCACCGATTCAGACTCTGCCAACAGGATTTTGTAGATTCCCTGCTAGAAATTACAGATCATCTGCCCTTGTTTCAGTGCTGTCTATTAATGGCCAAACCCTGACATAGCTGCACCAGTGCAAATCTCTGGTACAGACATCTGGGCCATTTACCCAGCATGAAAACAGGGAGCGCAACCCTGGCGGAAAATTGCAGCTTACAAAAGATAAATGCAGCTACATGGATAGCTGAAAAATGAGAGCTGGATGGTAGATTCCCATTTTAGAAAAGACTCTCTGGGGACCACTTCTGTGGGAAAAACATCTGCCCTTCTTTTGTATCAAATTCCTGCTGTTCTCGAGTGTCAGAAAAGAGAGCTGCACAGGTTAGTACAATGTGTAACTCTTGCACCAGCAGTATAGTATTTTAGAAATGCAAATATAACTGCAATGCACATAAGAACAACAGGATCAAAAAGTGACACTGAAAGATGGTTAATTGGATCTGCTGGCATTTGCAAGGAGCAGCTAATGACATGCCAGATAACCAACACAAGGTAAATTTCAGCACTGTCATTACTACACTCATTATCAGTGGCAATTTACTCATCTCAATTTGCTTACTTTGGAAAACTGAACTTACTTTTGCCACTGTCATTTTACAGTTCTCTTGTACTTAGAGATCAGTGCTGTGAACTCATGCTTCCAAAATACTACAATCTGATACGCTTCATCTTCTGCCCTTTTGTTCTCCCTTCTCCATTTGTGCCTTAAGAAACTTTGTAGGAAAAGTGTCTACTGATGCCTTAAGCTTATTCTCAGAGCAAATCCAGTCAGTTCTTTCTGCAGATATTTGTCATTTAAGTATGTGTTCCTCATTTGAAAAGTTTAATTGTAAAAAGTTTGCAGCAATAACAATTTTCAGGACACACATGAAAAAAATGGGCTGCTGCTAAACTGCAAATAAATTACAGTCACCTTAGCTTTTTCTAGAAAAACTTGATTTCTGTCTTTATTAGCTCCACTGCTATCTGCTTATAAAAGGAACAAACCAATGAATTCTACTTAGAGGAAAAAAAAAAAAAAAGGTTTTCTCTCTTGGCACTGACTTTTTTATTGCTAGAGAAATAAGTGCTGCAGAA
Source organism: Chauna torquata (assembly GCA_013399475.1). Classification (NCBI taxonomy): domain Eukaryota; kingdom Metazoa; phylum Chordata; class Aves; order Anseriformes; family Anhimidae; genus Chauna; species Chauna torquata. The sequence goes on from VXAL01015518.1 coordinate 64,388, forward strand.
ATGATCCATGCCATGCCGAGTATTTTAATGTAATGGGCATCCTCTAATTTGTATTGCAGACGATTTCATCTCTAAGACGTTAAAAGCCAAATTGCATAGTATGGTAACAGAAGCTAGGAGATCACAGAACAGTTTAAGATCTGTTTAGGTTTTGTCTACCACAATGGAGCAGCATTTTTCATTCCTGCTCAATATTTGTCATCCATTAAATCTGCTTAGGAGGTTAGTCCGGCAGTCCACACAAGCTCCATCTGGTTTCACAGAACGCCGCATCCCTCGGTGACTAGTAAAGCCAAGGAAATCGAACAGTGAATAGACTGTTGCCTTAAACAGCAGAGAAACACAACCAATGACAAGTTACATCCATTTAAGTTTGCTCTCTGCAGTGCACTGTAAAGTGGGAACAAGTGGTTTATGATGCAAGAATTGAAATGATGCATTTGTAGTTCCCCTGTAACAGCTCAAAGACACTTACTTTTACAGAGTAATTATAATCCCCTTGCATATCAATCTCAGGGCAGCTCATTGAGAATTCTCTCTTAGCATTTGGCCCTGTATTCAGCAGGACTGCATAAGCTGAGCAGTGCGGAACATGCTGCCAAGGGGGTAACGAATAGGCCATACTGTATTTTAATTATGGAGAAGAGAACAAGGTATTCTGACAGATGATGGCAGGCTTTATTGATGGCTTCTTTGATAGAAGCCTGTCTTGGTGAATGAAGTGTCTTTCAGTACAGCAAAAATAATGAGCTCCCTAGTGTAGGCTCAGCTATTTTTAAGGAACCATTTTCTTTCTGCTCCACAGTTATAAGCCAAACTACACCAATCCTTTCAAACATGGCTTAGGGTAAAAAAGAATAGCTGGAAATTCACGGCAGTCCTATCATTACAGATAACGAAACAAACTGTGCCAAGTAGCACTTAACTCAGATTTAGAAATGCCACCACTTGATCAACAAGGCCCTTCGCTGACTGCACAGCCACGCAGTCACAGGCAGTACAGGTTTCAAATGCAGACAGGATTCACCCCCTGGCACCATCTTCATTAACAGTCAGATTCACCCAATACTTTCCCCTGAATGTTGCCACCCTGAGCCCCTGCCGTGGGACCCGGCTCTCACTGGGCATCTGCAGTTGAGTCTTTATGCTTTAGATTTTTCTCCTGCATTCCCAAATCCTGTCACCACAGTTCAGCTCAGCCCCATCTGCAACCTTCCCACAGCTTATAGGGAACCGCCGTTCTCTTCAGGAACCACCAGGCCCTCCTGGCTTTGATTCCTTTAGAAATATTTTACAAGGTAGTTCCCAAAACATCCTGCTTCCCCCTGGCCTATCTTAAACTCTGCAAAACTACATTTGAGTATTTTATATGATACAGCATCGTGTACCCACAACTACATTTCCCAGATTCCAGCATTAAGGAGACATCATTTCTGGTTACTTATAGCTAGGAGGGTTGAGCACTTAGTGTCACAAAGAACAGGTTTTTCCATTATTAGGCCCCACATGACCCAGAGCAAAGGTGATTGTGTTGTACAGTGGGGGAAAACAAATAAATGCCGTAGCCAATGCCAGGGAAAGTGCTTCTAAATGAGTAGCAAATTTATGAGCAGATAGGAGAAATGATTAAGCATTGAAATGAACACCGACCACAATAAAACAGGCTAACAGAATGAGCACCACATTCTAATTATAAGAAGGAAATAATTTCTAGTAATAACATAGCCTTAATTAACCACTACAAACAAAATGTGGTGGTAAATTAAAACAAAAGCAAAAATTGGAAATCAGAAGTTAAGCAATATTTTCCTGGAGAACTACTAGGAGGCTTTGCACCTCCTTCTACACACTTAAATACAACATACTCCCTGAAATTATTCCAGGCCTAATTCTCCACTGGAATGAATCAGCTTTGTTGCAGTAATTTCAAAAGCAAGAGAAGCACAAACTGAAGACCTGACATTGAAACTAAAGGGGGGAAAAATAGGTTTCCTCATCTATCATTAAACTTTCATGAGCCATCCCCGATTCCTGCAAATTCATTCATTATTTGAAAGTATTTCCTAAACAGTCAGCATGAATCATTTCCAGACTTCGGGCAGTTCACTAAAACGTCCATTTCAGCAGCACGCAAGTTGAGATGTGCAATTTTGTAATACACTTCTGCTTCTGCTTCGCCCCCTGAAACATTTCAGCAGGGTTATAAAGACAAGGAGACAGGCAGTGCACAGCTAGCACAAACAGCTCTAGTTGAGGAAATGGAGAACATTCTTCAGGAAAACCAGACATGAAGATGAATTTCTTATACCTTGCAAGCATCCTCAAATATCATAAGCAAATTATTCATAAGTGTAATTGAGACAGATGTGATGAACACAGTTGGAACTTTCAGTCAAAGCTGAAGCCCATTTTCAAAGTCCTGGACTTAGTACTTAAATGACTGAGTAAATCTCATTAGTGTGAATTATAAAAAAAAAAAGGTAAGATTAGATTATAAAACTAATTCTTAATTAACTATAAATCTCTCACACAATTCTCTACTTCTACTGTACGCTAGTCTAAAAAGAGACGGCTAAATAGCAGGGTAGTTTCTTGAGCGTGACAGCCATTCTTGGACAACCACTGCCCCATCCACAGGACAACCCTGCATCCCCCAGGAAGGTAGCTCCAGCTAAAGTCTGGAAGCGGAGCAGCAGTTCTCTCCTCTCCTGCACAGCTGCTCTTGTCCAGAAACCAGGAGACCATAAAAGTTATCAGAATAAATTATGTTTCCCATGAGTCAAAATTTGCTCATGTATTTCAAAAAAGGAAGTAGGTGGCAGTGTACAAGCTTGCCTTCAACCGCCACTCACCAAAGATGTATTTATTTCTTTCAAGGAGAAACCTCCTATAGCTCTTGCCCTCTATAGATTATCTTATAGACCTGACTTTGAAATTGCTGCTTGGCTTGAATCTTTCTAACAAATCAGCCTAGGGCATCATTCACTGAAATTAATTAAAATTTGGAGAAAGCAATAAATACCTGTAACAGAGGTGTTAGGTAGCCTCAGTGTTATTTACTGGCATTAGTAAATATTGTAACTAAGAGGAACATTGTCTCTTTAAGCACAGACAGTGCACCTCAGGAATCATGCCCATCCAGCCGCATCTTGATGTAAGATATTTCCCAAACAGTATAGAAATCATGAGGATTTCTTTGCTTGTCAACACCTGGTCCAACCTTAGTCTGGATGGGAGGAAACCAGCGCTTTACTGAGCAAGCCTCTGAAGACAGATTGCTTTACATATGCTGGGGAGCTCACCCACAGGATCTTGTATTTCTTATAAACACCCCTTCCAGACAAAACTTACACTTCTTCTCACTCACTTTTTACAGGAAAAGAATTTTACAGTACAAAAAGTGACCCAAGCCCATGTGTGAACCCAGTATTTACCTGAATTCTTTCATTCAATTAAAACCATCCACTTCCCTGACCACCCAAGTCACTCAAGCTTGATTGATCACAATCCACACGGTGGGCAGAACAGGATTTACCTTAAGTACAGCAGCAACTTGAGCATGTCAGAGAACAGCCATAGGATGCTGAGCAGTATTGACAGCTGAAGTTTCCGTGCCTGTCATTTCAGACACCGCAGAGTCTGCAAAGCCTGACAGCTACAGAATAACAACCGACTGCACATGTCCTGGTGCTGCAGGGGAGAGTCTTCCACAAATCAGCCCAAGCTGTCTCAAATTAGACTGGACTGTCTCTTTCTCTATGATCTTGAGCACAACATAAAGAGTTTGGGCTGTACATCCTGAAACAGAATTGGAAGTAAATATGAAATGGGTTCCCAGGGGGCTGAGTAGTTCAGGCACTCAGACTTAGCACTTTTCTGACTGCTGCTTCCAAACAGGGGCAGGGGTCTGAGTGCAGATAAAAGTTGTTTCATTAGTATCCAAAGATTCCTTGATTGATGTTAAGGAGCCTGATCTGAAGCCTCCTCCCTGAAAGCCAGTGACTGACAAGTATTCAAGCAGTGTACATCACTTCCAGAGCACCTGGTGTGCGGGCCTTTCCAGGGTCACTTCAGGAAATGTCTCAGAAGGAAGGTCTCTTGTGGGTGTTGGTGTCAGCGGTCACTGGCTAACTCCTTCATGGGAACTCCCCAGGCAGATCCTGCCGGCCCAAGGCATGGACTTGTTCTCCCTGATGCTGTGGTAGCTCTGGAAGGCTGCCCTCCCCTTCCTCGTCCTCTGCCTTCACCTGCAGAAACTCTATCCCTCACCAGCACCAGGCTCACAGAGGGCCCACTCTTCCCTTTGGGCAGAGTCATTATGATAAGTATGTTCAGAGGACAAAACTCTCACCCTAGTTATCAGATGAATGTGAAATAAGTCTACAGAATCGCACAGGTGTCTGTGCCCAGGTGCAGGCCGCGGCCCCCTGAGGCGAGGCCAGGGCTGCCCCCCGCTGCCCGCAGCCGGCTCCAGCCGGTTCCAGCAGCCCCACCGCAGGGCACGGCCGAGCCCCTCAGCCCCGCTGAGGCGGCGCCTCTGGGGAAGCGCGTTCAGAAAGGGCCACGTGCTGCGGGGTAGCGAGGGGTGAGGTAAAACGTGCGAGGAACAGCCCTGCGAGCACCATGCTGAGAGGAGGAGGAGGCCGTGAGGCGCTGCAGGCACCAGGGCAGAGACGCACCTGCAGCCTGTGGGGAAATGCCGTGGCGGAGCTGGGGAAGGGCATGAGGAGGAGGGAGCCACTGAGCGGTTCTGTTGTGGACTGCCACAACCTCCTGTTCTCCATCCCCCTGTGCCACTCCAGAGGGAAAGGTAGAGGGCTTGGGGCGAAGTTGAGCCTGAGAAAAGGGAGGGGTGGGGGAAGCTGTTGTTTTAATATGTCTGATTTCCACTACCCAAACCTATTTTAACTGGCAGTAAATTAAATTAATTTTCCCAAGGCAAGTCTGTTTTGCCCATGATGGTAACTGGTAAGTGATCTCCGTGTCTTTGTCTTCACCCACAAGCTTTTTCATCCTATTTTTCTCCCCCTGTCCAGCTGAGGAGGAGGAGAGAAAGAGCGGCTAGGTGGGCATCTGACAGCCAGCCAAGGTCAACTCACCACAAGAATAGGTCAAAACTGACTGCTTACTCTCATTTATTGCAGAAAGGCATTTTAGAAGATAAAAATAACAGAGACAGTGATAAAGCATGCCACAGAACTTTCTATCTAGAGTTCCCAATACATTTTACAAACATTATACCTACCTTTGTGTGGGTCCTCAAAGCACAGACCAGAATTAACAGCATCCTTGAGCTCATCCAGTCATGTTTGCAACATACGTGGCTCTATCGCTGCTAATGGCAGAATGTGAGGGTTGTGAAGAATAAAACTTAACACACATGGTGTTCCCTTGACAGATTTGCAGTCGGAAAATATGGTCCTAACATCCAGTTTAGGATCAGGCATCCCTGGCATCCAGCCGTCAGGAAGCAGAGTCAAAAAACACTCATATGGAATTAAATTGTCCCCAGTTCAGTCTTCAGAAGTGTTTCCAAACCTCTCCTTTGTCAAAGTAAATCAGTTCTTTGTGTGATGGCAAAGTTTCATCATTATAAAGTGGAAAGCAAGGAGATGAAAAATAAAAGCTACACCATAAACCATAAAGAGGGAAAACATGCTTCATGAAAGAAAAGATTTTTTGATGTTAAAACATGGTTTTAGGTGAAGAGCTATATTAATCTTACATAGGATGCATGATTAATGGAGGAGCTGATGTTCCTGCTGGTCAGTGGGAACAGCAGAGGGACAAGGGTGTCATTAGGTAACAATGTTATCACCTGATATATATACATTCTAAGTCCTGGCAAATTAATCTTAATGTGTTATAGGATATGAAAACAAATGAAGAAAAAGCTACACTAAAATCCAGCAACAAAGTCAGCGTGGAAGAAGCACAGACATTGCTGGGCAAGAGGAAACAGCCTTTTAAAGGTAAATTGAAGTTTGAGTAATAACATGTGGCTAGCACAGCTGTTGCTTGGTACCTTCATTGGCACTACTGACACCCAGTATATTATCATTTATAATGTGACCATGTCAATCTAGATGGAGAATCTGCTGAAATCAGATTAGGATCCTGAGCACTGAAGAGCTCCACAGTGAAAGAGAGACCCATGCAAGGAAACAGTTGGTGAGTGAGCATCCCCATGTCATTCTGAGAGGAAGGGACATCGCTGCTGTCATGAGAAAAATCTCACTTTAAGATACAGCCTGGATGTACCTGGGGGAGTTCTGGTTTTGTTGTGCAGGATCCTATCCCTACTTTGATTTCTTCAGCCCTTGGTTGGACTGAGACATGACTTGATGAGAGAACTGCAGTCTGTAAGGGAGACAGGAGGACAAGGCCTTCAAAGCGTAGCTTCCACCTGGCTCTGCAGGAATGAAATATTTCTGTTCAGGGTGATCGGGACTTGAGAAATATTTTCTTTCATTTTCCAAAAGGAAAATTTTGCTTTTGCAGTGTTTTCAGTTTCCTCTATGGAGAGGAACAGCCATGCTCTGACTTCTGCCTGTCACTAGCCAAGGATTCCCATGACCCAGAGCTACAGCATCAAGGAAACCATGGAAAGATTTTTTAAGGTAATATTTCTACTTTTTAAGCCGTGCAACATGCTAAGAAGGAAGCAGGTCACCTTAGCCATATCTATCATCAGAGAGAGCTATGTTCCCTTGAAGGAAGGCAGTTCTGCTGCCGGCAATTGCAGGCTCCTACATCTGCGTATCTATTGCTAAGACAGCCACAATGCAGATGCCAGAACACCATTTGTTTGGAGCAGTCATACTATAAAATTTGCTTCATTGATGGAAAAGCAAGTCGAGCCCTGGCTACATGCAATATAGCTTGAAGACTTTCTCCTATCACCGCTGGCCCCTGCGTGCTGTTCCTTACCATCATTTAACAGCGACTGCTAACTGTGTTTATTCCTACTGCTGCGCAAGTTTCAAGGCAAAGAAAAAAAAAAAATCCCAAGCCCATTAACTTGATTTTTTCTCGTATTTATACCAATCTCATCCTGGCTCGCACCATGCCTATGGCACCATTCCTTTCAAGTTCAAATTTGCAGATGTAATTCCAATGGAGCTTTATCAATAGCTATTAACTTCCTTCTACAAGCTTCCAAGCCTCCAACTGACTTCTGGGCAATGGGATTTATCACTTTCTTGCCCTAAATACACACACACACACATATATATATAAAAATACGCACACACACACATATATATCCCATGTCACTTTGCAAAAGCTTCAACTGGCCCTAGCTCCACTCCTCTCTTCCTGAGTGGAATCCTTTAAGAGTTGTTGATTGTGCCTATAGATCTCCTGGCACACGACCAAATTTCTTCTTTACAGCGTTAAATTCTGTCCAGCTGCCAACCCCCCTTTCCACATCTGCATAAATAAATGAGCTGCTGGGAGCATTTTCAACCTGTTGTCACTGTATCAGGTGTTCCACACACAGAAAACTGGAGCAGTTACATCTCACACTCCTTTATTTAACGTCTCAATGCCAACCAGTATCTAATGGATGTAATGATTAAATACTGACATGCATATTTCTCCAGCCTAGTTGTCCTTTGGCAATAATGCCTGACCAAGATTGATGAGTCTAATACCAAAGCAGGCGCTTTGTTTGTTTATTCTGTAGGCTTCATTTTTCAAATAGCCTCAGATTCCCACTCTCTACCCCAAAGAAAAAGTGAATAGAAAATTATGACTACCAAGATACCTATATGATTTCAGCTGTTGTTTCCTCAGGCCACCAAATCACAAAGGTCAGATTCATTAAAGCACTAACATGGTTTATTCTAGCATAATTCAAATGGTTTTACATCAGCATAAAACTGGTCTGTCACAGTGACATACACAGCTCCCTTAGTGAGGGATTCAGTTACTGGTGTGGAACAAAACCTGAGCAGGTCTGATCCGATCACAACAGCCGCATTTCACACATACTTATGAATTGCCCACATAAGATTCAAGGCAGATCTCAAGAATAAAAGAAGAGTGTCAGCAGCACAAACAAAAAGTACAAAATAGACTCAACAGGAAAGGCATTGTTTTCCTTTTTACACTGTCTGTAGGAGTCAGCAGCAGATCCCAAGGACATCTGAGAATAGCAAGGAAACATTGACATGCAAAGCTGAGCTAGGAGCCATTTTACAGCAGGGAGCAAGACCACAGCGTATGTGACTCAAAAATAAGACACTTAAAGTTTGTCTTGCCTAAGGAGAATCCACTGGGAGGCAAAGTACACTGCAGTATGCTACAGATGGCAATTACCTAGGAAAAGAACAGGGGAAATGGAAGAAAGCTCTAAAATAGGAACTTGATGATACATTTTACTCTCTAAGGAGAAACCTGGCAATGTTGTATTTGTAGATCAACTCTCCTGTGTTTTTATCAAGAGCAGTTAGGACCTAGCCTACTGCTTAGTTTTGTTGTATCACTTAAATTTTTATATGCATTTTTACAAAGGAATCATCTGTGTCTTGGGGTTCATTTAAAAAATAAAGACACAGGTCTTGCTTGTTTACTGGCATAACTGACCCACGTGAGAGAGATGCGCAAGGGATGGACAGAGGAATAGATCTACTTTTCTTGAACCCTACCTGCATGGGAAGCTGCTTTCTTGTCCCACTGGAGTGGCAACAGGGACTCTATGATGACATAAACTGAATGAAAAGAAAGAACGGGTCTGTCCTCCATGAGCCTCTGAATGCTGTGAAGAGAACACACAGGCTGAGAAACCAGCTGCCTCTTTCTTAGCTCCAGTCAAGACGCACCAATGCTGCAAATGACACACACAGAGGCAGAGCTTCTTGTGAGCTATAAGCAGAAATAGCCTTTCTTTAAAATTGCCTGAATCCCATTTATGAGATCTTAGAAAGTAGTAGCACTTAAACTTCAGAGCCAAAGACAAAAGAAAATTGTAGAGATGAATCCCCAGAGGCATCTTTTCTCATCCTTAGCCTAGAGAATTTCTTGCTAGTCTATTATACCATTCCTAGTTTGAGCCAACATACGATATATAGGAAAGGTTAAATAGGACTGATCAGCAGCATAAAGTGCATTTTACACTGAAATATGTAGGGGTAAAGAGAAGCCTTTCTAGCAGGTGTGTTACATGGTAGATCTATATGATAGTTATCTTGCAAATTCTTTCTTGAATGAAGCATCACCATACTTACATGCCTGACAAAGTTCACAAAACATCATTACAGCATGCATCTTCAAATCAAGATCTTTTCTAGTTTTGGAGAGACAAGGAAGAAATTTCATTCATTCTTGATAAGCTTGAGCCATGTCTCTCAGTCATATGTCATCAATGCCATTACAGACATTCTTCATTTAATAAACTGATTCTATCCCCTTTCTTTGCAATACTTGCTGAAAAGCCTTTCAGCAGCTCACAGTCTTTGATTACAGGTAAGACAAAGGCAAATTATATGGTCTGGACTGAGTTGCAAAGACATTTGGTGAATGTCACTTAGAAAAGAGAAGAGCTACCAAAAAAAAAAAAACCCACACAGATGTTTATTGCTCTGAAACATCCTTTGTTCTCACTAATATCCAAATCTAACTCATCTGTTTCTTATTTGCTTCTCACTTTAAGGAGGGGAGTTCTCAGGGTAGGGGTGCCTTTGAGGAAAGGTCGATCAACTGAGGACAAACATTCTTACGTGAGCAGAAGCTGAGAGAGGTTAAATGCCTGGGAAAGGGGGCAGCGGAGTAGTGAGATGCACCATTAAAACGTAAACAAACACAGTACCTTAAACTGACTCTGGAAATAAAAACAAAGCAAGCTCTATGTTATTTGCTACTGTAGTTGTTAGTATAGTCTAACAAAAAGTAATAGAAACAATGGACAATATAATGGACATTATTTTGTGTGTCCACAGACATAGACACACATGCATACTTAGATAACCACATCTGTATGCTGATGAAACCTGAATTTTAGGGGTTGAAACCAGATTAATAACTATATTAATAACAAGGCTAAAGCATCTTTGTAACTACGAATTTACGCATTGGATCAAAAAACTCCTGTCTGAGAATCCACAGCATTTGTACCTAATACCGAGGCTCAGGTGCCTCTCCAGGAACATCGTAAGAATCCATTTCCTTTGCTATGCAGCAGGATTGTTTTGAGTGGAATTAGTCTTTTGTCTGGAGATGATAAACTGTAATTGTAAATCCTGGATAACATGCTGCTGAGGTGGAACAACGTCCAGCATTTTCACCCAATGTTTTATGCAAAGAAAGAACAAGTGACCACTAGATACCTTGTGGGAATACTATTTGCCAGTATTTGTTTTAGAACATGACTCAATACTCTCACATGCTAATCATAGCAAAGGATAGAAACAACTACTGAAAGCAGAAAGTGAGGCTAGTTTCCTTGTCTTTCTTGTCCTTTCTCAGAGCAGTATGAGAGTCTCTTGTGTTTCTTCTCCTTCAACGGTTTGGTTTGCATACCCGAATTGATACATATCTATACAGGTAATTCACAAGAGTAATTCTGAATCATTATTGGCCCCATTTGCTTCTACAGCAGTAGCACTAAAAGCATTGTTTGCTAATAGAAACCCTGCACGGCATATACTACACATATAAAACATATATATATGTTTTATAAACTGTATAAAAATTACCAAATTCCTCAGAAGCCAGTTTCAACGGAAGAGGATCAAGTTACCATAAACACAATCAAGGCTAAAGAATCTCTGCAAGACATATTAAAGGAACATGACCCAGTTAGCTGGTACTTATGGGCACAGTTTTGTGCCTCAAAACCATTTGAACACTTGCTTTCTTTTGGAAATAAATATAATCAGCAAAACTCAAAATGCTGCTCTGTCCACCAAATTATCAGTAAATGCCTTAAGTCTTATAGATGTCACAGCAGAAGTGGGTCTTGAAAGTACAGCTTTCATTATAAAAAAAGACTTTTTCCATCAAAAAACTGTTTCATATTTAAAATCACCTGCAAGATATAGGGAATACAGTACAATTTTCAAGATCCTAGGTCTTGGATCCTGAGAGATGCCTCACTATTAACTTGGTAAAATAACCTCGGATATATTCAAATCCATCTCCAATTTGGTTCCACAGACTTATTCTCCACACAATACAGCAGGTGGTGATATGTCATTGGGAACTGTAACTCACAGAATAACCAGCTTCTTTGAGGTCCTTTGAAGTGATGTTACTATTCCTGGGATATTTTTCTAAAAGCCCTTGCAAAATGATCCATATCCTCTACTGCAGCTAAACAATAATTGATTTTTCTGTTCTTTCTAAGCACTGTCCCACTGCCAACATATATTTCACATTTAAGTTCCTGGAGCATTTTGTTGCCTCTCCAGCTTAATCTCTCCTTTCCATAAACTTACTTTATGAGCCTCCCCATCTGTTTCTGTGCGCACATTCTATATATGCATCTCTGTATATAGCTATTACCCAGACAGGTGTATGTTTGCTGACTGCATAGCATATACATGCAGCCTGTCAGGAGCTGCCGTGACAACGCTGTAAAATGAGATTCTGAATCTGCTTTGCTGCTGATCCTGCTGCACGTTTAGTATCTGTAACTATGATAAATTATGTTGGACATCCTGTCTTCTCACTGAATCATAGCCTACAACATAACATCTCTCTCTGGTGTCACACAGATTGTTTTGGGATTAGGAGCTCTTTATGTGCATTAAGACTTCATTTTTGGCCCATTATTATTTTGGATTTTTATGCTGATAGTGAAGCAGACTATTAGCATCACATTCCTCTTTATCTGTTTGCCAATTATATGTAATATCAAAATGTTGCTGAGTGAGTAATCTCATTGCACTGCCCAACCCTCCTGCTTAATATTAGTATCCTGGAGAGATGCATCTTGCAATATTAAATAAAAGTCAGTCCTAACTGGGTTCAATCCTGAATAAAATGGATCCTCCTACACCTTCAAAAATATCGTTAATGTCTGTAACACTAACAAAGAACCTCATATTGAAATGCCCCCTTGGCTGGCTGTGCCTGGTTGTCAGGCTCTGAAACCAGCCCTACCACATCCTGCTGTCCAGATGCGGACAACAGCTCAGCAGCTGCCTAAAGCCTCAGGAGCATGATCTAGTTTCAAGGCTTGTTTTGCTACTGTTACGAGCACAGGATGCAAAATCACAGCTTATTTCATGTTCCTGGGACAGCTCTGTGTACTTAGGATAGCTGAAGCGAGCAGTAGCCAGATATCTGCTGCTCAAACCACTGGTCCCAACAGGCTTTGTTATCTGCCTATAACCTGTCACATTATGTCTTCACAGCATTGCACTTCTCACTGTTTTGGCTAGGGTGTAAAGAGAGCATACATAAGACTCTTCTTCCAGTGAAGCATTGTACTTGATCACGCCAACAAAACAAAGCAGGGTGCAAGCACTCAATTCTCAGCTGCTTGCATACTAAGGGTTAAAATACATCATCAGATTTTGTGTCTTTTTTTTTCCCCCCTCCTTTTGTTGATTTTTCATAACTGAGGATGTGTTTCTTTTCTTAGGTCCTCAGCTGGGAATTTCACCTCACTAAGCTGCTGCTATTGCAGGGACCTACAACCCTCAGCATGCCCTTGGGCCTTCCTGCTCTTTTCTTACAGCACAACATAGCTGTAGCCTATGATTTTTACTACAGGTCTTAAACTTGTGCAGTATTTTGTGCTTTATGACTACGTGAAGCCATGTAGGATAGATTCTTCCAGATGCAACATTTCCCCCCACCAGAGTCTCTTTCCAACTCGTCTTTGTAAAAGTTAACAGAGACAGTGTAAATAGCTGAAAGAAGGAGGGTTTGTTTTGTTTTTTTTTGTGAATTTCAAAGCCAACATATTTTTCTAGGAAGCGAGCAGTCCCCTCCCTGCAAATGAAGTACTGTTCAGAACCACCAGCAAATATCACTTATTCCTAAGGGAAACATGCACAGCAGTTCAAAAGTCTGTGGCCTTTGAGGATGGGTCAGGTTCCCAGCCCCACTTCACCAGGCCTGAGCACAGTAAGGTGAAAGTGTCATTGAACACAACATTTTGGCACTTTCTGACAAGAGTACTTGTAAAAAGGTCTCCTCCAGTATAGAGATTAAATCATTAAATACTGCATGGTGCTCAAGTGCTTGAGACCCTATTTAAGTTCAAGCATTCCGTGCTTCAGAACACTCCATTTACCTGCCCCAGAAAGTGCAAGAGCTAATTTGTGCCTGGTGCTCAAGGCAAGTGTTGTTAGGGAAGCATTTCAGGATCCACCTACACTCACTGATTTTTTTTTAGTCACCTATTACTGTAAGAAAAAGTAGGAAAAGTTACTCCTTGCAGCCACAGAGCCTTTATTTTGCTAAGAGACGTGTTTTCCATACACCTTCTGCTGCAGCTATGGCCAACCACCTCAGGTGCCAGCAGCCCACGTGCCAGGCTGGCAGTCGGGCCACCTGGCCCTGAGAGGCAGGGGACAGGAGAAGGAAATGTGGGGACAGGTGCCGGGGGAACACCTCATTTACTTACACAGCCCAGAATGCAAAAATAAAGTGCAGATGGGGAAGGGAGGGAAGACCATCAAACAAACATTTGCTTTGTCTTTTTTTTTTTTCTTTTAACAAATTAAATAAAAAGGTCTAAAGACTACAGCTTGCATAATTTAACACGTCTGTAAACATGGAACATGCATAATTGATGTTAAACAACATGCTAATCACCTCATAATGTGAACAGAGGGGTAACCTACCCTCAGTTTATGTATAAGTAACAAGACGGAAGCCTGCTGAGCCCTGTATAATAGGTTTTTTTCCCCCCCCACTCTTACATTTGTACCTCAGCATGATGGTAAACCACAGCTTAGGCAGGAAACCTGATGTATTATTTATGCTAAGCTTTGAACTGAAAGGTTTTTCTCTATTTTATATAAGTATATATATTACTCCTTCAAACAAGTGATTGATTCTGTTAGGTCACTGCAAGAATAAATTTCCCTGCTACAGTTGAAAAGGGGACAGCGCACGCAGCAAGTGTCAGTAAGGGGCGAGATGCTCGTTTCTCCATGCAGTGCAACAGGCACGGCCCCCGTCCTCTTCGTGTTCCTGTAGTTGCTTCGGAAACTTCACAGAGGTCTGAAGAGTTATGCACAAGTGCCCACAGCAGGGAGCACTGCAGGAGATGCCTGTGTAGATGAAGTGTGATCTTTTACCTCTGCCAGCTTTAAGACATCACTGTATCCACTGAGGAGAGAAGTACTGCCAAGGGGATAAGTGTCCAGAGCTGTTACTGCTTCTAACTCCCAAGTCCTGATTTTACAGTAACTAACACCAATCTTTGATGAAGTAGGCCAAAGTGAACTGCTTGGAAACAAACTCCAAAATTATTTTCTAGAGGAGACAAGGATTTTGATATGCAAGCACAGAACCTGATCCACAGTCAATTCTGGTACAAATACAGATGCCATCAGCAGTGAGACAGAAGCACTTCTCCTTCAAGTATTCCCACTCAACAACAAAGGAGGCAGGTCTGTTGGTTCTCACAAAAACTGAGGATCTCTCTATTGAGGTGGAGAACAGACAGAGGCATTATTAGGGAAATAAGGGAGACCATAAAGGGAAACAAGCCAACAGAAAAAATACATGGAGCAGGAATGGCAGAGGGATAGCAACAGGCAAGCCTTCCTCCCACCAGCAAACAGCAGGCGTTACAGGGAAGACAAAGTCACAAGCACCAGGCTGCTGAAACTGCGGACAGAGCTTCTCTTGACTTCAGACAGAACACAGCAGAGCTTAGGTGCAAATTTAGCATGAATTTTACAGTTTCTTCCTCCCAAGACAATGCAGATGGGCCAAGTTAGACAAACAGATATGGCACAAAAACACAGCAATGAATCTGCAAGTAGCTTCCATCTAGCTAACGCAATATATCTGACTTTTGCCTTGTCAGAGGTCTGGCTTTAATTAAAATCAATCTTAAATAATTTACTTGGCATTTCATTAAATGCATACTGAATTAGACCAGGGCACTACCAGTGCAATTTAATGTATCCAGGCTATGAGCTGAGAAGCTAAGGTCATAACAGCACATTTGTGTTTCTTTCTCCTTTTTAGATTCTGCTGTTTAAAGAGAAAATACCACATATTTTTTAACCTTGCTCCAGGCAGACCAACTCGCTCCCATGGAATACGTTAGCCAGGATAATTAAAAGACCACATAGCCACAAACAGATGCGAGTCATTCCATTATAATGCCAGAGCTGCTTCACCAGTGGCACTTTAGAAGTTTGACAGGAGTTCCAGCATGCCCAAATTGTGCTCTCAGCTGAATGAGGGGTAAATATTTAATGCTGAAGGGGAAGAAAATAAAAGGGGGGGTGGGGGGACAACAAGACAAAAGAACAACGAGGCAGAAAGAGAAACAAAAGACGGCATGAAGTAAGAGAGTTGAGTGAAAGCCCTAAAGGAGGCAGACAACGCAGCTAGGACCAGCTGTACTGAAGAAAGGGCAGCTTTTCTGTCTTTCCAGTTACAGGCACACCCCTTTGGGGTGATGGCTGTACTGCTGGAAAAGTTAATTCTGCAAAATCTACCTCCAGGCTCATTCTCACTGCCCACCCTACTCATATCTGTTCAAGCAAATCCTTTTTAACTTAGTTCACTTGGACATCAACATTGAAAGTTTTTTTTTTTGTTTTTTTTTTAAATTTATTTGACTAATCGTGGTGGAGGTGGGTTTCCAAGCTATTGCACAAGTCCTTGCACTGGCAGCTTGCAGGGAGGGAATTGCAAGAGGGGCAGGCAAAGAGCAGCAGGGGTTAGGGGAGAAGTGTCTGCACTGAGACATGGACTGATTGCCGCCAGGGAAGAGAGGGCACAGGGAATGCTCCCACTGGGGCCCCTTCAGGTTCAGCCCTGGAGTTACAAAGAATTACAAACCCAGCTTGGTTCTCTCAGGTCCCTTTTTGCACCAAATGTCTCCACAGGAGACATGGGATAGATGCAGTAGCTCTAAATCACCTAGAGGAAAGGGCGCATCTCTGCCCACTGTCAGTTTTCAGCTTCATATGTCAGCCCTTTCAAGAAACAGACACAGACCAGATAGAAAGCCACCTTTGCATTCTCTTCCTGTCTCGTACCAAGGGCAGCATCTCCAGCACACCCAAATCAAAAACAGGTTTTGCTCAGCTCAAGTTAATTTTCCTCCTTTGGCAAAACATTAAATGATGGGGGGGGAATCTTACATAAGATTTGCAAAGTCAAGCTACAATTAGAGAAATCTGCAAAACAAAAGGCTTTGAAGTGCAGGGAATTTGACTTGGCCACTCCCTCTCCCCTCTGTACACCCTTCTGGGAAGTAGGAAATGTTCCATTTGAGAACAAAACTGCCTTTACTTGCAGCCCTCAGGAAAGCAGGGAAATCGTGATCAGGAAGAACAGGAAAGCATCCTGCTTTCTAGTTTCAGAACAAACCTTTTCTATTTACAAGTCAGTGATAGAAAGAGCATGTGCACACATGAGAGAAAGATGGATTATGTAGAGGGAAATTGGTGCGAGAATTACATAGCTGGGAATGAAATTCATCTCTAAGCCAGATGGAGCGAGCTTGTTTACAAGTCTGAATTGTGATATCCACTCAGTCCATCTGGCTGATGTTGCAGGGAAGTCCTTTCAGTGGACACCCTGGAAGTACCATTCTGCTTGAGCTTGCTTTTCATCATTGCAAGTTAATCACCATGTTATCTAGACTAGGGGTGAGTATACAATGTAGAGAAAACACCAAGCTGTGAAAGTCAGCACTCTTCTTAATCCATACTAATAATTAAAAAAAAATAAATAAATCTCTTGAGCAAACCCTGCCAAATTTCTGCAGAGGCATCTCTGCAAATTCAAGTGCTGAATCTCATTTGTATAAAGGGTACTTTCCAGCCCTCTTACAACTTGCTGGTGTCTTATTCTTGCTGTAAATTACATTTAAAAAAAGAAAGAAAGAAAGAAAGAAAGAAAGCCCTGTACCATTGCCAGGGAATTTAGAGATCTCAACATGAACAGGAATATTTTTCTGGAGTATTATTTCTCCTGCGACAGTGGAGGTATCCTGACTTGAACCACACTGGTGTTCAAGAGCAAAGATACGACGTTGGACATTCCGCCAAAGTACTGATAATGTTTAGGATACTGTTTCTCATGGATAGTTATCAAGTAGTCAAATAGGAAAAAACAACTCCTTATTTACCGGAAATGAGTTACTGACATGCAATAACAAACTGTGGTGATGCTTGTACTTGCCCATCAGAATGAGATGGTGGATGGCTCTCAACCACCATGAAGAAAGAGCTATGTAGTAAAAAAACAACCTGTCTTTATACTTAGTAAAAGCATGCTGTGATACAAAGCACAAAGAGTTGAGCAAACACGTCTGAGAAAAGTTCATTGCAATTTACGTTCAGCTCAGTTTGGCCACAGAAACTTTTAAGTGGATTTCACATTTGGAAAGAAACGTTCAGCGTGGCTGAACTCCATAGCCTGCTTACAGAGTTTTCCCAGGGGAATTGGGTTTCATCTTGTGTGCAAGTACACACACAGTAGAGCTTGCCGATGTTTCCGGGACAGTGGAACCTTTGCTGATGAATAGGGAATTGAAACAGGATATTCCAGAACTCAAAGCCACACACCACACAGCAGCTTGGTCCCATGGTCCAGAGTCCATCTGGGCTACCCTACTACACCCCTCCGAGGATTAGCTGTTGTGGGGCTTCATTTCACCACAAACACCAGATAGGCTAGAAGCTACTTGTTTTCCAGTGGGAAAGAGAGCATATTCCTGATTTTGCATTAGCAAACAAGGCTCTTTTTAGAGGATCTAAAACTCACACCAGACCTCCACAGAGATGCTTTAGAGAAAACCAGATTATTTTGATGCTGTTCACCAGGGAATTATAAGGAAACTCAAAATAGAGAGAGTTATGGTTGTAGGGCCAACAGCTTGGGCTTCTGGAAACCTCCATTTGTTTGGTAGCTTTCAGAAGAGTATGCATCTTGGAATGTAAATCTTCCTCCCACAAAAATTAACTGAGCTCCATTGCTGTACTGGACAGCTACATGGAGAATTATTGATATTTATATATGTATATTTAAATGTACAGGGAATCTGGAGGGTTACAAAGACTAGAGTTCAAGCTAAAAGTCTGTGAAGGCAGGGAAACAGGATCTTCCATATTCACATTTCTGAAAATAAAGACTCTGGAATGCGGCTTGTACAAATCAGTCTCTCTACTGAATTCAAAGGAGCAACAGAGGAAAGAGATGGCCCTTTGAATAAAACAGCATCTTGTCAAAACAGCCCAGTTCTCCAATGGACCAGGTATGGTTTGAATATTATTCCAAACAAGTTTTCATGGTTCAAACACCCAGTACAATCAAAGTCAATGAAGGCACTCAAAAATACGTATCCTCAGTGCTGGTGCCACAATTTCGTTATTCTCATTTCTCTTCAGAAACGACGCAGGCTTGACGCCCCAAATGAAGCACAGAAAGAGTAGACCGAAAACACGGGCCCTCCGGTTTAACATCTGCTGTGAACATTACCCCTCATTTCGGAGGATAAAATAAAAACAAAACAAGAATCCGAAGCGGGGTAAAAGTGACGGTCACTGCTGTCAGCGCAGAGGGGCCCGTCCCTGCGCACCGTGGGTGCAGCCCCACAGCCCCGCGGAACGCCCGGTGCGGAGCGCGGCGCCGTGGGCCCGCGTCCGTGGGACAGCACCGCCCTCCAGCGGCCCTTGGCAGCCATAACAGCTCCCCGCCGCCCCCGAACTCCTCCTTTTGGTTTGGGACTGCCCAAAGCACTGCTCTCATTTGGTACCAGACCCCTGAGAACCAAGTTCAGTCCCCTCGGTGGTCCCACAGCGGGGACCTGCTCTTTGAGCTCCCTCGTGCCCTCCACCACCAGCTCCTGCAGAGCGCGGTGCGCTCCGGGTTTCCAGACCTAAGCGGTCAGGCTGCCCAGGACAGAGCTGCCCCTGCCCCGACCTCCCCTACTAGCATTTCGTATTTCTTTTCAGCAACTCCTTGAAAGCCTTCTGCTCAGCAAAAAGACAAGAGTTCAGGCTGGAAAAATCGTCAACACTCATATCTGGAAGCATATGTCTATTTAAAGCTTGCCCAGTGCACAAACATTAGAGACCCCAAGTTAATACTACTGCTCTCTTCAAAACAAAGCTTCCTAATAAGCCCTTAAAGAAAGTTCTCTGAATGTTAATGCTAATCCATTGTTAACTTCTCTCTGGGGAGAAAATAGGAAAAATTGCCAAGCCTAGAAGGGTTGCAGCCAAGTCAACTACTCCTGAATTGCAGTGCTTAAGTCCACATCTAGATCTTATTCTGAGTGTTCATCAATTAGTCCAAAAGCTGTTCTCCAACTTTAATTCCTCCAGCTCAACTCTCCTGCCTTCCTCCAATCCGTTTCCCTGTTCCATAGACAATATTGTCACCAGGCTCTGCCTTTCTGCCACTAAGCTACAGACCATTCTTCCACAGGATGCTTAGTGGCTGCTTCCCTTGTCTTTGGCTGAGGGCTGCAAAAGCATCAAAGTAGCAAATTTTTAGTATATTTTTGGCCTTTTGCAATCCCTCTGGGCAGACTTTGGAGCCTGGATGAGGATGGTGCTAGGACTGGAAGTGTCCTTTGGAAATTAAAACACTTATTAATCTTTTAAATAGGAGCTTGATACAGAATATCAAAGCTGAGTCTCTGCTGCCCAGACGTCTGTTTTTTTTTTCTCCCTCTCCACATTCCCACTCACGTTTCTAGCACTCCTTTCCTTTCAGTTTTTATACTCTAATCAAAATTTCCCTTTATAACATAGTTTGCCCCCTACTCCAAATATATTAACCCACTTCATTTGCTGCCTGCTGGGTAAAAAGATAAAAGGACACCACTTCTATCAATTGAAACTCTCTCTTAATAAAAGGGAACTAGAGCATTTATACCAGGAACATCATTATATGGTGTTATAGCCACATATGTGCTCCATGTTTAAAGTAAGCATCTCTGTATTTTTCTCTAAAAGGGGGAGTGCAACCAATTGCTAATGGCCTCCAAATTCTTCATTCCCAGCAGAGGAAGACAGAGCAATATTTACTAGTCCAGCAGCACAAGAAAAAGCGGAGTCTTAATTCCAAAAGAGATGTGTAACACAAATCAAACAGCCAAGATTAGCTGCATCATATCACGACCATCAAGCTTGCTACGATGAATATATTACACTACCTTCATCAGATCCTCTGGGCTTTTAAGATACACGAATGTCAGAGACACTGTCATCATCCTCACAGAGCTTATGAACCTCCATTGTTCATAGTGAAGATCAGAACACTCTCAAACATCATCCTGAACTGCTTTAAAAACCCCTCCTTCTGAGTGCTACAGCTGTTTTTTGCCAAATTATTGACTCTCCTTAACCACAAAGACGCACTGAGTAGACTGATCCACATCTATGTGTCCTGCAACATTGCTGCTGTCATTACTTTGTATAAAGTTAAAAAAAAAAAAGTTACCTTTAAAATAACTTTATCTAAAGTTTAACCTGAGTTCGAAGGCAATCAGAGCACGCTCACTGTGAACATGCAGAACAGGTGTTTTTCTGCTCATCCCACTGTATAAGAGCTCTTCTGTCTCTTACTTTTTCTGCTCTCATCAGATAAATCAGCGCTGGAAAAATCCATGGACTTTGCCTTTGCTTTCTTTTTGTCTTAAAGAAGCCAAAGAAAACACTACTGCTAGTTCAGCTTTATGGTACAGATGGTATTCATTTAGCCATAGTGCAAAAAGTGGTTGTAAGCTAACACGAGATTTACTGAAACCAAAATGAAGTTGTGATCACTGAAACCAGCAGCAGCAGAGCAAACCTGAAGAATGAGCATTCAGTCTGCAGTATTTATTTATTTTTAAATGGCTGTGTGGGAGGGATTCAAATTTAGGAGTTGGATTCCTAGCATAAAGTGGTACAACAACAAACAAAAATCCTGAGACACTGCTTTAAAAGATTCTCACACAGAATTATTCCAAATGTCTCACTTGAAGCCACTAGATGTCATTCTTGGACTTTGGAAGCAATTGGTTTTTTTTTCATCCTCTAGCTGTTATGCCAGTTGCCACAAAGAATGAAAGCCTTGCTGTCATTTTACATCTTAATTTAATGTGATGGTTCCAAAAGAATATATTGAGCATAATGCTTATGGGAGAAGACATGCTAAATTCTCCCGGTACAAAATGGGAACTGGTCTGCTCATAATTCAGCTCAGTGCATGATCTTCTTAAAAGGAACACCAGCTTCAAGAACTGCTTGTTTAAACATTGATTTTATCCTTAGCATTGTTTAATCCCTCTAGAAACACTAGAGGAAAGCAATACCTTACTGTGTGATTTGGGGGTGCGGGGGGTGGGGGACTTCATCTTCTATTTGCCAAAGCTAGAGGTGTAAAATGAGATTATGTTTCTGGAGGTCTTATTTAAGGAAACTCTTTGATGGAGACAGAATGCACCACTGGCCACACTACAAAATCCTTCCACAGAATAGATTCTTCCAAACATCTCTGTTAAATGCAGGCACAAGCTAAAGGTTCAACATTTAAACATATGGAGCTCAATGCTGGAGGACACGACAAATTAAGAAAAACTTTTACCTGTGAGGAGGCAAAAGTATGATGGGTAGAACTGAGAGCCAATAAGCAGCAGAGTAAACGAGAAGTAGCAGCAAAGTGTGGAGGAGCACAGCACAGCAAACAGACCAAGGCATGACAGCACAAAGGGAATTTGAGAAAAAACTTCTCAGATTGCCAGCACCAGGATATGACTTCTCAGGGATAACACCTACATGTGGCCCTGCTGAGCAAAATGACAGAACCAGGGTGTCTTCAGAAACAAGAGTTCTGGAGTTGAATCCAGACCATGAGTACATAAGAACTTAAAAGTCCAGATTGCATTATTCCAATCCCAGGGCTACGGACAGCCCTTTAACGCACACGCTTATATGTTTTGCCATGAAGGTTACTGAGATGCTTGAGTACATCCTTTTTCAAGGTTGATTAATGAACGCACTGGATACACGTTCCCTTGCTAGCAGCAAGTGCACTTAGCCATGGAGCGATGCACCCTGCGAGCTGATCCCAGCCAGGGAAGGTCACTGCTTCACAAGGCACAGCCTTGCCTTGGTCCAAGCAGCAGCTGACGTGACCAGCTCTCTGCAAAGCACAGATTTCAAGCCTGGTAGGGTTAATCCAGCTCCTCACCTTGCAATTTATCCACACTTGATTCTTTTAGGGAGGGAGCTGTGCAGAATAGCCCTCAAGACCAGCCCTATCTCCCAGCAGAGATGTCTGCCAGCTCCTCCAGCTCCTCTGCTCCTCTGGGCCCTCTTCCTTTCTGTAGCCAAGCAGGAGTTAGCTGACAACAACCCTCTGCATTTCTCCCTGCATAATTCTGAAGCGAGAGCAATAATCAACACAAGTAAGATGCTGCCTTCCTCTTACCAAAGGTGTGGAAGGAGGAGGATTCCCATTGCCAGAAAGACTCGAGGGTGCCTGTTCACAGCAAAAGAGCAGACGTGCTCCCGTCACCCAAAGCCCATCCCATTTGTGCTGGCCATCAAGACACCCCTTTCCTGTTCCACTTCCCACGAGATCTCCAGTGTTTAAGCATGTCAAAGCAATGCTTTAAAGATCAATATTCACACTAAGAAAAAAAGTGTGAAAGTGTAAAAATTCTAATCCAAGCAGGAAACAGAAAAAAAATAGCATCTCAGGCAACTGAAGCAACTTGATTGCAGCACTCACAAGAGAAAGCTGCACACAGTCTTTACAGACGGAAGGAACTGGAGAGTAATAAACATATCTTAAAAACATAATCTGTTTGGAAAGACAATGTTTTCTTTCTGAAGGAAAAACGTGTAACATTGAATTGGAAATAATTTATCCAGCATCAGTGACAGTTCCCATTCTTAGAAGCACCTTTTCTCCTGAGGCATCTTCTAAACTGAGAAACATACTTACACAGGGACTGTTTCATTTATTGCAAGCTACAACCATTAGCCTGGTGACCATTGACCAGTAACACC
Source organism: Chauna torquata (assembly GCA_013399475.1). Taxonomy (NCBI): domain Eukaryota; kingdom Metazoa; phylum Chordata; class Aves; order Anseriformes; family Anhimidae; genus Chauna; species Chauna torquata. Next base: position 87,550 of record VXAL01015518.1, read on the forward strand.
ACACTAAAATTCAAGATGCAGCTGAAGAAAGATACTTCTCCTGGACATGATGGCAATGAGCTTATAAATAGCACGTTCTTGAGCTGAAGAACCTTCACTGGTCCTTATGATGGACACACAGCAATAACTACAGCTAAGCAGCTGCTTGCTTTCAATCTTGACTGTCTTTTTTATTATATGAAGCTGCTTCCTGTATAAACAATCCACTTGACAAACCACCCAGATGTTTTCTTCCTCTTCGGCACCACAGCTGCTATACAAGCTATGAAGTTCCTCAGCTTCAGCATCCCTTCTCTCCACAACCAGAGCACAGCAAAAAATGCTTTTAAAAAAAAAGCATTCAGATACTTAGCACATTAACTAGGAGGTTCCAGAGATCTTGGCTCCAAACCTGGGACACCATTATTTTCCTAGGGCAGCACGTTCCCTCCGTTCTGAGCATGTCCGGGATGGAGAGAACCGCCACCAGCCACAACAGTGTCACTTCGCACAGACTGAGGCCAGCGTGGAGTCGCTCAGATTTCCCGCATCAGGCCCTCCAAGTTGAAGCAGTGCAAACCCAGTGACACAGCTACAGATGGACAAGATGTTGCTGACCTGCTGAGCTCCACTTTGTTACTGCCAAAAGTCTTAATGGCATCTCCAACAACTGTATTCCTGCCCAAGAGACAGGACATCTGCAGAAGGAATTTGGGATACACTATTACATACTGACAGCTTCTGTGAGAGGTGAGTTCCAGTTCTGCTTTGGTGCTGTGAATTCAGGCGGCAGACCAGGCTCTCCGTCTGATTAAAGAAGCCTTGATTTATACAGACAGTAGGCGGTAGCTACAGTAAATAGATTTGTAACCACACAACACGACCATGTTACAAGCGGTAGCTGGGCATGAGATCAGGACAGGTGTTCTGCATGATTTATAATCCACATCTGTACCATGAAGCACCAGGCAGCTTATTTAAAGGGACAATAAGGCTGTGGACGTTCTGAACAGCAAGTCTTTCTTCCCTCTGCATCCCCTCTTTTTTTTCTTTTTCCCAAGATGAGGGGAAAAAAAAAAAAAACAGCCAGCTACCATTTGCATTGAGCCAGTGGTCCCACTGTACTTCTAACATGCTTAACAGGGGAAAAACATCTTAAGGGAGTTTGAAGCGGTAACGGGCCATGAAGCATATGGCAGTGTTGTGGCATCTCGAGAGCCATATGTACAGGCCTACAAACTGTCGGGATGTGATACACTACAGATAATATCCATGATAAATTATTCACTTAACCAAAAATTGTACATCAACCCTCAACAGCTGGTAAAAGCTGGATCCTTGCCCAGTACATTAAGGAAGTTTGCTTCCTCAAAGCTCTACTGTTCTTTAGGGGATTTAAATTATGCATGTTACCATGAAAGCTAATGCTGTACATATGCATTCAAAGTTATTATTAACCTCATCAGACAGAGAAGGAATAGGGAAGGCAGCTGTTTTTCCTAGCTCATGTGCTTAGGATGTGGTGATGTTTTAAAGGACTTGCTGAGAGCAAGGATATAGAAGAGTTTATTTTTCTCCTTTGAGCAGCCTGCCAGTAGCCAGTTCAACCTGAAGGGTCTCCTTTGGGATGGTGACTGATAGTGCTCAGTCTCCTCTTCACTACTTTTATGGTGGAAAAAATAAGAGGTAACAATTGTTTTGAGATCTATAGTTATAGTTTTACTGTGCCTGCCATTTAAGGATGTCAAAATGCTCTCCAAACACTTGGAGAGCAAGGTTGACCCAGCTCCCCAGGGAGCTACCACATTTAGTGACAACATCAAACACCACAGCAACAACTAGAGACCCTTGCTTGAAGGATTCATCACTACAGAATTTGACTTTATATAGATTGACCATAATATCTTTGCTGGCAAGTAGGGAACTGGACCTCAGACCTTCAGAATTCAAAAGCTGAGATGAAGTGTTATAAAATATGGGTGCATCTTTGAAAGTTGGAACGACTTTCAGGCAGATTTCACACGACTGCAGAGCTCAACAGGTGTGAGAAAAGCCCAGAAGGCTATAGCACACACATCCATGCTAGCTCCAAATTAGCTCAAGCAAAAACCCAACTGCTTGGCTGTCAGTCATCTATGACGCAGTAAATGGGGTTGTCATAACAGCCCCTACATCACCAGATTAGTACTGCATTAATGGCAGGAGCCAGGAAAAAATTAGAAGAAATTACAGCTGCTTAACCTCTTCCTCCACCCACAAGATTGGTCCCTGCTTTTTTCTCTTCTCCTCTGCTCTAAGACAGGAGGGAAGTTAAAAGGGAGCTGTTTTCTGTTCAGCTTCATACACAGCTACTACTCAGTTCTCTACCCCACGCAGGGTCCAGAAAACAGAAAAATATAAGGCAGCTTTTTCTCCCCATTGCAATATCTAGTATTTTTCCCAACCACCGGTTCACCAATCCCCCCTTTTCTCAGCTTCCCCCAGCCTCTGGGACTGCTTTCCACCCTGCCATCTGCTTTAGGGAATTGTCTCCTCATGCCAATGCCATGAGTTCTCCCTCAAGGGTTCAAACCCCTCAGGCTCCTACCTTCAACGTTCACTTGATTTTACCAATGCTGAGTTGAATTTACTATTATAGATGCAAAAATAACCTAAAGTAGCTTCAAAACCTCTTCTCATCTGCACCCTGAATTCCACTGGAGAATCATAGCTTCCCATTAGACTGACTTTGATTTTCCCTACACAACTTTAGGCTGCGTCTTCAAATACTGCCTGCGAGATTGACATTTTTCTCTTGATCCCAAAAAGCAGGAGCGTGGCTGTGGCACAAACTGCAGATGGAGTGCCTGGGACAGTAAAGGTAGCACCATTATCTCCTGCTTGGCATACACATGCTGTTGGCATTCATTTCTGTAGCACCCCCCGTCTCTCATTTCTTTCCCTTTCAAATATTTTGCTCTGCCAAGAAATTCAAAGCTAGGCTATCTGGATAAATGACCAGCTGGTGCTATAGTACAGAGCATCACTGGCTAGAAATGGGTTTGAACAACAGTCTGGGGAAAGTTTAGATCCCTCAGCCAAATTAGTTGGGAGATGCAGACCAGACATGCTGCTGGGGCCTGGAATAAGATTTTGCAGCATTAACCGGTCTATTCTAGCAGCTGCTAGATAGAGCAATAATCTTTGAACATGATTTCTTGGTCTCTTCTTCCAGAAAGACAAGCTAATTAAAAAGGGGTTATGGACAGATTATACAGACCAAGGAGAGATTTCTGAAATACATAAAGCAGCTCAGCAGACAGATCTCCTTGAAATTCAGTACGAATTAGGCATCTAACTCCAACTTGTCCTTTTGAGGAAAAAAAAAAAAAAAAAAAACCCTCTGCTCACAGCTATTAAAGCTTCTCATCTGGCTAAAAAATAAAATAAATTAAAAAAAATTATTATGGCAAAGCTATGCATCACCTAATACAAATTTCTAATCCTTTAAAGGATCAGTGTGCAATCACCGTACAGCAATTTTTGGTAATGCCATTCCCTTATCCCATCTCTCAAGTGATCGATACTTTAAACACAACCAATTGACCTTCACTCCATCTTCAGTGCAAGGCATTTAATAAATAAGGCCAGCACATGCTTGCTCCTTTGCTGCACATGCAAGCAGCCTTCATTGCTGCTGACTGCGGAAACCCAACGATTAAGTCATTGTGTCCCCAGGTTTCCTACAGACATGAAAGGAAGCAAAAAGTGCTGAAGCGAGAACAAGGCTGTGCTTGCTTGCTCTCCTCCCTAAACAGGGAACAGCATGGGAGGCCAAAGCAGCACCTGTTGCAAAAGCAGCAGCTCTTTGCTGCAGGCTCTTCTCCTGGGAGATCCTATGAGGAATTAGCAAGCCGCTGCAAAAGCCAACATCTCATCTTGAATGTCAGTGTCATTTACACAGTAAATGTCACTTAAAGTTAACACCAGAAGGAGCTTGTTGGTATAATTCAGCAAGAAGTGGCAACAGCAGCTTAGCAGCTCTTTTCCCACATACATGTGTGTATATACAAAAATATACTTATCTAAAGCTGGATTTAGACTCTGAAAGGTTTTCTAGTGATGGCATCAGATTTCCAAGCTTAAGTTTGCAGCAGTAAAATCTCCAACATCATACACTAATGTGCCACACCCAGGTATTTATATTTATTGTTCTAATTTACACACTGTTTCTAAAGATGCAGGCAGTTTACAGTTAGTATCAGCTAAATCCTTGGTGGCTCTGCTCAGATAAGGGGGCCAGCCCTGTCTGTGGTTCTCACACTAAACTTGTCCATCCGTAACCAGATTAAGAATCATTCACTCATTATATGTTGATCACTAAACAACCATTTAATTCAAACAACAACCAGTCACTGCTAGTGTGGATTTCAGCTGGGAGTTGGAAACAAAAGAACAGTTGATTTCTAGCAGAATTCTGCTGGCTTGGCCAAATGTCAGAGCTGCACCTCAGTATCTTCAGTCAGCCAGCATCCTGATCCCAACACTGCAGATGCAGTTGATATTGCAGGAATTCAAACCAAGACACTGGCACTGGCGTTTCTGATAAAGTGAGTGAAGAGGAAAGAAGCCCAGCACACAGATTTCCTCCTTCCTGGTTTGCAAGCCGCAGAGTTGTGGCAGAGAGCACTGCTGCTGCTCATTCCCCCCCTGTGCTGAGGTATGGGAAGCTGGCGCTGTGCCTAGGGAAGCCATTTCAGATGCCTATGGGTTCAACTCTGGCCACACACTTTCAGCTCTGAACAGAAGATAAAGGTATTTACAGCATTCTATTTTATTTATTTATTTTACAGACAGAGTCTGAAATTTATAATCTATTCATCCCATGAACCACTAAATCATGCACTGGTGTCTTTTAAGATATGGCCATCTCCTCCAAGATTCTTTTGTGCGTTACCGGGAACCTGTAGGGCAAGCACAAGGCCAGGACTGGGAAGCAAATCCAAAAGAACTGTTCATCAGACAATAAGGTTTTGCCACCACCTGTACATTTCATTGCTCTTTTGCCAGCCACGCACCTGACATGCAAACAAAACATCCACCTATTGAATGGCATTAGCTATGGTGATGTGCAGTATATTGCTAATAATGTAAAACACAGATTGGAGTCTTCATTTTCTCCTTTCTTGACAGAATGCAGCTGCACAGAATTGAGACGTAACACGAGAGCCTCATGAATCCACAGCTAAGCTGTGGGAGACCAGAAGCAAATAAATATTTCACAAAGTGTTAGCACAAGACACGACAGCATAAATAAAACAGAAGTGTGAGGATAACGGCTCCAAATGCAATTTGGCTTAAGTCATCTGTGGCTTCAGAAATAGAAAGATGAGAGATTTATTTCAAACCTGAATGACCTGAGAGGGAGGCTGGGGGGGTTCTTGGCTTATTTATTTATTTTTAATCATTATCTGTGACCTTTATGCAGGCAGCAAGGGGAGCAGAAGCAGTAGGTTGCTGATACTGTATGTAGGTTAGCACTGGAAGCATTTCTCAGTGGACTGACAGATACCCGATGAAGTTAGCCAAGGTGATCGGAGCAGTCCCAAAGCCCCTTTTGCTGGGGGTTAGCCATGTGCCCAGGCTGTGGCCTGGTGATGAAAACTTTTGTATTTAATAGCCCTCAACGGACACTTCTTCCTTGGAGTCATCCAAATGCTTTTTGAGCCGCACAAGAATTCACTATCTACATCATTTTCGTGGCAAGGCGAGCCACAGTGCTGCAGTGCACTGCACGAGGAAGGATGCCCTATTTGTTTCAGGTCTGCCACCTGGTGGTTTCACGTGATGCCCCTTAAGTCACATCCTGGAAGAAACAGCGCATGGTTGTTCCCTGTTCAGTTTTCCTTTTTCATGCAGGATTTTACAGCCCTTGGTCATATCCTCTTCAGCTACCTCTTTGCCAAAGACGACTCCTGGCCCTTCTCTAAGTCTACTCCACCCTACTCAAGTCAGGCCAAGGCCCAAAACCAAGCACGCTTCTCCTGCAGCAGCTGTCCCATAGATTCCAAAAGTGGCAGAACAAGGCTGTGTGCCTTGTAAACTAAAACGAACCGAACTGATGGAGTGAGGAACACAGCACTTCAAGCAAAGACTTGTTAAAACAGTGCACCAGATGTGGCTTGCTCCAAGATCCAACCCCAGGCCAGAGGGGCTGGCAATAACAGGAGAGAAAAAGCATCTTTGATGTATCCCTTATCTCAGGGCTCAACCTGTTTCCCATATTGCCCCACTTCATTCAGAATTAGACAATTTAAAAGCCAGGATAAGGCTAGGGCAGTTATAAAGCCTTCATCAGCTATTAGTCCCTAGTCTGAAGCATTGGAAAATAGTAACAAGACAGACAACATGAAACTCTGGAATTAGCAAAATCTAAGTTAGTACAAACATTACAGAGTCAGCTTGTGAAGCAGAGCAGTCCAGGGTTTATTCACAGATAAGCATACTGGGATTCCTAGTTATACACACAAATTCACATGTATCAGAGGAATGAGTATGTGTTATATACAGCCTTACACTAGATTTTCCACTATTTGGAGCCTTATGGTGCTTTCAGGCAGCAGCAGCCCTCCCTGGCTGCAGGTGAACTGCTCCCATTTTCCACCAAAGTAGCTGGAATACACCCACTCCGATTTCACACCACAAGAGGCACCACAGGGGCTGCCAAGTTGCCACGCCTCTTCAGGCACAAATCTCATGGCCGCTGAGCCATGAGAGCTGAGCAAAACTGCACTGGCACCTCCAGCTGTCCAAGCAGCAGAAAATAAGAGCACAGAGGGGGAAAAAGTAAAAGCCACCTAATGCTTTAGGTAGAAGGGAAGACAAGGCTTCTGCACAGACCAGCAAGTGAATCATTTCCATTTAGCCAGCTATAAGAACAGCGGCAAGGCAGTCAACACACGCACCTCACCTCAGGTCTTAATTCCTGCCAGGGGCTCAAACTTGCTCTGGGAGGAAAACCCCACTGGGCAATGCTGTACTTGGAACTACAGCTGCTCTGGCAGCTCCTTTTAGATGTTCTTGCATGCTAGAGGAGGAGGCAGATTTGAGGAAGATGTCTTCAGATGATTTCCTCTCTGAAATCTCTGCTAGAATTGGCAATCCTGCAGCAAATGTCCTAGTGAGAGCCAACCAGAAGGGCATCCCTTCTTCCGCCTTCCTGCTTTCAATGTCTGGCAATAACATATCCAAACCCTAAATATCCCCTAGGGAAGGAAAAAAAAAAAAAAAAAGGCAGCAGAACCAGTAACTGCACTCCCAGAGAGCAGTGCCTGGTATCTCAGCCTCAAAGGCAGTCTGCAGTTTTCCCTTGTACAAACACAAAGCAATGGTGGGCTGTTGACCATCTGCAGTAGGGCTGAGACACTACGTAACGGCGAACAAAGGGCCAAACGGCTGCCATGCGTGCACAGACCAGTCCCCGCGCTGCCAGGAGCTCTGACGGCACCTGGCAAGGCCACGGTGGCTCCTGCCAGGTCATCAGGAAACCAGCCAGCAGGCAACGCTTCACTCCTTTAGAGCTGTGCTGCTTCTCAAGAGTCACCCCAGCAAAAGCCAAACCAGAACCTGCCCTTTCCAGCTAGGGAAGGAAATGCACTCTTGCGATAAGGCGGTGGCTTTTTCTTCACAGCCTTCTTTTGTTAATACAACAAGCAGATACAAGGCCTGATCCTCACACAGCTGTAAACCATTCCAACCCTGCTGATTTCAGTGGAAATGAAACTGATATACTTCAGTGAAGGACTAGATCCTAAGTGTTACAGCAGCAGCCTAATTGAATCCAACCCATTTGACTCTGGGGCTGGATGCAGTAACACAATAAACATCCCCTGACTGCAGAGGGAACGGAGTCAGGCCAAGGCTGGATGCTTCTGAAAATCCTACCCTGCAGCTATCGCAATGGCTGGCTTTAGATCAGGAATTTAAGAGTGTAGCAAGGGTTAGAAATGTGACTGAGTAAAAATGAGGGTCACATTCCCAGCTGGCATGATCTGGCGTAACTCCACTGACTCCAAGTGAAGTATCAGCAATTTAGGCCAGCTGACAATCTAATCAAATTACCCTGGTTTGGACTGAGAGAAGGTACACAGTTCTCAGCCACAGATCACAGCCACATCGATCAAGGAAAAAAGGAAACACTGCTGAAAAGAAACTGTGAAATCTTTAGTGAGACTACTATCTAATTCATATTGTATTATTCAATTAAAGAAAAAAGTTGCTAAAAATAAAAACAAAAAAAACACTCATATCTGCCAAGGATTCTATTTCAAGGATTGTACCTCTCCCCCAATCTCTACTTGTGTCCCCTTCCCCAAAATGCATCTTATCTCCTAGTTAAGATGTCCTACTTGCTTACACTTACATGGCATAAAGTAATGCCATAAAGAAAACTCAATTACACCCAGTTAAACCTTAACACAAATAGAGAAAGAGCTCCACTCAGGCAAATATAGCTATCAAGAGTAATTAGCCCTACCTGAACTCTGTGCAAGTTCAGCTACATTGCTTTTACTACCCAAGCTGGATCATTTAGAAGTAGCTAGAAGACCTCCCCATAGTAATCTGTACTTTACAGCCGTACCCTTACCCCCTTTGTGAAGATGCATAGAAAGTTACCTTTGATTTGAAAGTGGTCAATCCTTTTATAGTCTATTGAGCTTTAGGTTGCCTCACTTGCAATGTATTAAAGTGGCATGATTTTCAAAAGAGGATCCCTAGCTCTTCTTGAACATTAGGCATCTGCAAAATGCTGTCTCAAATCCTCAGAAAACTCTAAAATCATAGGCTTGCATTGCTCCAAAATGCAGGGCTAAATACTCCACCTTCCAGCAGGAAGTTAGATAGCCCACCAGTAAGTTAACAGGTATTTCCTCATAGATTTTACGACCCTGAATGAGGTATTCCACAGTCCCACACTTCTCAAGTAGTAGACTTTAACTGCCCTACGCACAGTACAAATATACATAATAAACTTGTTCTTCACTTGTTTCCGTCAGAAGTACCAGTCATCTAGCTTCATCACCATTTTATTGGCCACACACTCATTCCATCTCTGAAGCTAAAGTGTAATGACAAACCAAAAGCAGATTTCTGTAAAAGTTGATCCTGTCCTTTTACTCAGACACATTGTCTTGGTCGCTTCATCAGGCCCAAGGGTTAAAGAGAGATTAGAAAAAATCCTTGGGAAAGGACTGTTTGGTTCAGTGTCTGTAAAGCGTCCATGGTTGGGATCATCACAACACCAAACATGGAGCATTACCAACTTTCAACGGAAACTCAAAGCAGAGGTTGGACCAGGTAAACTCCAAAGTTCTCTTCCAACTTAAATTACTATGCAATGTCTTTACACCAGGGCCAAACTCAATCCACTGTAGTTAAGGGTATATGGCTGGCATTAGTAAGACAAAGTATTTTAAAATGGTACAATCTACCAATCTGGTTAACAGGACAATTAAAAAAAAAAACACTAGATCAAAGTGTTCAATATCCAAAATTAGCTGCATTACAAATATTGTTTTATTCAGTGTCATGATTTATTGGTATCCTCCCTCTTGAGGGCTTCTATTGACCTCAGGTTCACCTCAATGAATCTTGATTTTTGAATGAAAAAAGCAGTCGATAATATTTACTTCCTATTGACTTCATCCTTAATAGCACAAGGAAAAGACTGAACTGTTCTTGACCTCCCTGTCTCAGTTCTAATCACAGCAGTAAGATCCAGGGCACCGTCTCTGCAGGTCAAAGAGTGAAGTAACACCCAACAATGACCCCACCATAAGGTGACGAACAAGCCACAGAACAAGCCACACATACAGCAAGATTTATACAGAGAGGCAGTGAATTTCCTGAAATCTCACGGTCAGTTCTCTGTGTCAAGAACTTTAATTCAAAAAAATTACACTGCTCCTATTGCTACTCATCTCTTTGCTAAATCTATCATCAGAGAGTAGCAGATTCAAACTGTAATACAGAGACTTGCTATTAGCATCCAGAAGTCATATTTGGGTTGCTTGAGTGATTCAATTGCATTCCAAGGGTACTGCTGTTTATTTACACCTTTCCTGATGATCCAATGATTTTAAATGGAAAAGCTTCCATTTGTTATTCCTCATCCACTGATCCTTCCTCTATCAATTTGACATCAGGTATCTTTCAGATGGTCAAAAGTCACAGGTTAGCATCACTATGACTGACAATGGAAACTCAAACTCTTCACAGCACACCTAATGCAAGGACAGAAAGGACTTTTCAGATGCTGAGTTTGTTTTTCACCTGCAGGATCATCTACAAACAGACTTGTTAGCCCTGATCGAGTCTTGATGAGTCCCCAGGAACTCATCAGAATATCTTACAAATTTACCCTTTGCATTTACCAGCTACTCCCTTGTCTGCTAGTCATGTTTTGATTCTTAAGTTTATTGGACTCCTTCCCACAAATTCACCTTGTTCTTTCCCTGACAAATGCAATCACTGTGTTGACTATAGACCTGTGTTCAACACCTTCCTATATTCCCGAAAAAACCGATGCCACGTGTCACCCCATGATGCTTCAAAGCGAGAGCTTGGTAAGGTGAACCCAGAATGCATTCTCTACCTGCTTCCTAAATCATGGCTCCCTTTCTCAGCACACTTCATTTGCCTCCCCAGTTCTGTAGCCATTTCATAAAAAGAGAGCTCCCGGCCCACAGCAAATCTTTGCTCAGCTTGCCTCTAAACCACCTCCTTGGATTTCCCTTTCTGTCTTGTCTGCCTCTGCAGAGCTTTTTGTCTAGACACACTATCAAACTTTCTTTATAACCGCACACTAAACTAAGCTTATTTCTCTCAGCCTTAGTTGGCAGCCCTACACTGCCCAGCCACAGCCACCATGGGCTGCAGGCAAAACAAATGTCACTGTCAGGGAACGTGGGCAAGTCCCATGTGTCCAGCAAGGCATGGATGTTGCAACAGAAATGAGCCACTCACATCCAGCACGCACTAGCTGAAATCGTCCAGCCGCCTAAGGTTTTTTTCCCCCTGGTACACTCAGGCTCAGGGAAGCAGTTCCAGGTTACCCCTCATTAGGCAGATGTTCTTTAAATGATTTATGCTTCTATCAAGCTTGATATCCCCACAGAAGATTGTTAGTGAAAAGCCCTGTGTAATCATTTATAGTGGGATTTATGATGTTTAACTTAGTAACTCTCCGCAGGCCCTCTAACAGGATGAAGGTGGGCTGTGGGCAGTAAAAGGTCACTCCCAAAGGAAGCCAAATACGATGCTAAGAGGAAACTAGAATAGAGCTCTAAAGGGCTTTGTTCACATTAGAGGGGAAACAGCAGAGACTTTAATCATCCCTGCCAAAGGCATGCACAGCAACAGAGGAACCAAGCAAGATTTTGCCTCAGACTGTCAAGGCTGTTGGTGAATGTGGCTTTAGACTGTTTTTTGGCTTATTCTTGCACTCATTTCTTTCTCTGTTCACGTTACTCAAGTTGGTTCAATTAGAGTCTTGTAGCAAGCAAGCAGCCAGTCACTCAAATACATATGAAAATAAAATAAAGACTTTGTTAATTTATTTTCAGGCCAAAAGCCATCTAAGCCAGAAGAACACCAAAATGCAGGCTAAATGGTGAGTAATCAATTGCACAACATTTGGTCTCCTCTGGCAACACCAGCATACTCTGTTAACAGCCGTTAAAGTCATTTCAGAGATATCTGCAAACCACCAGGACACTGTGGAATTAAGTTTCAAGTTTTAGTCATCTTTCTACTTTCCTGTTTCATCAGGATCGGGAGGCAAAGTGCTAGAATACACCCAAAGGGTCAGAAACACAAGAAAGGTTCAATAACTCCAGAAGCAGGAATTACTGACTTGGGAACATCCCAAGTTTTCCTGCTCAGCAGTGCAGCCCCATCAATGCTTGGATAATTCAGCAGTTTGGATTTTACCTACCCAAGCTAACCTGAACCACTTGGAACTGCCTGCTACTGCAGTCCAGTAATCTCACATTTATTATTCTGAGGTGTTTTAATCATCCTTTCTCCAGATTTCTGACCAAATCACTGTCCAGTTATGGTCCAACGCATGGTGAGGCCAGCAGGTTACCATCATGGGCAGCATCACTAGACTGGCTGGAAACACATACTAATGAAAACTGAATTATTGCTCATCTAAAGAAACAGCATTATGCCAAAATACCTTGGGGAGAAATAAGCAGCCCTGCATTCTCCACCCCATGTGCCCAACAAAGATTCTGCAGAGCTCCAGTGAGCTCTGTAATCTTCTTTCTGTCTCAGTTCCTTCCCCTGTAAGATGAGGTTTTGTTTAAAGCCTGTTTGCAGAGCATGCTGTGAATGCTCCTGGGGCAGCTGCTCTCCAAAGGCTACGCAGTTTACAGAATTTCTTACTGGTTTAATGCAAAGGAGCCAAGAGACATGAGTCTTACTGTTCATCACAAGGTAGGGGATGGTTCCTACCCTAGAGAGGCTACAGGCAAAATAGCTTGGACTGTTCCCCATGGTGGGGAGGAAACAGCAGATAAGCAGTGGCTCCAGACCGCACGCACCCTGCTCAGCGCCTTCCTGAGCAGCGCAGGCAGATCATTAACAGTGCTACAAGTAGAAAAACAGCTCTTCCACAAAGCCAAGCAAACACTCTCAGAAAAGCCTTGCTGTTTCCTTCCCACCCACTTCTTCCCCAGGCCAGCTCCACTGGAAAATCCCATCCTCCCTCCTACATAGCACAGAGCAGGGTTTTGACAGCTCCTGGAAGAAAATGTTTTAACCACACACTTGCACCTGCAGCGCCCAGCCCCGCGTGTCACCGAATTCAGAATTAAGTAGCACAGCTATTGTAAAAATGAGCTACAGCAAAAGCTCCTTCATCTCAGTCATCACAAGGGCTATATCCCGCTTCTGTTTTGGTACCAGATGGCTCAAGGTCTATTTTTCAACAAGTGCTGTCTGCCGTACTTGCTGACACAAAGCCCTTTGAGTTACAAGCCAAATCTCTTCCCTTAATATCTTTTTTCATCCCTTTTTTTCCCCTTTCTGAGCTCACAAGTATGTCTTTTCTTGAGGAAAAAAAAATCTATTATTCTTCAAAGGCCCAGTTGTGTCCTTCATTTACTGAAGTAGTCAAAGAATATTATGGGTCATTTTGTCACCATGGAAACCACAAATAGACCTTCAGGGTTTTGGAGAGGTGATATTATTTTGGAGAGGCCATGTAGGGTTCTCTGACAGAAAATAATAGGGATGGCAAATCAAGGAGACCTTTTATAGGGACTTTGTGAAATGCAAAGGGTATCAAACATCATTTCTCTGCCACCGAAGACTACTCCAGGCAGCAGTTTAATATGGCATCCTCTGACAGCTGAGCCCAAATGGAAAATTAATGAGGCAGCATGATATATGAGTCTTTTTAAATCTCATAACCAGCCTCCTTTATAGAATAAAAATGGCCAAATCAGTTTAATATTAGTGGAGAGGTTCTCTGTGTGTCTTTCTTCAAAGCCTTGTCAGTGCACTGCTGAAGAGACAGTTTTGTTTTATTGACTGTGTAAGTCTAGCTGTTTTCAAGTTTTGGATTATCTAAATCAAAATAATTCTGAGCTTTATTGGTTCAGCAGAATACAGCAAAAATACGAAAGTCTAAGGAACATCTGGGCTCTCAAAGGCACTGCGCCCTGCCCTTTGGGACCAGCAGCACAGAAAGAAGCCCCAGGGGGAGTCTCGGTTGCCACATGCTGGTGGCATGGGACAGCAGCCCCCTTCTCTGCCTCCTTGCAGCAAACCCCACCCGCCAGAATACCAACACTCATAATTTCTGCCATTTTAAAGCATGCAGGCAAAGAGGGACTTCTCAAAAGTGACAATACGCAAGCTGCTACAAGAAAATAGCAATGAGATCTAGGAAAATGCCCTGGATCTCCCCAGATCCTGGCAGATTTGGGCCAGATCCTGCCCACTTGGTTAAGTCCCTGCCCACACAGATGTCTCCCCTTGGAGGCACTAGAGTGGAAAGGAGTAAACCTCACCTATTTAGAGCACAAACTCTCTCAGTCTACAAACATGGTGTCTGCCCCTGCTACCTGGTCTCAGATTGAGTTCTTCCCTCTTCATAAATCCAGTAGCTCCCTCATCCACCAGCACTTCTGACCTACTGCTCTGCGGGCCTCACCTGCACTGCAGGTCCGAGATCTCTGCAATCTTTTTTGTTAAGAAGCAAAACATGCCACTCAACACCACACACACTGTAAAAGCTCAGCCTAGCACTAGCCTATCCAAATTGTTTGAGAGCTGCGTTTGATAAGAGCTTTGCTTGCAAAAGAACAACTCTTCATTGCTGTTTATGCAATCAATATGCAATAAAACCATGCAACCCCCAGATCAGAAGTCCTGTTCTATAGGCATGCTCGCAAACATTCTCACAACCAATAGCCAAGCTAAAAGACCTACAGAGGTGAGAGCAGAAGCAATTACAAATTAAGCTTACAAAAAAAAAAAAAAAAGACACTATATCCTATCTGGAGTTGGATGGAAAATGGAGTTCTAAATCTACAGCGAATCCTGATGTTTCATAGTTGCTGCTGCCCTGAATTAGAACAAAAACTCAAAACCTCAAGTCATTCTGCAGAACAGAAATTTCAAAGCGATTCTGCCTGGAAACAAGCAATCACTTTACTGAAGCATTGAAAAAAACAGCTTAAAACAAGGGAGTCAAAACAAACATTCATTTTCAAACTTTTCTGCCAAAACATCTTTGAAATAGACACCTTCCTGCAAAACATTTCAGTTTCAGCAGAATAAGAGCTTCCCCTGGAAAACTACTTCATCAAACATACTAATTCCACCAACTTTCCCCATGGAATGGTTATAGGCAGATTCAGAACACACAGCCACCCACTGTGGTTCAAAAGTTGCTGCTTCCCTGTCATCCCCTAGCTGGAGCAGTGTAGTTATCTGGGTACCTTCAGTATCCAAGCCTCCAATAAAACACAGTGCCCTAAAGACTTTAGCTTCATAACATTCCATCAGAGGGAACAGCAGAAGTTGGACAGACAGTACTTGGCTAAAATTAAACACTCAAGAACAAAAAAGAAATGAACAGTCAACACGCAGCAACAGGAAGGAAGTTGTTGCAGACTTCAGTTAAGCTTCCCACCTTGTTAAGACCCCCACCTTAAAACATTACATTGGCTAGGGTTCAAAATACGCCAATGGTGCACTGCCTCTTACATTACAACTTACCCAGCTCTGGTAATGTTGTGCTTCTCTCACAAGGAGGGACACTGCAAACGGGCTTACAGAAACAGGAGCGACTTGAGTGGGATAAAGGGGCACAGGCTGCAACAGTGACAGCCCAACTCCCCCATGGGCTTCCAGCTGCTTTCCTTATTTCTTCCCCATTGAACTTCCCAAGCAGAAGGGGCCAGGTAAGCATGTGCTGGAGCAGCAATGCAGGGCAACAGCATCAAGCAGGAGCAAAATGCAGCATCTCCTAATTGGCTGCTGGGCCAGAGGAGGAGGAATTGGATGAAGCTGTGTGAAAAGGGGTGGGGAACAGAGGACCAGTCAAGCCTCAACGTTTCCAAAGATGCCCATTTGATATGTTTAAGAATGAAGAAGATCGAAGAGGAAAAAAAAAAAGAGAGAGAGAGAGAAAAAAAGAAAAAAAACTTTTCAGGATTTCCTTTATTCCTCAGCCCTTTTTAGACAGTGATTATTTTTCCTTTCAATAATGCCAAACACTTACACTGAAATAACGTTTGACACAGAACAGATTGAACCTAACTCCTCCAGTGCTTTGCAGAACCTCCTACACCTATGCAAAGCAGAGGTGATTTTCACCTTTGCACATGCAGTTTTCTATCCTTGTTAAGAACATGGTTATGTGGCTTTGTGCTGTGAGGTTGCCAAAGTGGAGCACAAAAAAAACAAATACCCAGCAATGCAGTAGAGATGGGGAAACGCTACTAAGACAGGAGTACTGCTGCAGTAACACACCAGGTATCAGAAACATTGGAGTGCCTGGGAGACGAATTCCTGCATCTTTTCTGTAAGTTTCAGTGAAGAACCTGATTGGTTTCACTTCTCTAATGAACAGCATGATGGTACCAATAAACGTATTTACTGGCTTAGCAACATCTCCATTCCTACTTCATCAAGTAGACTTCACTCAGCAGGTGGCAAGGGAGACAAGGAGGTCACTTAGTATTTTATATTAACATAAAGTTAATTGGCCCGAGCAAACCATAAATGTGGAATAATGTGTACTCGTTTCCCTTTTCATCTCATTGTGTGCTGGTTTTGCTCAAGCTGCAAATTTCAATGCTGTTTCATGTCCTGCTCTCTGCAGTGTTAGCTGCAGTGCTGTGGCTGTAGATGGGCTGCACTAAGGTTTAATGTTGCAGCTATTTGTCAGGCCCCCCGCTGCCCAGCTCCAGGGGAGCTGCTGTCAGCATGCCTGCATGTATGCGTACTCCCTAGCCTGCTTTTCTCCAGGTTCACCTCAATGCTTCTTAGAAATGCTTTTAAAAAAACCTTGAGCCTCTTAAAAAGACTGCAGATATCATTACACCAGCAAATCTGAAGAACAACTATGGCCACTTGGGGAATAAAAACTCAGTGTTAAATTGCCTGGATCCTGAAAATGTCTTGTATCTAGAGTTCAGTGACGTGTGACAAGCGTACAGATACGGGGCACTAGGATTTTTCCTGCTTTAACCATCTCCTCCCAAGCAGCACCGTATTCTAGGAGCAGGACTCTGCACTGCATGAAATACTGCCCACTGTCAGCAACAATTTAGCAGCCTGGTGTTAAAGTTCTTCCTGCACTAAGTACTTAGAGACCTTTTCTTCCCTAGGCTCCCTAAATGCTTTATAAACATTTATAAACAGGCAGAGTGAAAAATCAATGCAGAGATACTGTGGGGAGGGAGAGAGAGCAGGGAAAGAAAAGAAAAACTCAATGAAAAATGAAATAGTGCCCATACATTAGCTAGCATCAGTCTCGCTGCTCCAAGGGCTTTTTCCTTATTCTTCCCCATCCCAGGCTTTCTGTGCAGAAGGAAAGACACAGGCATTTTGTTACGATCAACGGTAAGATACAATGTGGTTTTAGTAATGGCAGTGTTTTTGCCATTCCCTAAAGCTAAGGTTAGGTTCAGAAACTCCAAGACATTTTGAGAGCTCTGCACATAACTTCATTCTGGAGCCCTGACCACTCTTGATGGCAGTAATTAGCGCTCATAACCTGGCCTGGAGCCCCAAGCCTGCCATTAGGAACCACCAAGAGGTTTTGGTACATCCTGCGGGATTAATCTGAGCAGACATTTGTGAGCAAGCTGGGGATGAACACCGGGCCCAGGAAGCAGAGCTCACCAGCTCTGCGGGAAGCGGAGCGCACAGCTGCAGCTCAGCACAGTCGGGCCGTGGGCAGACCTCGGGCAGACCCCTTTCCCCCACGCATCTCCCGTGTGCCCGCAGGAGGAAGGCAGCCCGCCGTGCCGGGGCTTGCGGTGCGACGACGGACGAGGGCAGTGCGGCCCCGCGCATCCCTCCAGAGGGTCCCGCCGGCACGGAGCCGCGACGGAGCAAATGGAACGCAGCTGTTTGGTACGCACCGTCTGCCCTCCCTGCGACTGCGTTTGGAAATCACTACCATGTCCCAGCAAGGACTTAGGTTAAGGGGAGGAAATTGTTGCCAGGTTACTGTGGTCTTCAATTTCCTTCATCAGTCTTAAGTAGTAAGATTACTGACTGAGCAGTGAAAATTGATTTCTTTGTTTAAGAAAGTCTTCCATATATGCAGATGTGGGGTACTTTCCCTGACCTCTAGCAGGAAGCTCCTGTTACCGGTATTAGTGACTCCCCATCAGACACCCACTGTACTTACTCCAGCTATTTCCCGAGAAGGGGAACCCCACACGGGCAACCTTTTGGCTGAGAAATAACTTTTCAGGGACATTATTTATCCATCACAGAGCCTTTCTAGGGTGAGTTCAGCCTGCTGTTCTGATGCTACAGGTAGGGAACTGGAAGCGCAGAGAGGCCAAATGACCCCAGGCTTGCACTGTGGGCTGGCCACAGGCCTGAGAACAGACTCCAAAAGGACCATATCGCTGTATCATATAAGCCAGCGAAAAGCAAGACTGAGACTCAATGAGATCAGTGGGGTTGTATGGACATACAGCTGAGATGAGATCAGTCGGATCCCACTGCAGCCCTATTCTGCTGGCTGCATTTCTCAGGTGAATTCGGAAACTTTTTAAAAACAACAAATTTAATAACTCAGCAATACTAAGCTCAGAGCCTCTGCACAACCCAGGCAAGACACACTCTTGCCCTGACTTAAGCTGCTGGGAGTTTTACTTTTGCCTTCAGCAGGATGAGAAGCAGCTCCTGAAACAACAAGAACATTTGCTAGGAACGTGCTCAGTGCACCTTGCCCAGGTGCTGTATTATGTGAAGCCTAGTGCAAACACTGTTATCTCCCTTACTCTGGCAGACTACTAATAACAAGTTTATATAGTTCATCTTAAACAAATATTGGGAAAGTCAGTCCATACAAGGTCTGCTAAATTGCAAAGACGTCTGTGCAATTGCAATTGATGACATGGTGTTGAATTATACAAAGGAAGAGGTCAATGCCAGTAAGGCTATTTCTCAGAGCAGATTGCACGGAGGTCTCATTTAACACTGCCAACTCTGAACATGTGCACTGTATAAAGCTGAGCTTTTATTGTTCTGTCACAGGTCCCTAATTTGGCTCTAGGAGCCATCTGCTGATTTAATAGGGGATCTGGATTGTTAGGGATTTTTTTTTTTCATTCTTATAAACATCTAAAATTTAGGCATTTAATAGAGAAAATATTACAGTGAGATAATCCTCTATGCAGTAAAGAAGGGGAGAAATAAATGTTCAGCTTTGTTTAATTTTGTCTCCTAAGCAACCAACATATTGGATATTGTTGGTATCAAACCTTAAGTGCGTGAAAGTCATTAAAGCAGCCCTTCCAAGACTGCTGTAACCATATTATTAGGACATTTTAGATAAATTACACTGTCAAGACTGTTAAGTATCACCTGTGCTTTTATCAGCCACTAATTAAGACTGAAACAGAATATTAATGCACACAACACTGCCTGTACATAGATAACAGGCACAACAGCCCTATACACACGTTCTTCCTATATTTTCCCATGCTTATCTGTGTGATCACTAAGATCCCACTGTTGCCATAAGCAGGAACCTTGAAAGGGTGTTTCCCCTGCTAAGCACCACAGCCAAGGCTGGCGACATTTTCATCTGTTTTGCAAGGCAACAATCTGAAGAGCGTGCTTCCAAACAAGCACGATGGGAGGGGTGGGTTCAGCCATTCACCAAGCCCCACTGATGGACCTCTCTGTGCAGATGATCAAATGGTCTGATTTTTTTTAAAGAAGCTGAGCTTCCTCACTGGGATACAAGGGCAGACACATGCACTGTGCGGTCTGAAGCCCAGCAGCTCTGCTTTGCATTATTCAATGCAAGTGCTTCTGGTAAGATGAATGCCTGCAGTGCATGCTGCATAGCAACTGCTCCTCATGAACCTAGGCAGTAATCCATGAAACAAAAGGTTTGCTCCTGCCGCTCATCCTCTGGCATCCAGCTATGCCCAAGAAAGGAGTCAGACAAGGAGCCCTGACCACAGGGTCTGAAGCAAAAGGCTTTCCTACTCCCTGTAAGCTTCCATGTATTATCACAATGCAGGCACAAGAGACTGTCACACCCCCACTCCACTAAATAATATTGGTTACCCCAGCTCAGATGGGCTGTCTTTGTTGGCATCAGTTTGCTTCTTTCCCAGCAGCCATCTGCTTTTACTTCAAAACTTGGGTTGCGTTTGTGTGCCATCAGCGTGAGCCATGTGTTTGGCTCTTCACAGCTGGACTTGCGTTATTAACGCTTCCATGTGCAATAAGCAAAGCGCAGGTCTTCCTCACTCGCACACTGCCTTAGCAGGAAAGGGGAGAAAACCTAAGTGAGGGAGGCAGGAGTCAAGCCTCATTATCTGTCTTTCCCATGCATAAATAAAGCCTTCAGCTACAGCTGTTCCTCCTCCTTGCCTGCATACCATCTTTGTAGAAACAGCTAAGAGCCCCGGCTTGGTCCCTAACATCACTCAACGTCTGTCTGTGCTGTAGGTGGACATTAGCCTTCCAGCAGCAGCACGGAATGAAGACTTCAGCTGATACAAAATTAACGCAGTACCAGT
This sequence comes from Chauna torquata, assembly GCA_013399475.1. Taxonomy (NCBI): domain Eukaryota; kingdom Metazoa; phylum Chordata; class Aves; order Anseriformes; family Anhimidae; genus Chauna; species Chauna torquata. The sequence goes on from VXAL01015518.1 coordinate 107,811, forward strand.
GAAATCAGCCAACCTTCGCTCCAATTCAATCACATTCCCTCATTTTTATAAAGAGTTAAGCAAACATTTTATGCAAAGGTCTCAGATTTCTCATTTCAAGGGCTGTGAATCTCACAGGCAATTCAGTGAGTACAGAAACAGGTTAGAGGTAATTACCTTCAGCTGGGTTGCACCTCAGTTCCTTTCCGAATTCAGGGCAAGAAATGAGCTGCCAGCTGAGCATTTCCCCAAGACATTTTGCACAAAATGAAGGGCAGTTTCATTAGTCACATGTGTTGAAGCAAGATAGTATGAATGACCAGTGGATGTGACAATTCACCTCACCACCAGAATCTCTCTAAAATTTACTTCAGTAAACAAGTTTTACCCTTTATTCACGCAGTTGTTTGCAGGTCAAAACATGTTTGTCTGGGTTATTTCCTTGATTCAAGCTAATAGGTAGGAGCACAGATAAGCAAACAAAGCCCACCAAAAATGGAGACCTAAAGCTAACATGTTTTTGTTATAGCAGTAAAGATGAAAGAGAAAACCATTTACCAATCAATTTACTGAAAAGCTACATTACATCTCCTGCTACTTGCATAATGGAAAGTGCCTTGAAAATGAGTTTCCAAATTTCTTGTTTGTGGTGTCTTATAAGCACACGCAAATTTAATATCATGGGTAAAATTGTTAATTAGACAAGAAAAAGTGTGCCTTTTGTTTGCAATATCTTGTGATCCAACATGATTCCTCCTCATTCTCTGTCCATGGTTCAGACAAAGACACCTGAAGCATTTCTGAGGTCCAGGGGAGAAAGGATCCATTTTACCTGGCATCCAAACACACCCTAGTTCCAGGAAAAGGAATTTAGTTGGTGATGAATTACACACTGAATGGAACCAAACCTTTTCAGTTGTAAATTTAATGCTTCTAAGAAAATCAGAATTTCTCATGAGGATAGCGGTCTCACAAGATGGCTTGAACCTCCTGAATGTGACTGGGAAGGCAAGACTTACCTGATCTTGGCCCAAAGGTGAATGGATAATAGTGGAAAACTAGCCAGCCACGGAATGGTAAAATAAAAATCCAAAAGCAATTGTGCTCATCCCTACTCTAGAATGGAAAGCCTGCTCTAAGATGTCACCCAGGTGGTGGCAGAGCTTTCCTTGGGGCGTTGCAGTTGTAGCCTCAGTATACTGGCCCATATAACACAATGCCTCAGCAGCTGCTCCAGAAGCAACTGAGTTATGCCAGCCACGGAGGAGGATGGATAACACAGAGCAGACATCTGTAGCAAACTGTCCCACTTGAGAGCATTCACATCAGAGCCCTCTCTGCTCTTGAAGTGCATCCGATTGTCAGGAGAAGACATTTCTTCGCATGTTGGATGCAGAAGACAGCAGCTGATTGCCTTGAGCTCAGAGAACACAGCCTCTCTGCCATGGTCATCTGGGGCAGACACAGCCTTAATAATCATTAATTATCCTATAAGCCAACATTCAGTGGAGCCAGCGGACCAGCAGCAGACTCCAGCTTACCAGAATATGACTGAAATCTTGAGGCCAAAGACTCATTGCTGCACCTGTGTGTGACAGAATTCACCCCCTAAGCTCTCAGATAGACATAGCTCTGAGACGAGTCTGCACAGAAAATCCTAGAGTGCTTTTTCTTGTGGTGGTGTGGATTGTGAAGAGCACGACCTGAAACCAAAGAGAAAAAAGGTGAGAGGGCTGCAAGATACTACTGCTTTACAGGGGTTTAACTCCTGCAATTAGCAGACTGCAAGAAGAAAGCCAGAAGGAGTGGTGAGAAAATCAGAGGAGAATCAAGCCTTAGCCTGGGGCTTGGTTCTGTAGGTATGCAGGGATAAGGCCAGAGAAAGCCTGATGCAAAACCTGGCGCTGCATTCTGGCACTCTGATTGACCTCATACAGGAGATAACTTAAGAGTCTCTCTGTTTTTGTTCTTTTAAATACACATACAGTCTGCTCCAGCTGCTTGGCTCCAGTGCTAGCTCATGGTGCCAAGCCAGACATATTTGGCTTTGATACAAAGTTGGCTCAGCCTTCAAATAAACCACGGCTGCATTGTCGTTACGAAACAGGAGCTCTTGAGTGATTTCACTGGAGACATCTCAGAGCCACAGCACCAGGCGGTGCTGGGGTACCGCTGTGCTCTCCGGCTGAGTGCTGCGCAGGAACGGCAGCAGACCGGTTGCAGGCAACAGACTGCTGCAGAAAATCTCTCATTTCCAACATCTGTCATTTATTCCTCAGTCCCGCATGATTTGCGACACACTGAAAGCAAGCAGTGTTTGGACAATCTGTACATCAAACGTGACAACCCACTAGACTTTGGGTTCTTTCTAATTTATTTCAGAATATTTAGGATAATACTGCCCAAACCTAAGGCTGGTTACACTACAAGTGAGGTCTTTGACAAGTTTTACACAGCAGATCAGCTAATTCATTCACTCAGTTAAACTTGTTTCATCTTTCAAGGCCAAGATTGGCAGTTAGGCTGTGCAGAGTGATGGGAGGGAGGTCTATCCCACTGCTACAGTTAAAGTTAAGGTAGCCTAAGCACAGGACTTAGCTACTTGCATTGTCTTGGTCTTCATGGTCCTCTCTCACCCTTGGTAGGTCACATGTTATGCATTTGTAGCACAGCAGCTACCCTCTGCTTGGTATATGCTAGATGTGAAACACTGTGAGCACCAACCAGCTGCAAGAAGTCATCAAGTTTGGGTTGATGAGAATGCAAGGTCGCTGCTGGCCTCCCAGCGCAGCAGATCTCTCCTCTGCATTGCACAATTCTCCCCAGGGCATGCCTGCAGTGGAGATGGGAGCCTCGGAGGTGTGACTGCAGGAGAACGGCTGGGGCAGGATATATCAGGAAAGGAGAAGCAGAACAGAATCAGGTTAGAAATATTTGCCAGAAGCCAACACAGTGATCTTGCTTTCATCTGCTGGCAGAAACTCTGACAACTGTATATAATCTGCCCGATTTCGTCTAGTCCAAATAGTCTCAAAAATAGAAGTAGTTTAGTTTTTACAGGAGCTGACCCTGGAGAACAGAAAGCTTGGTAGACAAAACAGTGGCCATGAAGGAAGACTCCCCACTCTCATTCTTCCCATCACTTCAGCATAACAGATCCAGAAAAACAAACACATCCATCAGAATGTTCCCTTACAGATGGGAAATGCAAGAAGGGAGGGAGAGAAGGAAGGAGCAAGAGACATCTTTCTGTTTTTAAACACTTGAGAATGGCTCCAGAACTACTGAGACAGGCATGGAAAGTGCATAGATAGAAAAAACCACCAAAGTATACATCCAAACTCCAACTGACTCCATCACGGGCTTTGCGCTCTACCAGAGTAGGCAGGGATGTTTTCTTTCCTTCTGGCTGGGCTGGCTCACATCCCCTGCCAGCACACAAAGAACTGAAGCAGCAATCACTTCCATTTGCCCCACGGGCTTTCCCCTTCTTATTCATTTCACCTATGAGCCCTGTGAAAGTTGGCATTCCTGCTGAAGATTCCCAGCAAACCACAGGGCAGAGCAAAAGAGGACAGAGTTAAGGGGAACGAGGTGTGTGACCAGCATACCTAAACAGGATGGAGTCACCTTGCTCTGAATAGCAGAGGACTTGCTTGCTGGAAGTCACAGGCAAAATCCTGACCTGACTGACATCAAATGATTCAGCGTTTGTATTTACATCCCTATGCTCCCAATGTTATCACAACAGTCTGGCAAAATTTAGGAGAAACTTATTTAAGATCTAAGAGTAGGCTTTTTGAATCATATTCTGGGATTTACGAAGGGTTAGGAGCTAAAAATTACAACTGAGTTATGGATTTCATCAAAGAATATTCTATTAGAATGAAAAATGAAATAACTATCCAGATGCTAATAGAAAACAGGTGTTAGGATTTGAACATGACAGCATTTACTGGTTTAGCCATATTAACATTATGGTTAAGACATACTGTACTGATTACAGCTTTAATTTAATAAATGTCTGTAGTGCAGAGCATCATATCCTTTATTTACACAACATCCTTCCTCCACAGAAGAAAGGAACCAGAAAAACAAAGGGACTTTTACCAAGTGAAATACACCTCAGATGAAAGAAAACTCTGCAGGACTTAAGGTTTTAACAAACAATATGGTATACTGCTGATCTAATGGCAACACTATACTGGTTTTGATCATTTCAAGAAACACCAACCCCAGGACAGGTGTGATTTGGTAATTCTGCATGAGCAGTGCTGCCTTGCTCCTTCCCTGCTATAGGGCTTGTTCATGTTACCCTTTTCCTCACAGGATCATTATACAATTTAGTTTGGAAGGGCCTTTGGACCTTTTGGTCCTGCTTAAATCACTGCTGACTTCAGAGTTAGTTCAAGCTGCTCAGGACAAGGTTTCTTTGCTGGGGAAAAGCAGCCCACCTCAGGGGCTTCCAGTTCTGTGGGCATGCAATGACTGTCAGCGTCCACCTCGCTGCATTCCCATTATCCATTTTCTTCTGTTTTAGGAGGAACAAGGCAAGGATCATGTTCAAAGGAGAATAGACTGTTTGTGGAACACTGCAGCACCTACTTGAGTCAAGGGGAAAAGGCAAAGATAAAAAGAAACAAAAAGAAATATTCTTTTGCAAAATTAGGGGAAAAAGTGTCATGAAACCATGATGCAGTGGATTAAAAGGAAAAAAAAAAAGACACCTCAAGAATCCTCAGAGGCTCTGGCAAACGTTAAAACAAACAAACAACAAGAAGAAAGGGGGGCGGGGGGGGGGGGAGAAAAAGAGAAAATGAATACTTTGAAAAGAAGCCAAACAGTGGCAACGTGTAACTTTAATCATATCCTCAGTAACTTTCTCTGTATGTAATGACCCCCTCAAATAAAGCTGCTATTTGCTAGCAGGCACTGCATGCACTGCATCCCAACAACAGACCATAATAATGAAATCAAGCTCACGTTTACCCCAGAGCTGCTGTGCAGGGTCAGCCAGCCAGCTACATTAGGAAGAGTGGAAAGGTTGATAGCCATTCCTAATAGCATTTTGAAAGTAATGTTTGCACAAACCATAAGAACAATAGCAATAACATTCTATTGTCTCTAGGTTTTAGAGCCACTAAGACTAATGAGTTCATTTATAGCCCTGATGGAAGTAATTAAATCTGAAAATCAAAGCACAACATTCTTGTTTAGTGCTCTTTGAAACCAATATTCTAATGGAAAGCTATCAACAGCTAATTGAAGCACTAATCTTGCCCAGGGTTGGGCCCATTGCCCAGATGGCCAATATATCATTTTCTAGTCTGGCAAGCAACATACTGCACTGCCTGGATAAAGCTGAGATTAGATATATCTATATGAAACAATGCAAATACAAGAACTTTTTCAATCAGTATTTTGATAAAATTAGCATTAAATGTCAATCATTCGATAAACTTACTGAAGTACAAGGACACGTCCTTGGCTTTATAAATAAAAAATCTGTTGCCTTATGCAAATAAAAGTTCCTACCAACTGGATAGGAATGGCAATACAGAAGCATTAGCAAAACAAATGGCCAGTGACTGCTGTGTGGCCAACTGGGAGACTAAATGTCTTAATTTTCCTTATATAGTTGAATCACTTAACATATAAAGTTCACAATTTTCTGCTATAACAAGTCCTTTCTTCAAATTTTTGCATATTGCATACTCTGTCAGAGGGAGGGGTGCAGGAGAGTACTGTCATACAGGCGATGCACCTGGTGGGGACTTCTGATCAGTTGTACAGACAGGAGGATTCTCGTCACTTAACGCTGATCATAAGGCGGCTTCACCCTCTGTGCCTGGGATGGGATATTCTGCTATTCTCAGAATTAGATGTTAAAAGCATCAGGGATCATGTTACCAAAATTTCATAAAATTTGGTAACAAAGCGCAAGCCACATGACTAATGTGATTTCAAGCTGGCATACTGAATTGTAAATCATTTTCTTCCTGGCAGGTTGTTTATTCCTTCTTTTAACTTAATAATAGGACAGCTGTTGGCATCTGTCTCTACTATCTTTTTCCCCACTTTCTGCACATTCAGATATTTTTATTCAATTGTATAGAGTTAATTCAGCGAGACCCTCAGCTGGTGCAAGCCAGCACAACTCTGTCAACATCAGCAGAGCAGCGCCAACTTACACCAGCTTCAGATGGGGCTGCGAGTGCTTGGTGCACTTGGAAGCAGGGAGTCGATGAAGCAATGTAACAGGAAGAACATCCTTAAGGTGTCCAGTGATCTGTGTCCACACTCTTTGAAAACGTGGTTTGAACTTCAGCCTTGAGCCATGAATTAAGAACCATTTGTTGTACGTGTTTTTTCTTGTCAAGCACCACACGAACCCTGGCATTTGTGGGCAGCGCAGAAGCTGTTATGTTTCTGTACTTGTACGTGCTACTCATGCAATTTTTTGAAGCTGTAGAGCTGTCTCTGCAAGCACCCAGTCCTCTCTAAAAGGCACAAATAATCTGAAGAATATCCTGTTTTATTGATATTTTACCAGAGGCCTGGTCAGACATGGTATATTCACAACGATTTTGAAATACTAAATGGGATATGACTGAACGTCAGTTTAAGTCCAAATGCAGCATTATCTGGAGACTTACCAGGAGGCAGCAATTGCTGCCTATTATGATACAACACTATCTCACTTGAGAAGACAAGAATCTGCCTTGAGGAGTGGGAAAAGTGTGGGAACTAAACATTTCTGTTCATCTATGGCTTTATATATAGAGATATATACACATCAAATATTTAGTATTTTTGGTCCTCTATCCTCACTGCACATTTTGTGGCTTTGCTTTCTATAGTAAAAGCTTAACGCTTACTGGTTAAGCATTATAAAGTATTTTCCTGAGATGTCTGAATTCGAAGTGTAGTCATCCAAGACCCCTTCGAGGACAGGGAAGGAGGAAGTTTCCAAGCACTGTTCAGCCCATGTAAGATATGAATTGCCCCTCTCTCTGCCTCTCTCTCTCTTCACAGAGTCTAGAAGTAGCCTAGGACAGGAGTTTCCTAATTTATGCACCACTGAGTAATTGTCCAAATTCCAGTTGAACTGAAAAATGAAGGTTAAATAAGATTCTTGACCCTTAAAACCTCAAGAACATGCAGGTGAAGGAGTGAAAGCCTGCTCAGTGCACCAAAAGAAAGTGTTTTTTTTTATCAGCATATAACTCAAAATCAAGTAAACATACAGAAGAAGCAGCAGCACATTATAGCTTTGGCATTTTCTAGTATCTCAGGCCAGATGCCCTGTAAATCTGGTGTAAGGTTTGCAAAGCAGTGGTGTCCGATGGCCCAAGGCCCTTCTCACTCTACTTGTGCTCTTTGCACCAGGGCACTTTCCACCATGTGAGGGATCACCCAAACCGAAACTGCAGGCAAGAAAGTATAAAGTTGGCATTAAATACCCATTATAATTTCTTATAATAATTTCTTAAACTGAAAATGAAATCACATGCCCACACTTGACTGGGGTAAGATGATCTAGCAGGGCATAGATCTGATATTAACGACTGTGGAACCACATATCCAGTGTAAAGGAAACCTGAGAACTAAGTTACAGGTTTAGCAGTCACAGATGTGGTCCAGCTCCTTTAAGAGACCTACTAAAAATCAACAGGGAGATTAACATCTCTGATGGATTCAAGTTGTTTTATAGCATTCCTCAACGAGCATAAAACCAGCATAAAAATGAGGCCATAAAGAGTCATTTGAAATGTTTAGTTTACAATCCATTTCATTCCAGAGATTTTAGAGTGGATACAGATACAACAAATGATACCCAACATGGCATTATTCCCCAGAAGGCTTTTGAAGATGTCAGAGATCCATTGGCTTTTAATAGCAAGGCATATAATTGTTTCCAGTCTATTCTGAAATGCTGTATTACCAGGATACACTGCCTATTACTTTCTTGTTAACACCTCCATTTAAGTTCTTAATTGGGCAGAATCATTTTGTTCAAGCATGAAAAAGAAAATCCACGCACGTTATTTTTTTTTTAACCAATAATTAAAAGGCATGGCAAGCAATCCTTTATCATGAGCTCAACACAAAAAATACTAAAGCGTGCCTTGACATCTACCCAACAGACCGAACTGCCAGAGGAGGTGTGAGCAGCTCTCGTGTTAGGAGCCAGCACGCACGTGCAAGGGTGTGGGGGTAGGGAAGGGGCAGGGGAGGTGTAGCAAAGCCGTGCTGGTGAGGTGGGGGTGAAGAATAATGAACTTGACCTTGTCAAAGGCCATCATTATTGATAATAACAAAGTTCAACAGCATTATTACAGAATTTCACAACTGTTAACCTTTATTGCTGGAGGGCTAATTGTGACCTTCCTTGTGTCTCCTTCACACCTAATTAGGTTTCCGTTGTAAAGAGATAAAAGACTGTTTGTATCAGTGGGGCATCTTTTTCTGCAGCCGAATGGATTCCTGAAAGAGTGAGATTGTTAACAGAGAGATAGCGAGAGAGGAAAAAAAAAATACAGAAAAAGGCAGGAGTCATTAATAGACTTTAGAATAAAATCCTGACAGATTTAAATTGATTCTGCTGCCTGAGAAAATTGAGTGCAGAGGGAATTAGATTTATGCACTGTTAAATGTAACTGCCTGGCAGTATCCATACAGAAAGCTGTTAAAATGGTAATCTTTAGAGATGTATGAAAATTGTGTGTGAATAGAGCAATGAACCATCACTCGGAGCATGCCTCTTCTAGCCGAATAATACAAGACAGTATTATTATTATTAATAATGTATTACAAACACTATGCATTATGTATGTAATTTAATCATAGTATCTAAATGTATAAACAACAGCACAGGCACTCAGTAACTTTTTTGTGCTTATGGTTTTACATTCACTTTTTCTCTTTTAGGGCCTCCTAAGGACAGGGCTAGCGCTGCCGGCAGCCCTGCTCGGCTCGGGAGCAGCTGGGGACGGAGCAGGGTCCCCTGCACCCAGCGTGGGGGAGCCTGGCATGTGCTGGGCTGTGAGGGGCTGCTTGTCACGTGCTGCCAACGGGTGGTTGGTGCTACAGCACATGCTCAGGGCAAGAAAGCAGCAGACAGCCTGAAAAGGAGCTCTTTTCAGTGGGCAGACAGCCAAAAATACATCTATCTGCTTGTTTGTTTGCTTTTGGTTTTACCTTTTCAGTTAAAAATACCTGATTGGTAAACGTTACAAACACTAATTTCTAGCAAGAAGCATGGGCAGCACATGCAGACAATGGGAGTTCTGAATTACTAGCAAGGAAGTTAGCAGCAAGTTTCCAATAAATGTATCCCATAGCTCTGATTGAGAGTAAAAATCAAGCTAGAAATACCTTCTTGATTCCCCATTTGAATTCAGATCTGTGGTTCTTATGTCAGACTTATCTCTGGCATCAGAGCAACTCAGAGTGAGATGAAGTCACTACTGATGACAGGGACAATCACTGATTGATCTTTCAAGATCTGATTTAGATTAGAGACTGTCATATCTCTTGTTATAACTCTAATGGTTGTAACTTTGCTCTATCCACATTTGGTAGTGCACTCACTGTAATAATTGAGCAATTTCAGAACAGAACAAGCTGCTCTTTAGTTCTTGCTTCATCCCATCAAGTACAGGGGGCTGTGAAAAGTTGTAAATCCAGAAATACTTCCAGGTGAGCCAGATTGTTACTTCATTTAGACCTTTCTGGTGCCAAACTGGAACTCATCACATACTTTTTTCCATTGAGAAAATGCCATTTCTACACAGAAAAAGTAATTCACTAAAGCTTTGCAAAGAAGCACAGCCATTTCCCAGGTCCAACCCAGTAAGCCAGCAGCTAGTACCCAGGGCAAGGATCTGAACAAAGCCTCTCACATTCCCAGCCAATTCTCTTGTTTGCCAGCTGCGTGGTTATCTTGAAAGGCGCACTTCATGATATTTCATTAACATATTTCATTCTTCCAGTTTTGCTTCGGTGCAGATACCAACAGAGTTAGTCACGTGGAACTTCTGTTTTTCAGCCACCCTGATGATGGCACTGATGCACTAGCCAAGAAGTAAGGCAGCACGCAATGTCTCAGCTTGATTGCCACGTCCCTATCCCTGCCTTGCATGTAGCTGCATGTTGCAATTAACATTCATAAGGATTTGTACTGCCAGTTGCAGTTGGATTAGACGATCTTTGAAGGTCCATTCCAACTGAACTATTCTTTTCTATTCTAAATGGCTTCTCCAGAGTGACCTGGCTGGAGTCAGCAGGAAGCCCCCTTACACTTATCTATGGTTCACACCATATCCAAGGTGTGGTGTAACCAAGGTCCACCTCCATCCTACCGTGCACAGGTACCACGTACCGTGTAAGCACACACAAACAGAGCATTTGATAAAACACCACAGAGGAGCTAAGGGCAGTCGCTTGCCATGAGTTCCCACACTGTGCACCACCAAATGCAGAGTGAAGCCATGCAGATATACCTGCTGCTAAAACACAGTCATGTGGGCAGAGTTTCAGCTAACATGAGATCATTTTCTCTTCCCTGTTGATTTCATTTTCTATAGTTCTTATCTTTGTTCTTTATGAGGCAGCACTGAAAATAACTTGCTTGGCTTGTAACTGAGTCACCTAGAGCACTTTTCTCCTCTGCCTTTGAAAAATAGGTGTAGCACTGCGCATTTAGCTGGCAACATAATTCATGGATATTTCTCCAGCTGAGCTAAAATGTGATTAATCTGGGTTGAGTTCACACAAACTAGTAGACAATTTAATCTCCAGCAGGCGAGTGTTTCATTCTACTGTGTTTTAGTAAAGGACAATCCTCTCTGGTTGCAGAGCAGTTGCAATATTGGGAATTTCTTTTATGAGAACTTTTAGAAGCTCTGAATGTAAAAATGTCATAAAATTCCCACATTTGTTGGATATGAACTGAGACATATTAATTTCAAAAGGAGGTTCCTTATTTTAATCAATTTAAAGATCTGGAACTAGTTAAAGCAGTCGCTGATGATCAGGGAAAACAGAGCACCAACACTATGCAACAGCCTTCTCCAAGACTGGCCCAGCTCCTCATAGGGGAGTTTAAAACATAAGAAGAGCTCTTGATCCTCCCATATTTGAATCCCATACGTAACACAGGGCTTCAAGAAAATCTGGTCACACAGGCGCATGCACCTCTGCTTTTGAATTCCCTGAGCATAAGCATAAATCCCAGGAAAGCCAGGGAGATTATTAGGTATGATAATTGTAAGCAAGTTCAGATTTAGTCTTAGACACAAGAGGAACCAAAGGATAGCAATTCTGGAGTATTAGCATTGCCAAAATTGACAACACAGGAGGCGCCTGCGTAAATCTGTGTCTCATCTCTGAAAAACCCAAGCATAAGGAATTGAACAGATCGAAGTGACAAAAATTCTAAAACAGGCAACCTGCAGAGAAAAAGCATTCCTGCCCAGCACCCACCCTAGCCAGAGGTTACAGAAGGCCCTGAAGAAAGACTGTTTATGTCCTCCTTCGGAAGATAAGATGTTATCTGCTGCAGCTGGTTCCATTCCTGTAACTCCAGAGTCAACACACTCCATCAGGCTTCCTGAAGCTGGTGAGCAAGAAAAAGAGGAGTAGACTATCCACGCCTTGTCAGATAAGGAAAGAGCTTAATAAGCAAATAGAGAAAGAATTTGGTTCTCAAACATCTTGGAGAGAGCTACTAAACGCATATTACAAAAATAGAAAAATATCAACATCTCTTTTTGGTTTCTTACTTCAAAAGTATCCAAAATGCTTTTCTGGTATAAAAAGCTGTATAAGCTGATAAAAGACTGTCTTTTATGGGCTACAGACATGGCTAAAGATATATTTGCACGCATATTTGTGGAAAAAATGACAAGAGGACAGAGAGTTAGGGTCACAAGTACTCACAGTTACAGGGATTTTCTGCATAGGGATTTTTTTACTCTTGCTATAGAAAGCTATGAGGTGTTCCCCACAACTGCCCTGGGTTACATCGTGGCAAAAACCTTTACCAGGTGCAGCGGATGCCTGATGATGGGCCAAGATGTGCATGATTATTGGCTTGTTTCATTTGCAAATGCACTAACAATGAGGAACACTGACCCCAGCTTTTCAAACAATCCATAGCACCAACATTTTTAATGTATTTCAGATCAGCTGGCAGAGGTAATGCCATGAGCCACTCCACCCAGGCTAGCAGAGAAGCAGAATTTTTAAGGATTAAAAGGCAGTTACAAGGCACAGTTGATAAAGATCCCGGCCACACAGTAGGATTCAGTTTTGAAGCCTAAATGCTCACAGACATACAAAAAAAAAAAAAAAAAAAACAAAACCAAACAAAAAAAACAACAACAACAAAAAAACAAAAAAAAACAAAAAACCAAAGCAGACAATGGGAGAAGAAACTCAGACAAACAAACATGAACTGGAAGTGAGGCCCAGAGCAGAGGTTAAGACCACTGCAACCACTAAAAGGAAAGCTACCTCTGCCTGCAGGGGAAGGAGCCAGCAGGAGATGGAGGGCTTGCTCAGAGGCCAGCTGCACTCTCTTTCAGGTGAAGATGCTTCTTTTCAGAATGGCCTAGAAACAGAAAAAAAGAATGAAGTTCAAGGTTGAAATACATGACTATAAAGTCACAGTGCAGTGAAAACTACTGCAGTGAGCCCGGCAGGGCAGCAAACCGCATCACAGGAGCATCTGCCCTGTACCACCCCACACCACGCTGGGGGAGAGGGCAGCTGCCCCAGACCTTCCCAAAGGCAGGCGCAGCCGGATGGAAACAAGCCGCAGAGGGGGGGCATTTTGTTTAGTGTTTCATTTTTGTTGAGCAGATGTTTTCTGGGCACGACAGAATCCTGCTTTAATTTGCATTGTTAATAACGTGGAGCAGAAAACCCTGATTAACAAAATAATTAGCAAGTATTTGAAGTCTTTTTTTTTTTTTNTTTTTTTTTTTTTTTTTTGTAGCACGTGTCATTGTAGCAGATACTATAGGCTGAATCTTTGAACTGGAAAAGTGGAAAAGAAGTTGGGATATGGTTGAAGCAATAGCCTCTCTTGCTCAGCAAAGCTGGTGAAGGGCAGAAATAACTTTTGTCTTTGAAGTCTCCAAGTTGTACTTAGAGATGTACCCCCAAACTGATCTACCCCCTCCAAAATCTTCTCTCTTTCCCCCCTGCCCGGAGTCGATCCCATAGCACCCATGTTTCTAATGCCAGTTCTGCATGGCTCACGCATCCAAAATGAACCCTGAAGCCACGCGCTGGCCCCAGCAGGTCCTTCGTCCAGCTGATCTCGTGCAGAGCTCACCCAGCAGGGCCGCTGCCAGGGCTGCCCTCCTCCATCACCTTGTACCCCCTACCTGTGCCACGCTGCGGGAGCACCAGTCTCGGTGCTTGGTCCTCACGCAGCATCCACAGAGGAGCACAGGGAGGGCAACGCTGGATCTGCAAGCTCAAGGCATGAGACCCCAACCAGCCTAAGAATACACAGGGAATAAACCTCCCTCCTCTGCGTGTCCCTCCTGGACGCTGGGGTCAAGATTTACCTGGTGCTGTCTGCTCACAACTTCTGTGATTTCCACCTCAAACCAACAGGAACCAAGTGCTGTTGGATGCACTCACACTGGTTTACTGATTAAAAAGGCATGTACAATAATGTGTTGACAAAAATGTACAGGAAAATTATTCTTCAGTATACTGCTCTGTGGAGATAAGCATGCTAGCGAAAGCAAGCATATGTTTTATTTACCAGGTCTGCTCATTTACAGAGTAGCTTTCTGTAACAAAAGGGTTTAATAATATTTTGGAAAGCAAGAAAGATACCTATAAACAGGACCGAGACCTGTCTGTGAAACTTTTGCATGAAACTTTAACGGCAAGAGAAATAGCCTTAACGTATCACACTTGACAAATTCTTTATTGCATTTCTACCTACACATGGTATCAAAGACAGAATCAAGAACCAGCAGTGCTCAACAGCACAGGCCTGTTGTCCCCATCCTCATCCAAGCACCTGCACCTTCCCCTAAATCTGGGGTAGCTGGACCCTCCAGCCAAGAAAGAGGCATTATTTTTTTCAAAGCAAAAAATAAAAGCATCTCACAGCCTTCTCTACAAACCTTTGCTCACATCACAGGGTCCCATTGAAGGGCTCACGAAAGGTCTGCCTGTGGCTCTGGGGGACCTTTGGGACATCTCCATGTCGCGTGACCTGAGAGGCCAATACTGGGTGTCTCTGTCCCTTCCCACACTATGCTCTGCTTTATTTAAATTTCCGTGTGTTTCTATTCACTGCACCTCTCAATCAAAATGAACCCTGGATGCGTTTCCCAGTGTACGGGCTTCAGGAGAGACCCGGCTGCCCTATACAAGTACGAAAGTCTCAAGTCTGAGCCATCCACTACTTCTGTATTTAGTCAAACCTTGGCCACACACCGGGGCTCTTGAAATGAATGACCCATTCACTTCCCTTCATCTGTTCAGGTGGCCTTTGCTGTATCTAATAACTACCGAATCTCCAGTCTATCGAAAATGCAATCTATCTTCCAAGGCTTTAAAGATTTTATCCACATGCCGTCTACACACATACTGCTACATGAAAATGAAAGGGCTTTACTTCTGGGTGGTTCAAGTGTAACATATAGCCCACCAGGAATTTCAGGTGAAAAAATATTTTTAATAAGAAATAGTAATTTCTGCTATTAATTTTCATTTTAATGATTTTATCTATGTATATTGCATATCAATTTCAAAATATTTATAACAAGTTTTAATTACTTATAACTAATAATTACTTTAAGTGGGATACTGTAGATTGCAAAGCCCTTTGTCTCTCCTTCCTTTTCAATCCCTCCCTCTTTAAATCTTTGCAGTGCTTATAATAAAAAAGGAGCGTGCGTAGCCTGAGACTGCTCAAAAAGAATCCAGAACGGCATTTCTATTACTGGCTGCTATGCATGTTTATATGGATGCCTGAGAAAGACCATAAATATCTCTACCTTTTAGTCTTTTGGGTTCCTAGAACTATTCATGAACATTTCTGGTTGGTGCCACCGCTCATCTGTCAAGCACCTGTGTGTCTTTATGGTGCATGTCTGTAGTCCCACAGCTCTCATCTTCGTAGAGGTTTTATTTTCCTTTTGACTCTCCCCTAGAGAAGTCAGTATGAAATGTCACATATCCCAAATTACTTTTACTACTCCACAGTCCTGTAAAAGCCTGGAATTTGCAAAGGGATCCTAAGGGAAGCTGGTGCCCACATCCTATTGATTTCAAATGAGTTTAGGACACCACAACTCTCAGCCTAAAGGAAGAGTGTGGTGTCGCTGAATTCCCAAATATTTCAGAGCAGAGCCAATAACATTAGTGTGTCGATTAACAACTAGCAAGGGGAAGGGCAGGGCAAAGTGTATGTTTTCAGCTGGAATTTAAAACACACGGAAAGTCATTTCCAGAGGGGCTGGGAGGGCTGATCCAGGTATGAGCAGCAAAGGGTGTTACACGACCAGGGATCTGCATACGAATAGAGGAATCGCAAAAAGGCCAGGGAATGAGAGTAAATCCACCTGGACCTACAGAGAAGAGACTTGCAACCGCTAATGTAAATCCTGACAACGACAGCTTAGATGAGAATTTCTCTTACCTCTCCCTCATTCACGATCTGATTTCACCATCAGAATTATAGACTGTCACTACGCCCACAGTGTTTAAAAACCAGCTCATGTTCCAAGGAAAATCACTTCTACAGCAAGTACACAAACAGATGCTTCGGATCTCCTGCAGCCTGAGAATAGGCAGCCGATGCTGATGGCTTTCTTGCTTCAAGACGTGTTTGAATCTTGTGGCCAGAGAGACAAACCCCTTGGGTGCCTCTCTGGAGCATCTTCCCTATAATTTTTCCTCCAAAAGGTGACTTTATTGTACAAGTGCAAAATCACTTGGTAGTTTTGTGCCACGTTTAGATATCCTCAGTGTCTGAGGGACGTGACCAAGTCACTAATACCTGCTTCTTTCCATAGAGAAAAAAAAAAAAACCCAGTGCCTTCTCTCTCCTTAGCAAAACGGCTGCTCCTAACGCTGTCCAGTTTTGCTTCCCCAACTGCTCAGTTAGAGCAGAGACCTCATCTGCAGCCCTGCTGCTCCAACCCTTTATCACATCCTGAACTTCCAGCCCCATCACTTCTCACTGTCACAGTCGACGGGCATCTCCTAAACACGGGCTCGTAGCTGTAAAAGCACTAAACCCCCGAGCACCTGCAGCCAGCGCGGGCAGTCCCGCTGGCTGCCTGGCCACTGCGCTGACACCTCCTGCTCTCCCGGCCTGACAGAAATGTCTGTCTGGAAATCATCAGCCACCACTACACACCAGGGCCAGGCAGTGTTTACCTAATCTGCAGACCAGGCACATCCACTCAGGGAGAAAAAAAAGAAAATCACAGGCAATTTGTCAGAGCATTAGCTGATAATTCAGACAGAAATGTTAGATCTTGAGGCACAGCTTGGGGCTGCAGGGGAAATGTTATTGACTCTGGCAGATCCCTGATGACATATCCACTCCCTCCACAGGGGCAAGGCTACATTTAGATACACTTAAATTTTCATTCAAATTCAAGATTAACACAGCAAGTGGACAGCAGAGGAAGAAAGTGAGAGAAGGTTAACAGAGGAAGAGGGAGCTTGCTTTGTTGGGTTTTGGCTTTTCTTCCCCCCTCTGTAATTGTGGCCTAATTATTTCCTTTAAAACTCATTGAGTTCACCATGGTAATTATTACCCAAGCTTAGAAATAAATATTCCTTCTGCTCAGAGACAGCCATTCCTGCCTACTTAATGCTGCTTATTCGCTGTAATAGCTCAGAGTCCAGATTTAGACAACACCGAATTCTTCTGAGACTTGATCAAATGCGTTTCCCAGCTACCTTCCCATCACCTCTTGCTTCCCAGACACTTGCATTTATTCATTGTCTCTCAAGCAGAGATTCTAACTGCTTTTAGGTTTTTTTTTTCTCTTGTTTTGTGTATTCATGGCATCCAGCACAAAGCTGTCCTGAGTCTTCAATGACAGCTGTTAAGTAGCAAATAATAGTAATAATTGAAGCATATCTAATTAGGCTGCAGTTTTCAAATTTGGGCACCTAAGGAGGTGCCTTGCCATTCAGCATGACTCTGCTCCTCATTCACTTGAGTTCCCTTGAAAATGCCACACGTGCAGTCGTATTTAAGCACCTAGAGAAACATTTTCAGCTTTGGAGAGGCTGAATATTCATTTCGGTAGAACTTGGGTCTGACACCTCTGAGCATCAGGATAACTTCTACCAATCTTTAAATGTACATCCTCAATTACACGGACATCTACATAAGAAAATGTTGACTGTTTCTATCTGAAAATGAAGTTCATGTCTTTCATTTCCCTTTCTTTCTGTTCCCACACCATTCAATACTAAACCTCAGTTCTGTGAGCGCATTTAGTACTTCTCAGCTTTTGCTTAATGACTTAATTCAGCCAACACCTCAGCTGTGAGTGGTAACATGGGATCCAAGATTCGGCTGCTCATGCGTCCAGAAATGCTTCTCTGCTAGGTAAATCGCAGCCCGTTTGGGAATGGCATTCACAGGTGCAGCTGGTGACCCATTTGCTGACCACTGGCAGCAGAAGCGATGCCCCAGAGGGCTGAGTTGGATAGCACACACCTACCTCCAGGGAAGGCTTGCTTTCCCTCAAGACGCAGATGACTGCGTTATCTCTAAAAGCCTTCTCAGCTCTTCCACTTTGCACCCAGACCGTTAGCTACGGGGTTCACAGGGCACATGGTTGTATCCACAGTCCTCATAGTGGCTTTCATGTGGCTACTCCCTCAAAAATCCAGGACAGAGACAATTTTTTATTTGACCCTAGGAGAAAACCCTTTGATTGTGTTGGGGTTTATTGTTTGTTTGTTTTTCCAATTGGGCTTTCTCTTCTGGATGAGTTCTGGGTTTGCAAAAAAATAAAAATAAAAAATAAAAAAATACCAATAACTTAGCAGGAAAAAAAAAAGCACGTTTCATCTGATTTTTCATCAGAATTGGGTAAATCTGTGCATACGATTTGTTTTTTGAAAACAAGGTTTGCCCCCAGTTTGTCAAAACTGAGCCTGGTTGACAACAAAACTCTGCAAACTTTAGCACAACCTTAACTAGATCTGCTGCCCATTGGTTCTCATATCACTGAAAACACCTTGCCCTACCCAACATTTCATCTCATCCATTAGACTATATGGCCATCCAGACTGTGTATTCCTTTCACTCCTGCCCAGGTATTCCACTGACTTTGGGGATGCTGTGGATGGATTCAGGTAACAGTTGCTTGACTTTTGGCAGGGGACCAGACCCAGCTGCTCTGGTGGCTATTAGTATGTTTAAAATGGCATAAAGACTTTGCTGAAGCAAGCACAAGTACTTCCAAAACATCATATACCCAATGAATCAGGGCCACAATGAGCAAGAGGGAAACAGGATCCCATTTAATCCTGGACACATGCAATAATTTAAGGAAGACCCTCTCACATTTGAGCTGGCATGCAGGATGCAGCTGTTAATTTTCAACATACTAAAGGCCAAAGACAATGAAAAATCCAGACACCGCGGAGGTTAAATCAGTGCATCATTTGACAGGGAACTGTGAGCCATTAACCTTTCCACTGGCACTCAGAGCAAAGAGCTGGAAGATAAACACGTTGGGTAGGAAACAAATTGGTTCATTCGAATGCTATTAATGTGTGTGCCCTTGGAGGCCACATTTATGCTTTTGGAAAATTACACATTCACGCATAATGAAGTGAGATACAGCTCACCGATTATCAACAGGGTGCAGAGCCCACGATAAGAATTTATAGCAGGTGCCTAATTCTCTAAACATTTGCAAATTAAGTATTTACAAGCATAATGCTGGCTATTTTATTGCCAGTTTAAGTTACCATCATTTGAGCTTTTTATTGTGCACTGAAACTGAGCTGAGCATTTAATATCCATGATATGTAATTTATTGAAGTATAATTTGGTGATGTTACAGTGGGAATTAGGGCAGTACACAGAGATCCTAATTATGACACAACTACGTATATACATAGGAAGAAATCCTATATCCTAAAAAACTTGTTCTCAACTGATGAAACCAGATAAACATTGTAATGCACATTGCAGAGGGAGGAAGTGCAGTAAAGAGAAATTAAATGGCTTGCCTAGGCCACATGAAATGTTTGTCATAGTTGGTAAAAAATATCCAGGCCTTCTACCCCCCACACCTGCCTTTTTAGGGCATAAAATTAGATTCTTTTACCTGCTCATGCATAGTGAGCAAATCTCCCAGCCTGGAGAGCCAGGGCCTCAGCATCACTGAATACGACCACAAAGTACACCCCAGCAACTGAAATGACTTGTCTACTCGGGAAGCTGCCACAGCCTACAAGTGAGCAAACAGATTTCAAAGAATACTGAACAGAGAGAGCGTGCATAAGAGGTGTAAGTATGGCTAAAAGAGGATATGCTGATTAAATATCCCTATTGCAGCTATTTCCCATTGAACATTGAAGGAAAATATGGGGATTCACTTTGGGGTGAGTTCATAACAGAAATAAGAGTGAGATCATGCACAGCAGCAAGAGACCTGATTTCCTGACCCAAGAAATCCTTTTTAGGCTAATGTTACTGTGGAAATACATTTTGCAGTCTGTATGAATGACTATAAGCATTTCTAAAAGTTACATGAGCAATCTGCACAATTTTTTTTTCCATAGAAAGACTGCTTTTCAAAGCACACCATTTTGCTAAGCTAACGCAATAAGGTACAGCTCCTGTGACTTCTACAGGAATACCACCTCTAGGTCTGTGGTGAAGCTGCAACCCCAGACAGGCGGAACCAGGAGACCCTCAGAAACAGCCTGAAGCCAGACAGCTGTCACAGCCACCTGGGTGACCAGTTCTCCATGATGTATGGTGAGATTTGTACCCAGTACACTCATTCGTTCCCCACTAGACCATGGGGTTTATATTGTTTAACCATTTCCTGCACACCACACCATGGGCAGCTCAATGGGCATACCCAAAAGAGCAGCAGCTCATCCCCAAAAAGGAGCTGTCAGCACACAACCAAAACCCAGCTTGATGTCTTTAATATTCCCCTTCTCCCACCTCTGGCCATAGGTGCTGCAGCCTGGCTGGATCATGGGCACGGGCTGTTTGTTTTGGAAGGCACCCAATTCCTTCAGCAGCTCTGTCTGCAGCCAAAGGAGAACATGGACGAATGGTTGAGTTTCAGCTGTGGAATGGCTTTAAAACTCAACTTAAATGACTCCCAGGAGGAGAAATGCATGAAATGATTTACATTGGTATTCTCCTCACAGGTGGAGAGAGCACGTTTGTTTTTCTCAAAGGGAAGGAGCAAGATCTCTCTCCCTGCCCAAGCGGCCAGCCAGTGACATATTCAACCTGTCAACCTCCTTTTCTGGATCTGCTGGCCAGCCCTTAGGCTGGAAGGTAAATAATTTCCCTTCCCATTCCCTTCGTGTTTTGAGGAGCCAGCAGTTCAGAAAGAGAGGAAGAGAAAAAATTACTCATTCATTAAAAATGTGGCTTTGAACCAGGCCTAAAGAGTTACTCCAGGACTCTCGTAATGAAACACATAAAGGCCACTGTTTCTCTGCTCTGCTGAGCAGCCCTCGCATCAGGGAGCTATCGCTCTTCAGGAGATGTCTGCGCATGACAGACACCGCTGCGTGTCCAGAGAATCGTTCTCCCCTGCAGCATCTAACTCAGCCCTCTGCGTACAGGTCTTAGCGGGAACTACGCACCATTAGGTATGTGGAGAATGATACTGCAGTGGATTTCTTGGATGCAGGTCAAACTGTGGAGCGTGAACTGTTTTGTACCTCTTCTCTGCTTTTTGCCACCAGAATCTCCTACCAGTTTCCCTTCACTAATACAACAAAAAATATCTTTCCTCCCAGAGCCTCTGTTAAGTGTCATGTATGGACAGTGAAAGCAGAAAGCTCTTAAAGCCAGCAAGTGTAATTTGCCAGTGTAATAAGCAAATTAACATAAGGGTTATGACTTAAAGAAGTGGATCTTGAGATATCAAGTCTCTCTTGGCCACGTAACCTCTTAGACCAAACCAAAATAATAATTGCCTTTTGGCATTGCTCTGACCCATGTGAAAGGAGCAAGCTAGTCCCCGTTGCACACAAACACAGGTCCCATTAATCAAGATCCAACAGCTCACCTACCAGAGGCTTTTTAAGATGAAGATCAACTAATCCAGATGAATTCATGCCATAACCTGTGAGCCACTAAACATATTAAGTATTTTGGGTCTGCTGGAGAGTGAATAAAATGATATCATTATGGGAAAAGCATTAGTGCACAGTGGTTCAAGAAAAAGGAGAGGAGGGGAGGAAACCAGATAGGACTGGAAAAACTACCAAGTATTTAAGCTGTTTTCCAGCCAACATTTATTGAGAATATATTTTCAAGTGTAGCAAGGGATGCTGCTAATAATTGGTGAGCTCGACCTGATGCTAAGTACTGTATATAAGTTTAGAACAATTGACATCTGTAAAGGTTAAAATGGAGATTCTTCATCCATAAGATGCTACTTCGATTTCTTCCAGAGAAGCTGAATCAATCGCACATAGCTACAATGACAGATTTAGAAGAGCTGTTAACACTAGAGCAGCATTTGAAAGCAGCTGTTTTCCTGCAGAAAGCTAAGCGGGGAAACACACATAGGTCTCTAATTGTTTTCCTTAAAGCAGTAGTGCTGTCTTTGTCTTTCCATTCACTGCCTTGAAGTTCCCTCTCCTGGGTAAGACAGAAATAGAAAGAGAAGCAGAATTTTCAACATTTGAATTGAGTTTGGTGACAAAGTGAACAGGTCAAGGCTGTGTGACTTTGAAAATCCCATCCTTTATCTGGGGTTGAAGCAATGACAGGAAAACAAGTGGAGAGATGGAAGACACAAAGTGCTGTTCCACTCTTCTGAGATCAAAACATATCTCCATCCACTAACAGAAAGCTTGTGGACAATTAACACACCCCATGCACCTTCCCATATTGATTCAATACGAAGCATGTAATTCCCATTCTGTAAATCATTCTCCATTTGAAGGTCTTCTTATGTTACTTCTTCAGAGTATCTGTTTTCCCTTCTGAAGGCATTATACTCATCTTCCTGTTGCTTTACACACAGGTAAGCTTTGGATGAAAAAGCTCAAATTTTAACTACAACATCTATAAAGACAGAGGAAATTCTCTCATCTCCTCATTTTTTTCCATTAAGAATACATATTTGCATGGAACTTCTGGAGGAATTCATGAAATCTTCTCATTAAACAACAAAATATTGAGCTGGTGGAAAAAACTTGGAGTTAGAAGTGTGAAGTGAAGTATGGGCTGTACATTAATAGAAGAGTTCTTGCAGCTCATCCAGGTCAGGTCTGACAAAAATGAAGGATCCATACCAGAAGTGCTAGTGACCACGTTATCTTCACTTTCAAGACCTCTCTTTCATTCTTGTGACTCCAAGCTTGGTGTTTGAGGATCTTCGCAAACTGAGAACAGACTGAAGTTGAAGACTTGGTTTTGGCACTATTTCAACCCACTTATTTTACTTTCAGGATAGATACAAGATATCCAGCAGTAGGCAATGATTTTGCATATTTTCAGTTCCAAAAAGCCTTATTTGTCAGAGACAGAGTGCTCAATGCATATGACATCCAACCCTGAGGTGATGATTGAACTGGGCAACTGAAGTCACAACTTGCTAATCGTTTTTAAAAACGAAAGGCAGAGCTTACAGTCAGCACTATGCTAGCAAGTGGAGGAGGAAAATTCCTTCATGTTTAGAGCAAATACTTAAAACTGTGAAGTATATTGATGCTTACAATTGGACGTTTTTGTTAAAGCTTTCCTCCCTTCAACTACATGAGTGTACAGTCATGGCTTATCACCTGTACAAATATTATTTCTGAATGTAGTTATGCCTATGCTGGAACTCTCTTGAGAAATTAGCCTAAAGGAGCCAGCAATTTCTCACGCATGTCCTGGATGTGTTTGTAGGGAGTCTGTAGGTGAAACAGAGGTCATGAATAACCATATGATTTTGCATACAGCTATGAGAGGATGTGGCCAGATATCCATAAAACCACACAAGACTGGAGCAGACAAGCTCCATAAAACTTTTGAGGAGGTAAGGATGTGATCTTGGAAAGAGTGATGGAAAACTATAACATAAAGAACCTTTCCTCCTAAAATATTGCTTATTTCTGCCTTGTGATGATTTTAACCACCCAGACTAAGAAGACGAGAACTTTGAGGCTGACAGAAAGCTTGATCTACTCTGTATTTTACTCTTTGCAATACAAACTACTGCCCACTAAGAAAGATACCTTTTTCAGAGCCAGGATCGATATACTTATTCCCAGTCATTCTGTGTACTTGGATGTGTCTTGCTAATTTCTTCAAGAACCTGCTTTTATTTCAAATTACAAAAGCAATCTGAGTGGAAGAGGGACATTTATAAATCAGGGTGTGCATTAAGATGATCAGACAAAGTATTCTGAGTTGGAGAGGAAACAAATGCATCTGGTGACCCAACCTCACACAGGTCTGGACCATGACCTGTGTGAAATCACACGAGAGAGGTCATTCCTCCTGCCTGTGGAGGGAGTCAAACGCTCACAAATCTCAAAAGCTGGAAACAAGCTTCCAGTGAGCAGAGGGGCTACAGATGAGTCTTTATCCAAACACACAGCCAGGGAAAGCTAAGTCCTGCCACAACCTGACGGGAGCAGTGCTGCAGGCCCCAGTTCAAATCCATTGATGGGATCCCAGCACCAGGCTAGCCACCGAGCTGGCCAGGGGCAGGACAGCACGGCAGCTCATTAGCATCACCTGGGACGAGAGCCCCATCCCCATCGCAACCCTCTCCTGTGGGCCTGCTGGCCTCTTTACCATCAAAGAAATGCATTTGCTGAGGTTTGCTGTCAAACTATCAAAAATTGAAATCAGGATCGGTTCACCTACTACTTGCAATCATTTGGCNCTTTGACTTTTTTTCCCTCACCAGCAGACTTCAACTCAGTTCTGCTGGTTTTATTAACTTTTTTTCTGAAGTTTAAAAGCAGCCGAAACAGGAAGCGAAGCACCGAGGCGCGCTTCCTCCGGCATGCGCAGGTACCTGGCAGATGAGCCTGCCCTGCCCAGCACACCCGCGGCAGCTCATCCGAAATGCTTCGCCTGTGCTGTCCAAAGCAAGGCGCACAATTCAAACACGCACCCGTCAGGACACCAGACCGCACTTCGAAGCGGTGAGAGGCACCGCTGACAAGAGGGGCCCCCTCCTTTCCTTCCCCCTCTGCACCGCACGCACTCCTTTCCCTCCAGCTGGAAAACAATGGAGGAAACCTGTACAAGCCTGAATGCAGAACAGCCCCGCGCCTCTGAAACAAAGCCGGATGTGTTCGTGTGAAACAGAGACAGTTGCCAGCCCAAACCAGGCTCACAACGGCAGAATTACATCTCTTAATTATTACCAGCCTGTCTCCCCGAATGTTCACATTTTTTCCACAGTTACTAAATAAGTTAATCACTTCGTGAACAAGGAAATCTGCAGATGCCTTTGAGGCTTTGTTAACACACTGCCTAAGCCAGCTTTACACTCTCTTCTAATCCTCTTTAAGACAGTATGAGGCAGTGAAGTAGCCTATAATCAGTTTTTAAGGTTATAGACAATATCCCCACTCAAGCTGGTTGCCTAGAGCAACAGTGCAGGAACTGAATACTAGCAATGAGATTGGATTACTTGCCTTGTTTATTCATCCATATATATTTATCCTCTGCTCTGCCTACACCAGAAGCAGGGATTTTGTAGCCTGTGCCATACACGTCTGGATGCAGAGCAGAATTTATGTAAAAAAATGCAGACAGGCTTCACAAATTAATCTCTTTCCATTTCTGATTCTTTCCCTTCCCTCTCCACCTCAACACCTGAAAGTTCAAAACACTCCCAGAATTGCGATTGCTTGCGCTGCCTCAGCAGCAGCAACAGCCTTCCCGCTGCTTCGTGTCTACATGGAGGTGGAGAGCCCTCTCTCCTGAGTGCTGGAGTCTCCAGCAACACCCACGCACACTGAGCCGCCTCCTGAGCAGGCACACAGCCACCAGCAGGAGCTGCTATTTCACCTCCACTAAGGATCTGCCCCATTCTGACCTACAGGAACCCCCAGCTACCCCTTCCATAAAGCAAACTGAAAGCAAATTATATTTGAAATCCACTGGGAAGCCTGTTTCCCTGCTTCTATCTGTTACAAGAACTTCATCTTTCCTTGAAGACCTGGGTTTTCCCTCTGGCCAAAACCCATTCCCCTTTTGTTCTTGAAGTTTAAGCATAGTTTCACCAGAGTGAGGACAACTTGTCTATCCATTCTTGATTGCAATGGCTCTTCAGATTGACCTGGTGTAACTGGTGTAATCCAGGCTTTTCCTTAGAAAGCAAGCTTGTACAAAAACGCCGTTACAGATTGGAGAGCTACACGTAGTGGCAATGCTAAGAATGCAGTGACTGCCCAAACGTTGCTGACAAACTTCAGAGCTAGCAGATGGCCAAAGAGCAGTTCAGGAAGCATCCTGAACAGACACAGCCTGTATGCTTCCCCACACCTTCCAAAGGTGCAGAGGTACACAGCAACCTGTGAGGAGGTTAAAGCAAGCTGCTGTGGAGCTGCTTCCAGGAAGACCTACTCCTACTGCAAGAATAAATTTCTGTGGAGTTTTGGTATTCCACTAGTAGCTTCAAAAATGCCACAGTGCACACAGAAAGCATATCCTAAGCCTTCCATGCATCCACTTATCTGAGCCTTCTTGGAGTTCACACCTTCTGTATCAAACTTAGCCCATCCCTCCTATGCACAGGCCAAAATACTTTCTTGGTTCTAACTCCAGCCAACACGCAAACCTCAAAATCAGTCAGTAAGTGTGAGTCTGAAAA
This sequence comes from Chauna torquata, assembly GCA_013399475.1. NCBI lineage: Eukaryota > Metazoa > Chordata > Aves > Anseriformes > Anhimidae > Chauna > Chauna torquata. The sequence goes on from VXAL01015518.1 coordinate 133,844, forward strand.
TATCTACTTGATCTCTCCCATTCCAAAACTTGCCTGGAGTTCAGCCGTGTTTTGTGGCCACACCGACATACAGAGCTGACCTCTGCTGTGCAGTGGATGTCATTTATCAGAGTAGCCTCCCAAAGAAAACAAAAATCACTCAGTCTCATTCCACAATCAGAACATCACATCCTTGTGCAGTCCTGTTACATGACAGCTATGTTTTATTACACAGCAGCTTACAACAACTAAGGAAAGAGGGGCTGCAGGAAGGTAGGACTGAGGACCAAGCCTCAGGGGAATTGCTGTGCATTTTTTTAGCGTAATCTGGGACATGTCACTTTGTAACGCAGTTCTTCACTAGGAAAGTGGCATATTCATTCAAGAAAAGAGATTAGGGTTTTGACAGATAACAAATTTGCTGAGAAAACGAGTTTTAAAGATATCTAACTGAATGGCAGATGAACTTGGTGAATAGTTGTCACTAAAGCAAACAGGGTGAGGGACAGGAAGGTTGCTGCTAGGAGGGAAACCTAAAGGAGAAGACGATTTCAAGATACTGCATTTCAGACTCTGTTAAAATGAAAAACTTCATTTCAGGAATGCTGATGTTCTTCTCTTCTATATAATCAAAAAGAAACTTTCTGGCTTTTCAGTTTGAAGTGTTTTTTCCTCACATTAAAAGTCACCTAAGTTAATAGGAAAGAGGAAACCAGGAGTTAAATAACCCCAAATCAAAACACAATGTTTCATTTTGGATCCAACCTGGCACTTCAGGTTGACCCAAAATGAAAGTTTTGTGGTTTTCATTTCACTGAAAAAACTGAAAACAAAAATGTCTGTCTCAAACCGACATGAACTGTTTCCTCCCACACCTCCTGCCTTGAAACCCTGCTTCGGTTTCTCCATTAACAGAAAAGACTTGCAATTCTCACATATTACTGCTTGATTTCCCACGCCATTCCTCCAGCTGGTCACATGCGGCATAAGCTGCTTCGGACACCCTTCACTGAGTGTCTTTAGAGTGTCTCCTGTGGCACGTGGCATTTCTATGCTTTTCCCAAATCCTCAGAAAATAAGCTTCTAATGATGGGGGATCCCCCCACCCCTGTCCCAGGCCCCTGTGTCCCCGCGGGAGTGGTGCCGAGGCCCTGGCGGGGTCCCCTGCAGATGGCACTGCGGGAGCGTCCTCACATCCTGCATCACCCCCTGCACCACCACAGTTTCCTTGGCCTACTTTACACTTCTTTTTTTTCCTCCCAGAGAAATTATTTATCGTAGGGATTGCCAGCGCTTAATAAACATCCCTCCAAGAATAAATTTGTTTATCTAAGGTATTTTATTATGCTGCCTCAGATAAAAGAGAAGGGAAAAAGAAATCCTCCCCAGAATATTTTTGACTGAGCAAACAGTGAAAGAGCAGTGTCCTTGAGCACAATTTTCAAAGGGGAGGTTTGTCAGAAGCCATTTCAGCTGTTAAGGAATGAGTTATCTTCCAAATGAACAAAAAGAGGTGGCGGCGTAGGCCCTGGCAATTGATCCAGTGTGACAGAGACAGATTTAGGAACCTCGAAGCATTTTGTTCCAGGGACTGCGCTGGTTGTCCTACTGTTTCACCTTCTGTTGTCATCCAAGCTGGGTGGCAGGGGAGGAAGATGGAAGCATTTTAAATTCAGGTTGCACAGGTTCAAGTAGCAGCACATGACAGCAGGTCATGGAAAATCAGGACTTCTGTCACTCAATCCCACGGCGGTTTCTCCCTGTGCCTCATCCCCCTCCCTTCGCTGGCGGAGGAGCCTGTGTCTGTGCTGATGAGCAACGCACGAGCTACACCAGTCAGGCTCCCCACACCGCAAAGTCATCGAGTAATGCCAGCTGGGTCCCTGGCGAGAGCAGCCCTGGGCTGAGCGACGAGATAATTCACTGAAAGGAATGCTTATTAGAAGCAGGAAACCTGGCAGTAGGATTTCTCATCCTAAATACGACATTTGCAGCAGTATAAATAATGCATGTCAATTGCCAACATCCTGAAAATTAGTTAAAGTAGGTTAGGAAAAAAACAAATCACACTCCAGTGCTCTCCATTCAAAAGGAGTTAGCTGCTCATAATGAGCCAGTACAGAAAGAGGGGACAGTAATTAAAAACGTCATCTGCTGTTGCATGAGACCCTGCTAGCAAGAGACCTTTTCCCAGTTGTTGTACCCAACCCATCACTGTCTTCCCCAAATGGCGTGGCATTGCCCTGCCTGTCACACATGGCAAATCCTGTACCTTGGGCCAGAGCAGGCCACCTGAATGTGTGTCTGGCTCCTCCTTCAAGTCAACACCTGGTATTTCGCTCCAGAAGGCGGCTGTGACACGGAGTGGTACGTGACAGCGCGACCATTTGCACACACGTACAGTGCACACGGAGGCCCATAAGATGTGCTTCCAAGAGGAGCCATTCCTTGCAACATGCGCTGCGGACTGTCGCCTTCGACACCAGGGTCACCCTCCCAGAAGCCTCCTGACGATGGACTGTTCTGCGGCACAGTCTCCCCAGACCTGACCCAAGAGGGATTTGCAGTGAGCTTATCCGATTGTGCCTTTTGTAAAGCCAAAGAGCAGAGGCCTCATCCCATCCTTTTCCTCTCCATGGGAAGCTTCATTTCCTCCAGCTACTGGTGCAGGGGTAAAACCTACCTCTGGGCAGTGCCAGCACAAAGTCTACACGTTGCTTAAGTCCTGGAGACAAAGATGCTACACGAAGGTTTGTGCTGGCCTATGTGCAGAGCCAGATATCAGGGATCACATGGGAGATCACAGCTGAACAAATGAAAAGAGCAGTTTATGAGAGTTAGCAACTTTTCACAGAATTCTTTGGACCTACAGATCACCCATCTACGTGGCTGAGGAAAGCAGCCTTTTTCCTCGGTTGGCCACTCCTGCTAACCACACAAGCTGTCTACCAAAAACGGGACCATGAAGGGCTGCAGGACACGTAGTTACACACTCAAGCTGCTCTGGGGACAGTGACCTCCAGGAGTGGTTCAGAGATGGGAGAAAGCTGCTGCCTGCAGCTCCTGGGGACAGGGCCAGCGGTGGCCCTGTTCCCCTGAGGATCTAACATCACCCCCGGCTCCTGGCAGGCAAAGCCCTGCTTCAGGTGCTCAAACCACTCAGGAGTCACCATCAGGGAGGAAGAGGAGATCTTCCAAAGCTCTGAGAAGCCTTTGGTGAATTTGTGCTTTCAGCCACCGGAGTTTTGAAAGTTGCCAAGAAGTGGCCACTTACTCCTTCAGCAACTGCAAGGAGGGAAAGGCCCCAGCTGCTGCTGTCACCCACAGGAGCCCACCTGGGGACTCCTGGCCCAATCCAGCATTGGGCACCAAACCCCTGCAAAGCCAAAACACAAGGTGCCAGCAACCATGCAGGGAAACTGCCCTTGCTGAGCTGGGAAGGCCCAGCTGAAGTGAGACCTGGCAGGAGCGGTCCCGCAGGCGCAGAGGAACGCAGTTGGCAGCAACACACCCAGCACGGAACTGCAAAGGACAGGCATGAAATGCGCCAAATGTTCACTCTCTTTAGTGTTTTTCAATCAATTTCATCTTTGTTTCGCTGGCAAATAGTGTCACCCAGAGAGTTCGATGCCCTAAATGTCATTGCTAGGAACTTACTTTACTTTCCAGATGTTGTTGCTCAAGTGCAACCAACCTACAGCCTCAGCAAAAACAACTAAGACGCAGCCTTTTGAATTCCCTATCCTCATCCGATAGCAACCCAAGCACCGCGGACATAATCAGTGTATTGGAGGCCAGCGGCTCCCTCTGACTAGTCAAAAGCAATTTCATTACCCACAGCAATTCAAGCAATGAGTCGCCCCTTCAGATCTATCCAAATTCCAGCTCCCACTGAACTCCCCCCTCCCTCTGCTGCAATCTTCTCCCTAATCTAATAATAAGTCCACCAGCAATAAAACACAGCAATGCTGGTAGAATGCTTCCTTGCTAAAATGCCTCTGTACGCAACAGCAACGATCTCTGTAAAACTGTTACAGTAAAAAAGAATTTCCTAAAAAATATTTTTAGAAATCCTCCTTCTTTTTCCATTTGATTTTGATCACCATGGCTGACTTCCAGCTCCCCTGTCAAACTATATGGGCCTTTAGAAAACACCAGATATAATGAAAAATGGCCCCCAAGGAAAGCTAAGTACTAAGCCAGTGATTGTCTCAAGTAATCACTGTATGCATGAAAACATACATCATCTGCATGTGGCACCAAACCTTTCACTCCTGCAGGACCATCTATATGTCTTTGCAGAAGTTTTCAAGGAACGAACACCTATCCAAACATGCAGGATACCCCTGTCTGCTCCACCAAGCAAAAACACGTCTTCAACACAGTGGCTGGTAGATCTGTCAACACTACAGGAATTAAAAGTTCTGATTCCATCACAGCTGGGTTCTCCAGAGAGTAAAAATCCTTATTGCATGTGAGGCAATTTGACTCGGAAAATACAGAAACATCCCCATCTGGCTTCCTGTCTATCCTGACCCGAACTTTGGATGCCGTTCAAAAACTCATCAGGGTTCCAGAAAACTGCTGGAGCTACCTCTTTCACATCGAAACAAAGCATCCATTTAATACACGGCATTTCCAGTGCAGATCCTGGGAAGTAAAGTATTTTCCATGTTACTTCTAGATGATAAAATTCCATGAAAAACAGACCCAGAGAGCACTTTATTTAAATGAAAATCCTGTAGTTTTCCTCTTCAAAAAATGAATGATTCAGCATAAGAAAGGACAGAAGAAGTGTCACACCATGTAGAGGGTGCCTTCCATGCCACAGTCAGACACGGGCTTATGAAACATCTCTTGTGCATTTTGAAGGATAGCTAGACCCTGGTGTTAAAATACAATAACTGTTAATGAATGCAATCAACAGAACTACTCAGTCCATCAGCCATACCAATCACACTAACGTCAGGCATCACAGGGGTTGGTACAAACCAGCAGCAAAACCACTAACTGAAATACCAAGAAAACTAGGTGTGTGGCGGAAGACAAGCACCTGTTTTAGTTCTTGGACTGAATCAAGCTCCATACAACTAGCAAGGCAAAGACATGTTTTAGGATGTGTTTACTAACTTCCCTAGATATTTAGATCAGTCCTGAACAGTCTGCACTTCATGTCCTTTGAGTGAGGCCGCTCTTCATTTCATATGGCTTACATCATGAGGCAGAGCTCCTGAACTCAAATCCAGTGCTTTGGAATCTTCTGTGCCAGGGGGCTTCTACTGGGATGGGGACCATGCCTGCATCTCATTTTTGGATGGCACTCAACATAATGGAGCCTTTGTCCAAACAGGAGCTTTTCCTGGGGAGGAAAGCACCTGGATTGCATCTCAGGAGGCTGCACTCAGTTCCTGGTTATGTCAAGCCTCCCAGGTGGCTGTAAGTAGTTACATGTCTATGTTACTTTTCTGTAAAATAGCAATAGTAGTTCCTCCCATGTGTCCTTTGCCCGTTTCATCTTCTAATACTGAGCTGTGCGTGGCAAAAAATCTCTCTCACAATGGGTAGATATGGCATCTGGAATAATTCACCTCCTTCCCCACTTCTCTGTTGAGATGCTTTTAAGATAATACTGAATCACAATAGCGTAACTGAGTTCATTTTCCACTTAAGAGAGAAGTCTCTCATCACAGTACAGTAAAGCTTTGTAATGAATGTGCTTTCTCTGCTATTCTATAAAAACGGTGTTCAGGGAAATTCATACCATAATAAATACACGTGTTAAAATGCCATTCATCCACTACTTTGTGACAAGTTCAAAAGCAGAGATTCTAGCACTGAGACCAGACACATTTCGTAACATAGACTATATTTAATGGAGTTGTAATCAGAAGATGAATTCACACAATTTTGTGAGATCTGACACAGAACATGGCTTACTTTCTACAAGTAAAGAAAAAACAAAACTGACTTAGACTGCTGTGCTCACCACTCTCAAACAGCCATTGTGAACACGTTTTTTGTTTTTTTTTTCCCCTTATTTGCTTAGGAAGTCTGGTCTGAATTTTTGATTTACAGTGGTCAAGTGCAGATTTTTTTGCTTAAGCAGAACAAATAAAACACTAATACGAAAATTGCCCAGTTAGTAGAGCCTCACAGTCAGTGGAGGTGTAGGATTGCTCCTCATTCACTGCAGACTGGTTGCCTCACATGCCCCTACAGTGCTCTGTATTGAGTACAGTAATTACACCGCTTCCTTCCCATCTGGGATTCCATCCAAAGACATTTTACGAAGTAACAATGCATTCTCTATTCAACCTCTTCAGAACAGAATAGTATTGTTTAGTTTAAGTGGGCTTCCAGCCAGAAGAAGGTCAATCATAACAAAGCACTGACATTAAGATAAAGGCTAAAACTGGGCTTTATGGAAAGTATCCAACTCTTGACAGTTGGCACTTGACTGACAAGTTTGTACTGGGGGGTGTTTCATGTACTTAGCTTTTATAATTTGGGTAGTGTTCGATTTCACATTTGTGTTTATTTATTGCAAACCACAGAATTGCCCTCCAGGTTTTCTCAATTTTCTATTACGAAAAATACAATGTTCTATTGCAATTAAGTAAACAAAGTTGGTTTTAGCATACACTTTATAAAAAAACATTGGTTTTTAAGACTGCCAGTGGCTCAGCTTGTTTACAGTTTGTGGTCTAAGGCATTTTCCCTGTGGTTCTCTATATGGCAATTTTGCTGTAGAAAATAGTTGGCATTGTCTAAGTCTCCTTTTTTGGTGATGTTTGCAAAGAAAGCTATCTCAAATAAAGCTGTAAGGATGAGAATATCTTTCCTGCTATCAGACTCCTACAGATTAAAACTGCTTCTTTTATTTCCGCATTTCTTTCCTAAAACAGCCCCCTTTGACATATGGTCTAAACGACCCCTCCTGTTTCCCCTCCGTGCTTTGATCCACACTCCATTTCCTATCAGTTCTCCAGCAAGTCTCTGATACCCCACTAATATCCTCTAGAGTACATACTCGAAGCTCTGCTGTTTCTCATCTTTCAGTACAGCCCTCTCTCCATAGCCGAGTACTTTTTGCTCTTTCAGTGCAGGATTAAATAATCCTTCTTGCTTAATTTTCTATCCACTCTAATGCAATAGGTTTCAAATTGAGATCTAAGAAGGGAAGACAGTTACATGTTTAAGACCCTAGACAGGAGCTGGGGAGATTCATATTCTCTACTTTCCTATTTAACCTTGTGTATGTCACTTGATGGCACCATGCTTCCATTCCCATCTATAAAAGAGAAAAAAACTTTCTTTTTTTCCACATCTTTTTTTTTTTCCTTGGGTATTTAGAAGGTAGAGGGTTATACAAATCCCAGCACAATAGAGCCCCAGGGTGATCTGGGGTTTCTAGCTGCTAGTGCAATAAAATTAACACACACTGCTTGCAGAGCATCCTTCCACTGATGCTATGTAGCAGTTATGCTTTCTGATAAACAGTCTTGCAGACAGACGGAGCCTATGTCAAGTTAAAATGTTCACGAACTACGCCTTTGCTGGTTACCATGCTGTCACTACCCTCCTATTGCCAGAAAAGCTTATATTAAGAATGAGAACATATTTTTGAAAGATGAGAAGGAGATTTTGTGATACACAACGCACCAGCCAAAATATTTAATATATGCCTTAGTCAAAAATTCCGTCATCGCTTCTCATATAATCTGCATGTAAGTACTCCCTTACTCCCCAGGCACTACATTGTCTAGCATTTTTCCTCCACAGTCAGAAAAGGAAGACATCTCAACATTACACTTACAGACACGCTAAGACCCAGACTGCTAAAAAGTTAAGGGGACAGACTCCTATTAATGTCAAGTGTCTTGCCCAAGAGCTGCAGCTAAGCAAGAAAATGCTAACAGTTCCCAGGGGTCTCCTGGACACAGCAGCAGCATCTGTCACTTGATGAATGTCTCTGCTGCCCCTCAGTACTTCTCCCTTGAAATACTTCAGGGTCTAGTACTCAATCCAAAAGTGCTAAGGAGAGAGCGGTACTGCTTCTCATTATAACAGGGCAGGAGAAAATCACAAACTTCCAGGCGCAGAATCTGTTCAGACCTGTCAGATGAAGACGTTTTGTGAGCTTGTCAGATTTTTGTAACTGCCGTCAGCAGATTTAATGCAGGATGGTGCTTCCCCACAAATCTTGTATCCCTCATATCTGTAAACCTCTGCACTAGTCATTCATTCTTAATTTATTCCTCCCGCTTCCTGGAAATCTAGAACTATATTAAAATATTCATTGAAAGCATGTATGTTGAGGGAGGAGAAAAGACAGGAGGGGAGGATGAACTCGTATGCACCAGGGATTTCAGACAACACTGAGAACTGCAGTCTTGGGTGAATTGCACTTTTCTGTCTTGCATCCGACGCTATCAGCCATATCATTACCATCAATAGCCATTACACAACCTGCTGCGTTACCAGCATTCGCATGTCTCTGCTCGCTTTCAAGACAACACAAATCCTCATCACACAAGTCACTCTTGTACTAACTGAAAGCCCTATTGACGGCATGTGCTAAATGCAGGCTGGAGAAATTAAACCATCCTTCATCTCTGTATATGGATCCTTCCATACGCTGGACAGGACAGCATTAATGAGGTTGTACACGATGCCTTGGGTAGCTGCATCCACAGCATGTTGTCTGCTGGCATTAGTCTCTAAGCTAGTTAAACTGGTTTCATTTGTCAGAACTAAAATTAACTCACACACATTCTTAAAGTTGTCTTAATTTGCTAAATTCTACAGTTCAACCTAGATTATCCAAACTTCAATTATCCAAAACTCCCTGGTATTCAAAACAGGGTCAAGTCTCTTGACATCCATTAAGTACATTGAAAATTCCCTCAGTTATCAGAGACCTGATTTATATGAACATATTCCATATCCCCAATGCTTTCTATATAATTGAGGCTGAATGTCAGTAAGGTTTTGATTTCAGGATATTTTGACTCATAATTGAAATTCACAGAGAGAGCGATTATTTCACTTTTTTTTTTGTGTGTGCCTTTTTAAAATTTTTTTTTATCCTGAGGAATCTATTTTATTAAACATTCAAATGCCAACAAAAAATTTCTTTTGCCACCCCACCAGGCACTTCCAGACCTTCGACACCACCTGACTGCATTGCACTGCACTGCACTGTGGGAGCTCCTTGAGACCCTGAGCGACCTGGGAGTCACAACCAGAGGAACAGTGCCCTGAGGGGCTCCTTAAATGCTCCTCAGCACAGGAGAGGAGACAACATGCAGAAAAGGCAGGATTTTCACAAAGGAATTGAGACACAGATGCGCAAAAGCTGCCAAACCTGGAACTGTTCGTGCAACCTACTGTGTATCTCGGTGACATCGGGTGGATTCAGGGCAGTGAGATCAGAGCCAGAGGTGGGCTCGGACCAGTCACAACGCATACAGCCATACCCAAGCCCACTCTAAGTAGCTGACTGCTTCTTGAAGCATACATAGCAACTCCAACTAAGTACCAGGGACATAACTAAGGTTTCAAATGCAGGTTTGATAATTGAATCTCAACTCCTGCATTAGTTCAGTGCCTTGTCAAAGACCACTATTCTCTGCGCTTAGCTGAGATGCTACCCAGCGTATGCAGAGGCGAACATCTGAATCCTGTGTCACATACTCTGTAAGAGACTTCACAGATGCCAAAACCAGCTTTCTGCAGCTAAATGTTTTCAACAGGTAAGACAAATTTCACTGGATATATATCAAAATGTAACCAAAGCGAAAATCAACAGCAAAAAAGTTGAAATAGTATGGAATTCAAATACTTACGAAATATAAGGCTTACATATATACATTGCAAGTCAACTACCTTGTATTACGATTTACATTCCATGCTTACTTAATTAAAATAAGACCCCTTGCAATCAGTATAGATAATGCAAAGTATACATTTTGCACAAAATTCAAATGTTTTCAGCTCTTTTAGCATTTCACTGCTGCAAACACTTTGCATAATGTATGAACTGGAGATACTGATGTAGCAAGCATGTCCCCGGCAGGACTTCTCCCTGAATGTGAATTTCGGAGCCACCAGCAATGAACAGAGCACAAGTGATTCACTAAACTACCCCTGCTCCTCACGTGTGATACCATCAGGCTTGGCACAGATCTGCTGAGCTTAGAGTGGGCATGACAATAGCGCAGAGGAGAGGGTTATGTGCAGGCTTGTGGGACACCAGCTCTTCACCATTTTGCCATTTGTTCACGTACTTCCCTAGGAAGGAACGGGTGCTGTATGGATCCCTCTCAAACTGGCTCATGATTATGCAGGCAGATGTCCTTCTTCATAACATATCATGCAGTGTTTTTAGATTTCCAAAGCTCTAAACACACCAGATGCACATCTCTGAGTGCACAGAGAGGCAGCTTGACTTGTATCACACAAAACAATTTCAAAGATCTCACACATGGCACAACACTGTCCTGTAACCACACAGGGTCATGTATCTACGGTCATCACACACACAGTTTGAGCAAGCCTGCTAGGTACAAGCTACATGCGAAGAAGAGGCTGGGGAGGATCATGGTATTGCACAGGCTCTATAATGAAACACTTGAATACACTTTATAAACTATTTATACACGGAAGCATAATCTAAAGTGCTATTAGATAATTAATGGCTGCACTAATAAATTGTTAGTCAAGGTTCCTAGACGGGTCACAAGGCTGAAGATTCAAGAGGTTGCTCATAAATATACCTTTCCCCCACCTGCAACACCTGCTCCTGATGCTTATAGCACACACTTTGCCTTATCTGTAAATGTCAATAATATTTTTAATTGGTTATTATTCCTTCCTCACTGGAACCTTTAGAAGTGAGTTTAAGCATTTGGTGAGGAGAAGATTGCCATAATTACTGGGGTGGAACTGTGCTCTGGAAACAGCTTTTTTATTGCATGCTGTGCATATGAAAAATATTTTCCACAACAAACTGAACTATAGCTCCAAATACCAACTCTTACGCTGAAATGTACATATCTGTGTACTTTTTAACTAACTGCTAGCTTTAGCACAAACAACACAGTATTAAGATGCAGGAGCTTGTAAGAGAGGTACAGGCATCACAATGCAAAATGATTTGGTCTGCAGAGCACAGATTGGAGGTGTTTGCACGACATGGCATAACATGTCACCATCCCTCTCATCCTGATGCTCGTTATTTGTTTGTCCTGTCTCTATCCAGATGGAGAGAGGATGCAAAGAGCAGAGAAACAACACTGTACAAACCACAGCCAGTGTGGGCTATCTTTCAGCTCACAGCAATTCCTGTGGATATGAAGTTAGTATGCGATGACAGCCACAGAAATGACCTTATTAGCAGTGTCCCAGAAAATGTACATTCTTTTTCTTACAAAATCTTTGGTTAAAAATGGCTGCCTCATCTAAGCAAAGAGCCTTGGGATAATAAATTTTCTTGCACTGTGAGAAGACAGATTATCCTTCAGTATAAAAGAAGAGAGGAACAAAATGTAGGGACAGAGGAAGGAAGCAATAAAAGCAGAGTATTAACAGCAACAATAAAAAAAACAAACAAAAGTCAAAGGAGGGTTGAAAAAGGTCTCACAGAGGGAGCCAGACCCAGGAAGTTTTGGGAAGGAGAAAAAAGGACTGAATGTGCTCTTCTAACAAACAGATCCTTCTTAAACAGAATCAACCAACATCAGAAGAGACAAACCATAATGTTTCCTGATTCTTAGGCTCAAAATAGAAAGCTGCCTTTGGGAGTCTTCTGTAGATCTGTCTAATTATTCTATTTCTTATGCTTTAAAGAAAATCAGAAAATCATGATATATTCAGAAATTATAGGAAGGTCCATGAAAAGGATCCCAGAGCTAAACTTGCAAATTTGCTTCTTCAGAAGTATTTCAAGACAAGGTGTGTGTTTTGGTGGTATCCTAAGGACTCAAACCTGGACTCCAGAAGGAAAAAACACCAGAAATCAAGTGCTCATGAAGTTTTAGTGGCTGAGAATCCAGACATCTGCCTTCACCACACACCCAAAGTCACAAATTTCTAAAAAGCAAATGACACAGAGAATAGAATTTTCCTAAACTTTCAGTGTTACACATTTCAAACAACACAAGACTTTCCTTACTCTCAGGGAAAAAAATGCATCCAGGACTATTTTCAAGACATGGTGTCAGCAGGGGAATCCCAACGTGTCCCTCTGAATTGGAAAATACCCTTGCGCTCAACAGCACTTGACCAGAGAAAGAGTACAAACAGAGCATAGCAGACAGCAAATCTAGTTTGGACACAAGTTACATGGCATGGCGGCCAGGGGAGGAAGGGATATCTTCCTCTGCCTCAGGTCTGTGTTCTGAGAGTTACCTTGATAAAGCTAAAACATATCTTGAATTGCCTGCTTTCATAGGCTTTATCAAAGTTATTTTCTGCCGATCCGCAGCTGCACCAGCAGGAAGTGAGCAGCTCTCCTTGCCGGCCCCATGTGCATGCCTACAGTAACCACATTAACCGCAAAGCATGTTTTTATCTTGTTAAGCCGCTAAGCTCTGAAGTGTTCCGTTTAGTATGGTAATAACAAGGCTGAGTGATAAAGCTTTTAGTGGGTAGAGAAATAGCAGCCAAGATCTCCTGTGAAGGGGACATGCACTTTGTTTTCTTTACACAGATTCTTCTGGACATGCCAGCACAGAACTAAATCAAATTCCACAGGCTAGATAACAGCCCAGCTACGAGACAGACCAACAAAAGCCAGGAATTCAGCATTAAAAAGATGCTGTTAAATTATTTAGGCCAAGAAGTTGACCTGTCAAACCTGATAAGGAATATCGCCTAGATATTAACCAACCAATAAAATAAACCACACTATTAAGGTAGTCAGATGTTTTCAAGTAGAGCCAATATATGTTCTTCAGTACCTGCAGAAAGAAAATCAGTTATTTTTCTCTTGTTTTGGTTCTGCATGAGTAGTCCCCTAACGAAAACAGGAGCAGTAAATGCACCCACCCAATGTCCAGCCACCACCCTGCTGTCTGCCACATACACACCGAACAGTCACTCTGTCCACCCAAAATACTCCCATCATGCAAATTAACAGACCGGTCAAGACAGTCATCCTGATGTTAGTAATGGGATAGCACACATAACACCCTTGCTATGCAACGAAGCTCTCACAAATACTACACTTGGCAAGGACCCTTTCATTTTGCACCATGGAGATCTGAGGACCATGGTGGTCCCAAGCAGCACAATCTTGCTTCAAGTCCCTGCTGCAGGCTAAGTAAGGAATAAGATCTTTAAGAGTGGAGCTCTTAGCACCTAGAATCAGCTCCAGGTAGCTTGCATTTGGATTCATTACTTTAATAACTTGTTATCTTGTCACAAATAGCAGCACTTTCTAATTTGCAAGTAACCATTCTGGCCACAGAATCCAATGCCTCTCATCTGCAATGTCATTGGCCTCTACCTTTTAAGATAAGAGAAACTCCATTAATGGTTTTTTTTGTTTGTTTTGTTTTTGTTTGGTTGTTGTTGTTGTTGTTTTAATCACCGCAAAACACTCTTTTGGAGGCATAAATTACACCACTTCTGACTTGCCAACTTTTTGTTTAATACAGTTTCGCAGCAATGCACATTTCCTCTATATCTCTGCTTCTGCAGAAAACAGAAGTTCAAATAACAAAATGGTGGAAATATCTTCAGATTTAAATCAACCATGTTCTCCTGCAGACAGCAGAGCTCTATCAAGTAAATGGCCTACTGCTTGCATGAACTTGCTTCCCAGAGTTGAAGCTCTGCAATACCAAACAGTGGTTTTTATAAAGTCACCATTTGCATCTTTAGAGGCCAGGAACAACGGAACTGACTGTGATCTGAGGTGAACAACTACACCTATCCCCACAGATAACTTATATACACCTGCAGAATACTATTCATACAAACACTGGGAGGTGCTTGGAGGGAAACTGGAGCTCACATAGTGGGCCACCTAAGTGCACAAAAATAGGTCTATCAGTATTGGCTTACTTATGTAAGTTCTTCTGCCTGATGCTTTTCCTGATTGTAATAAAAAAGGAAGGTTTGCATCCTTCAGCAGTCTGCCTGCCTAGACAGCTGCCTATTCTGCCCATGCCTAGAGCTGCCTCTGAATGACAGGGACAGGCCAGAAGGAACAAAAAGGGAAAACAGTAAAATATCAAGTAGATCACCAAAGCCAGGCTCTTGCTGCAAGCACATGCTGGGGTACACTCCAAACTGATGCTCCAACAGTGAAGCAAGAGCTTGGAGACATCACTACATTCCGCCATGCCGGACCAAGGATTTGGCTGCTTTGCAAATTGACAGGATGAAACCACTCAGAAGGGTCAAGTGCCTTCATCTCGTTTGTCAAGTGTCATAGGACCTTTAGATGAAAGCAGAGGGTGGGATGCAAAGAACTGACATAGCAGGGAATAAGCTAGGATTTTTATTTATTTATTTATTTATTTATTTATTTAACCATCACCCCTCAGAACTGCAGGCACTTATCTGGGAGAGCAGCAGCTGGTGTTGAACTGGCTAGGCTTGAATTATCACAGTCTGATCAGCAGATTAGCCTGGATAACAGCTCAAAGCCGCATTTTACTATTAGTGCTCACATGGGGCTGCATCTCTCTAAACAGCTCCGTATGGCATGGCTGGTACCTTCACTGCAGACGGCTGTGGATTAAACCCTGCAGAGTCCATTCAGCTACCTAGGAGATACTTTAATCTCTAAGAAAACTGACTAAGCACTTGGAGCGACTGCAAGAGAAGCCTGTGTGCTTGGGCTCTGTGGGGAACTTTCAAGCCACCATCCAGACATGTACGTGGATTTCCATGTAGAAGAAGGCAGGTGCTATCCTGCTGCAAGCCAGCTGGGTGAGGAAATGAATCTCCTCTGTCTTACACAAGCACGAAGTGTCAAAGTGATTTCCAGCCTTCCCTTCCTAATCCCCCCTGCAAAATTGAAACTAGACAAATAAAGAACACCACCACCAATCAAAAAACTAGCAATCCCCTGCTGCTACAGCAGCACTAAGCCACTTCTTTTGCACGCAAGGATTTAAGTGGGAACGTGACAACCCATTGCAAACCACCCCACAGCAAGTTCTTCAGCTGCACCAAAGAGTACGCTTGGAGTCTCTGCCCTTTCTTCACACTCACTAGTGCTCTGTTCAGTCATCAGTTAGAAAACTGTACCAGTCTTCATCTGCTTGCCCAACAGACTTTCCAGCACCTTGACTCCATACTTGTTGCTTGTGATGACCAAACTCTAGACCATCCTCTCATCCCCATTTCCCAGTGTCTCATGTTCTTGGTAGTTTTATCACCCAGCTATCTCTCTGCATGTGGGTCCTTAGCTTCACTTTTGTTTCCATACAAAATTCCTGAAAAAAAATACTTTAAAGAGCTGTGAGGTACTAGCAGTCGTCCACGCTGAAGTTGCAGAGGAGTTTAATGGCATCGCCTGGTGAGTAGATCGCAGCAGATGACAGACTGCAGAAGACTCTCTGAGGGTCTCCAGAATGGATCCACTCCAACCCCTGTCTGGACTGACACCTCCCCACTTATGCCAGGAGAGCTTACAGAGCCAGAGAACACATTCATCAGCTAGCAGAAATGGCAGCCACAGACACTCGTGTCACACATTCCCTTTTCATAAATGATAACTTGAAGCCTTCTGCCTGCTCTATGAATGAACAAAGGTGCTGAGGCAACAACCTCTCCGTAACCTTCAGTGGGCTTAGATTAGTACTGCCCTGAAATAGTAAGCAAAGCGAGTGAGTAAAACCTCATGTATGCTATAAATTCTTGGTCAAATGTAACTTTACAGACTACGCTAGTCTGTCTTTACAACAAAATTTTGGTGCCTGCAACTCTTGAGGCAGATATTCCGGTATTCTCTTTTCCATAATGTCTTAACTCCCATTTAAGCTTACTAGAATGCCTATTCCGCCAACGCAAAGTACAAAAACAAAGTAAATAAGCAGTTAAGTCAGTCAAGCACCAACGCCCATACAGTCACCAGTTCCTTATTGTAACCTCTGTTACCTCCCTCTCACCACCCACAGCCCACATCTCTCCACCCTCACCCGGAGAAGCCTGCATGCACACTTATTCCCCTTGCAATCACTGCTCATTACAGCTGCTTAGACATGAAGGGGTTGATGTGGCTTTCTTCAGCTCAGACATAGAAAGTTAGGGCTGCCTCATACAAGTGTCCCAGAACTCGGGTTACTGCTCAGGTTTGCCTAACGACGATGCGGGACAGATTTAAGACATGGATCACTCAAAGAGCTTAAGGATAACCTCCATGTTCAATAAGTGAATTCCACACAGAACTTCAGCCTGAAAGTAATTTTAACCCCTGATTTTGGCTTGGTCTTTCTGAAATGACTGGGCTGTTGTAATCCAGTGGTGCTCTGTAGGAGTTGAGCTGCTAACTCTTTTAAAAATACGAGCGTCTGGCGGGCACTGCTCTCATGGCTAAAGCCTCACACAAATCAAGTACTCTGCTAAACCTCGGGGGACTTGCGCGCTGCAGGGCACCATGAATTCAAGAATGAAGACCGCAACACAGAGAGAAGGAAAGAGAGCAGGAGAAAGGAAGTTCTCAGGCATTAAGATTTGACTAACTGGATGAGACAGTATGATTAAAAAAAGGGGGAACAGGATAGAGAGACAATTTTCCCTAACCCGCCCCATCCTGACATTAACAGTTAAATTTAAACGATGCATTACTGAAATAGCCAAGGTCAAGACCTCCGTATCCTCCCCCGTAGTAAGTACCGTGACGCACTGTCATGTGCAAACAGCTCCTTCATGAGACACCAAAGGGCTCTTAATAATGGATATTACACTTCTGCAATGATCGCAGTGGAAAGCACCCAAAATTACCAGCTTTCTTTGCAGAGTAATTTGTTATTTTAATGCTGTCAACCTGCAGAAATAGATTTATTGTTATTAATAATAGTGATTTGCCACATTTTGCTAGTTAAATTACAGTGCTGTATAGTTAGTTCCACAATAAAGGACTGGAAGTGTGCCAGGAGATTGCTCATAGCTCAGTGTAACAGCAGTTGGCACCATTCCCATTAAGGCATTAAAATTTGAGTCAGAAACATAACAGATGCAAAACAAAACATGAGGTCGCTCGCGGGGATTATATAAAAACAATTAAAACAAATTAATTACCAGTTATGTTAGTGTTGTCCTGTGTACACGTAGAATGATTACAAATCCACGCAGAGGTCTTTTAGAGACCATAAAAGTCAACAAGGATCCCCCAGGGACTGCCAGGGAACTTCTGGTTTCCAGTATACCAGTAGGTTTAGGGAGATGAAATGCAGGGAAGCGCAGACTGTGGGACAGCCCCAGCTTCCCAAGAGCAGAAGCAGCTTCTGGAGGCTCCTGAGGAAATCCAGGTACGAGGATTTTGAGTAGAGAGGGATAAACAAGTCTCATTCCCTGGCCAGGAAGGTGTTATGGATGGTAGAGGAGCCCAGGCACAGGGGGCTGTGAGCTCTTTGGTGCAGCCTTGCCAAAGCACCTTGACTCCAGCTCAGGTAAGCTGAACTGCATCCAGTGATATAAACTGGAGTCAAGGGGACACTCGAGAGCTTGCAGCAGGTTAGACTTCATATAAATAAAATGTTTGTTGAAAGAGATTGCATTGATTTTCTCACTAAGCAACCCTGAAGATGTCTGGTTCTTGCAGAAAACTCTCTGGGAAGTCTCTGGTGAGGGCATTCCCAAGTGGAGCCCACGCATCGCTCTACTTGATTTTCCAGCGATGTGTGCCTCTCTTTGCAAAAAAAAGAGAAATTGTTTTTAGGATGTTAAAACCCCTCATCGTTACGTTGGAGCAGAAGTTGCAGTTTCACATAGAAGCAGGAATCAGCCACTACCACAGGCCACTGCAGGCCTTCTCTAAAGCACTCCCTATCCTCCCGCTGCTTCAGAAATAAAGCAGTAAGGGAACTCCAAGGACCTGAATTTCTTCTTGTACCTGTGCAGCCCCACTGACTTCAGTATTGTTGCTCCCAATTGTCGTTGTCAACATCCTCCCTCCATACTGTCTCCCCAAATCCCATCCTATGAGCAGGCCAGCACAGATCAACTGAAAACAAGAGCTGTTTGGCTCGCCTTTACATCCTGCTCCTGTGACTTGGTTGGTATGCTCTTTGCCTCCCTGAAATCAGTGAGGAAAAAATTGCCTTTGAGTTTTCCATTAATTCTTTTGTCCCTGGACAGTGTGAGCTCAAATCATGTCAGCGCTCTCCACACCAGCAGCACAGGTAGAATATGCATTTTGTCAAAATGAACAATTTATCTAGCACTGCAGATGTATTTGATGTGCTCTCACTAGCACAGAGATAACCATTTTTCCAAATTCTAGCAGATAGGTTTGAATAAACTGTCTCTTAAAACCAAAGAGTATTGAACACAGCAGATACTTCTGGTTTCTCAATAGGATTCTCAAAGCGTTTGTCCATCTGCATGGATGTGTGCCTTGTTTTTTACCTACAGGATATTTTTTCTCCCTCTTCTTGAGACCATAGGGATTATCTGCTTCTTAATACATCCAAGCCTAAGCTTTTTCTTTAGAATATTTCCTGGTATTTTGTGAGGATGTAAAACAATGTCACATTAGAAATTCCAGGCATCCACAAACCAGAGAAAGTAGCACAGAGGTCCTCTTCTTCCTTAAGAGAACCAAGACTTCCTGGAAACAAACATACAATGGCTGCAGCTCTTCAATTACAGCAAAGCTCCAAGAAGAACTGAAAGAAAGCTCCTTGGGCAGCATACAAGTTGTTACCGTTCTGTCTGATTGCTGTTTCTGGCTTCATATTACCAAGGAAAAGAAAAGTGTGTTGATATTTTAGCATCTGACTAATGGTGTGAAAACATTATCTCACTATTGCTCTCTAAGGGGTGATTTAGTTCATATTCTATCCTTTGGAAAGAAATAGGTATGGAATAATCACATCGGCTCTGCTTATTTTGCATGTATAATACCTAATGTTAAAGAAATCGAATTCAGCCTCACTACAGGCCTCTCCCTCTATCCCGCAGGTTAGCACATTCAAACCATCATTTTTCCTGTTAGTTCTTTGTTAAGCATCATCTATATGCTTGATGCAGAACAAGACAGTACCAAGTCCCTGCCCCCAGGAGCACAGCTATCTTTTTTTTTTCAAGAGACATATCAGTAGGCACCAAGTGCTCCTGTAAGCACTGATCCTGGAAGGTGGTCTAGATGCACTGCCAGGATTTAGGCCTAAAGCCACTTCTAATCCCTTGAAAGGAGGGAATAATCTGATTTCTTTCAAACACTCCACATA
Organism: Chauna torquata; assembly: GCA_013399475.1. Taxonomy (NCBI): domain Eukaryota; kingdom Metazoa; phylum Chordata; class Aves; order Anseriformes; family Anhimidae; genus Chauna; species Chauna torquata. Next base: position 153,235 of record VXAL01015518.1, read on the forward strand.
TTTGAAGTAACCCACAGAAACCTCTTCTTCTGTATTGTTTTAATATGCACGAATACTGAGGAGGGGAAAAAAAAAAGACCATGTACAGCTGTATCACATACAGACCTCCAGCAAACAAAGATGTGTCAACAAACAGCCTTGATGACCATTTAATGGAAAATGTGACTTTTTCCCCACATTCCCCCACAGGCAGGGGTGCAAACCAAGCAGCAAGGTAGGGAGAGGCTGTAATTAGTAAGGAAGGAGGAACTTGATCACCTGCTGCAGGACATTCAGGAAGGGAGAAGAAATGAGAGCAGAAGTTGTTCACTGCTCACATGTCACCTCGTCCTCGTGGGGAGAGGGACATGTCACCCTCAGCGAGGCACTGGGCCTTTCTCTCCTGCACTGCAAGGAGGCTGTGCAGGATAACAGCTGCAGACACCTGCCTGTACCAGCTCCCTGATGGTGCAAGGACCTGCAGAGAACAAACTGTAGCTTTAGCCATAGACCTTGCACTAGCACTTGGCTATTTGACTTGGGTGCACTGACACACAACACCAAAAATATTTCTCAGCGGTACAGAGCACTTGCCATCTTATTTGAACACCTTTTCGCTAGTTATTAGAAACACTGAATCAGTTTGGATAAAAGTAAGGCCTAACCAAGTGACTTGAGGTCTGCAGTGAGAAGAATGCACTCCAGAAGGGATTGCAGACCCTGCTGACTCAAGAGGAGACACAGAGATCTCCACCCATTTTCACCTGGGAAGCATAGGGCAGCTTGTCACCAGCTCCCACCGCAGTGGCCAGCACCCTTCCCTGCTGGTGACATGTTTGCGTCCCGCCCTTGCCTACGAAACACCGGCATAACCAGACCCAGCAGGGCAAGCTGGCTACCAGGAGCAGTCCTGGCAGGTCTTTGTCTCGAGTCAAGCCCACATGCTGGCTCTAACTTACTTCTCAAGTAATAACGATTTTGCAGACTATAACTCCACCCTCTTAAAAAGCAGATGGAGACAGTAAATATTGATGGGTATCACCAGATGTCACTGTTGTACAAAGTCATCCAAGTTGCGTTTCTTGGAGAGCATGCTGTAGACTTGAAAAGACTCCTTAGGGTTTCGCCTTGCCTGCCCCCATGGCCTCTCCTTGTCCTCAGCAGTCCAAGGAGATGTTCTACAAGAGGAGCAGCAGCAAGGTTTGCTCCCTGGCATGGATTGGTTTTAAAGCCAGAAGCATGCTAAGCTGTGGTTTGGGGGAAGAAACCACAGTGCATCAGGACAGGTTTTTTTTTTCCAGTCTGATATATTTATAACAAGCTTTATTTTCTAATTTTGATCAAATACCTTTCTTTCTGCTGGAAGGCTAAATTGCAGGGCTACAACTACCATTATCAGCTGGCAAACAGATAACAATAATTAATACTTGGTAATATTAAGCCTAGAATGTCTTTTGGATGATGCTGCCTTATTAGTTTCAGCAGGGATTCTCTGAGATAATCAAAAACAGGATTTTATAGTTCATTTGCTTAAAGTCTGTTTCATACAGATTTTGATGTACTTCTAAGATGGCTTGGATATGAGCATTTCCTTTCCAATAATAATGAATTGTTCCCTATCTGCAAGGTGTCTGTCAGAAGAGCAAAGCCGTAGCTAGATGAGCTTAGGTTTAAACAAGATATCCTCAGAGCAGTGTCCTTTGAAAGGCAAATCTACTGAGGAAATAATTCCAGTTAAGAAAATAAATATAACTGGCACTGCATCAGAAGAGCAGCACAACAATGTTGATCTGCTAAAGGAACACACAATGTTTTAAAACAAAACAGATCTGTGCAGGGAAGCGATTGCTTAAAATATATGTGCATATTTATTCTTCAAGACATTCAAAAACAAAAAGATAACAAAACATACATGCACATAAAGCCCTTCAGCCTGAGCATGCCGATGCTGGTTTGTTACGTATCATTAGCTATTCCCAAGGTGACAAGTGTTAACTGAATGAGGTTTGTGCAGTAATCCAGAACCGATTATATATAATAGTTCTTTTGCAAAGTACCTTGAAAAATAAAGAAAACGTACTGATCGACAAATGCACTTCCCACTCAGGCCTCATGGTTGCACATGCTCATTGGTTCCCCCCCAGCCTGGTGGCAGTGCCCCCGACACACCGAGGAACGCACGTGCTGGCTGGAGAAGAGGACATACGGGGAGATGGTGACACCTGGTCTCTACCAGTGCCGCAGAGGCATCAGCCAGAGCTCAGTCATGTTATTTCTAGGGCAAGAATTAATGGCAATTAGCCAGGCCTCTGCTTTTCACTATCAACACATTTAAAAGTCAGCTCTTTCTGCCACAAGTCCTGCTGGGAAATCGTCTGCAAAGTTAGACTTTGGCACTGTATAGACGGTGCAGTAAGTACGTTTGTGGTTAGAGGCAACTGCTAATGAACTTTCAGTTGCTGTCAGCCCACCCTCCGGTACGTTAGCTGTGCTCGGGCACGTACGCGCTCTGCGCTGCTCTCGGCGACAGCAACATCTCCCAGCCTAAGTCTCACCCTCCTCCCCGCAGCTGGGTGACAAGGGATGCACACACCATGCGCACATCTCCCCTGCCAAGGCTCTTTTCTCCCCTCCCTTGAGCAGCAAGGTCTGTCCTTGCTGCCACATCCAGCTGCACGAGGGGACGGGCTGGGGCACACGAGATATGGGGACAAACGTGGATAAAGCCATTTGTTAAGGGCCCACAGCAGGCACCACTGCAGCCACTTGGTCCCACAGCTTGCTTCAGCACAGGTACAGCACCCGTTATCATACACAGCGGTCTGCTGCAGGTTCTGTAAGACCATATCAGCATTTAGAGAGGACCCACTTAACCCAAAGACCATAGCATCTGATCTGTGCTGGATACCTTCAGTGATTATCAGCAATAATGTGAGCCATCCCCTCTCCTCATGGCTGTGTTTTCACAACATCAGGCTATTTTACTCCACCCCTCATTACACAAATGTAGAGCAATTTTTTTATTACTCATCAGCTTCCAATCTGGCTCAGCTACACACACCTTCATTCCTGTTTAATGCTGCCTTAAGCATAATGAACAAAGGAACAATAAGGACCAGAAATGTATCAGCTTGAAGGGAGGTACTCATGGGATACTACAGGGATTTGTCTGTAGCCTGGTGTAATTTTATTTTATTTTTTTTAATGTACACAGAGCAAATGGCAATTAAATTAAGTTCAGATCATTCCAGGATAAAAGGTATTGCAAAGAGAAATAAAAGAGAAATAACAGGCCTGGGGAAGTTTGCAAAATATGGGCATGGAGTAGCAAAATAATCTTCCAGCCAGACGTATGCGTAGCTAATGCACACTGGAGGCTGGAGAAATAAATCTCACATGCAACACTGTGAGGAGAAGGAAGATGCTCGTGAGACACTACAAGGGGCATGCTCTGGATTGACAGCAAGCCCATTTTCTCTACGGGGTCAGTACAACACCACTGCTGAACTCTCCTTCTTCCCACTATGCTCTGCTTCTCCAGGGGTCACACTGAGAGGCACGAAGGCAGTTCAGACTCCTAACAAGAAAGCAGAAGACAAAGAGCTTTGGGAGAGAGACAACCCCTTGTTTCGGGATATAAACCTAAACTAGCAGAGGTTAGGCAGTAAGCAGCCTGCCGTTGGGCTGTAATTGCCTACTGCAGGATTTCTGACATTTTCGTCTTATACAGCTGGTAGCACAGTGGGAGACAAAATATTGTACTCTGATCCAATCCATGAGCAGACTTAATCTCTCATGCTCTCCCCCTGCCATCCCTCAGTAGTATTTTCAAATAAAACCAAAGCACTTTTGCTCCAAATAAAAAACATGCTTAGTTTTGAAAGTCTGAAGCCAAAGTTCAACAACATCAGCAGCTGAGGTCATCTATGGTAGCCATGCCAAGGTCACCCAGGCAAGCTGAGGCCAAGCCAACAAACCAACCCAGAACTCCTAAATCCCAGCCCCACATGCCTGAGCTATTAAAAACCCTATCTCTATCTGACTGTTTAGCATTTGTCAAAGCCCTGACGCAGAGCAAGTTTTGCTGGTTGCAAGGACCTCAAGTGTCTTGTCCCCTTTCTTCTGCATAATCAGAAGCCATACGAACCCAGCTGGCACATGTGATGCTCGAGGCTGGTAGCACCACAGCTGGATGCTCTTTCTCCAGAACCGTGTCTGTCACGCTCTCCTTGCTGTGTCCCTCCTGTCCCCACCTCCGCCCCTCTGTCCCCACCTCCAATCAGCTTCCTCTTCACACATCCTGCATCACCAGATTGCACAGAGCCTTCTCAGCTGTGGTCCTGGGAAATTACGATCATCACCAGTCCTAAACTCAGAGGTGACCTCAGAGCAGTCCTGCAGAGGCACTGGCAGATCTGTATCTTCAGGAGGAACCTACAAAGCACGTCTCAGCCCAGCTGCCTCCTGCTCCCACTGACTCACTGTTGGCTTGGTTGCCAGGTCTCAGCAGGAACGATACCAATGAGCCAGGACAGGAAAAAAAAAAAAAAATCACAGTGCAGAAATGGAGCGGAGTCCAGACCTAAAGAGGAATAGGCCTCCTGGGCTTGCGCGTGTTGCAGTGAACATGTGCATGTTGCACGAACAGCCTTGGGCTTCTGCATGTTGCAGTGCACTACACTGCGAAGGGCCAGGCTCACAAAAGTCTCTGTGCAGCAGGGAAAGAGTGGTGAGGTGTCACACATTAATTCATAAGCCCTCTCTGGCTGCCTTTTTGACTAGATCAACATGAATGAGTCTTAGCCTATGAGGTCCCAAAATGCAGCAAACACAAAGCAGGGAAAGAGAATGCTGCATTTTCACTCTTTACAAAGGCAGGGGCTCTTTTGAAAAGAGTAAAGTTGCCCTAAAGGCAGAGGACTGGGTTTTCTCCCTCATATCCATATGTTCAGCTCCGGAATTGTTAGCAAAAATTAAGTTCCAAGAAGCTGAACACAAATATGGGACATCACACACAAATCTCAGACATAACATGAAAATTGGTCCTACAGGAATCAACAAAAAAACCTGCTGACTTTGAGAGGATGAGAATCTACACTAGCCTGCAAAAAAATCCCCACTGCCAGTTCACAAACAGGTATAGGACTGCCAGGATGAAGGCACTACCTCTAAAATATGTGAGACACTTTGCAGAGACTTCAAATCACTTCAGCTCTCAGTAGGTCACACCAGGAGCCTGAAAAATTCCCCCCTGGTTTTTCAAGCAACTCTCAACAAGCTCTGAGGCAACCACTCACACATGGATGCCCACCCACCAGCGCTCCCACCTCCCACCAAGACTCCCTCATGCCCTCAAAAGAGGCCACTCAGTGCAGATACAGATGAACAACACAAGTCAGAAAAATACGAAACCAAGAGGCACAGCAGCAAGATTGCAGGCTTCAGCTGCACTGGAGGGTTCCCAGCAACAAAGCGGTATCAGAGCCGGAGCAGCTGCTTGTCTTTGCTCCTCTGGCCTTAACCCCTGTGGAATGTTGTGTTGGAGATATAGGGGCTCCAAGTGCTTAACAACACAAGTACAATTTAGAACAGGTCAGACAAAAGCTTTATTAACTATGATTGTAGTGAGAGAACATTCAGACAGCATCTCCCCCTCCTCTCCCCTGTCCTCTGCCAAGTGATTCCAGAGGCCCAAACTATATATTGTTACAGAAAATAAATAAATAAAGAGGTGAGGAAAAAACATCATCTCAATGTTAACGAAGCCTGATATCCACCCCTGGGAGGACCCATCCTATGGGAGCAGCTTTCTAAGTGCCACAGTTCTAAGGAAGGAGATGGCTCGTGGTGAAGCCTATGGCAGTAGCACACTCTGTATTATCTTAGTTCTGAAGTAGGGATTGGAAACAATCACAGACTGCCAGCTTTTAGTTGAAAGGAATATTTTTTTAGTTAAGATAAACTTCTTAGCCAGACCTCTCAAATCTTAAACATCCATAATTTTACCACCACAGCTGGGAGAAAAATTACAGCCTTCCAGAGCTGGCGGTCAGACCCTCTGTTGACTGCCTGCTCCTATCCCTACACTCCCAGTTCTCCCCATGGCATTGCACCTGAAACAGCCCCTCCAGAAGAAACCCCAGCCTTGCTGTTCTTACGAGGCACTGGGGACAGCTCAGCTTCAGACAGAATAGACAAGTGCTGTTGAACCACTGACACTGGATAAATGCTGTCACCAAGCCAACAGCAGAGTCATCAGGGGCTAAAGAAAAGAGCAAATGTTTGTAATCAGAGCTGCAGCAAACTTACTGGTTCCTTGCTAAGCCCTAAGAAAAACAAGGAGATGAAAAGTTGGCTTCTGCTCTTTTTAGTAGGCACTGGAAATGCCTTGGCTCCGTGCAAACCAATCATGTTTACATAGCCTCCCCACTGCCTCCTGCCTGCATTTATTCTGTAAGCAGCTTCTGTTTACAAGCAGCAGGGAATGTGATCTCTGTCCATGAAAATGTATGATGTCAGGGTTAATTAATCCGACCTGAGGTGACACAGCCAGGAGCAGCCACTACGTCTCCCAGTAGGGAAAAGCTATATATAGTTCGGTGACACGATGAGACATATCAATCATGAAGCAAAGAAAATAAAAAGGCTCTTTGATTTAACAGCAAATTCTACTTTGCCATCCCAGAAAGGCTGGCCAGCTGAAATGGCGCATGAAAGTCGACTACTGTGCAAAATGTATTTTCAGATGTGGCATTTACTGGTAGCAATTTCAACCTTGAAAGAAGGGACTGTTAGAAGATTTGTGTGTCTTTAACAGGGAAATTTCCTTATTAGTCTGGAGGTCACAGCTGTGCAAAACACCCAGCAGCCTTGCTTCCCAAGGGGATGTGAACATCGTGCTCAGCTCAAGCTGCAGATTGTGTCCCCCTAATTTCTCTTGCAAATCTGTTTGAGCCCAGAATGCAAGGATAAATTCAGTCAAATGCCCAGACAAAGCCACACAAAGCTGTGAAGCTTCACATGGTTTTTGATGGGAAGCTATCAGTCTACCTAGGGTTGCCCCCAAATGTTTCCCAAACTTTCAGGGGACTTTTCAGCTATTTATTTGTGGGATTTCAAACAGTCCACAGCTAAGCTAAGGTGACTCTCTGGGTGCTGTTTCCTGATCAACTTTCAGAGCTCTTTACCGATGGGGAATAGCAAAAATCCTCGTGCTCTCTTCCTTTTCGCTAATTACCTGACCATAAATCCAACTCACCTACCAGTGCCTTTGGGAGCAATTTCAGGAACCTGTTGATGTTGTTGGACACCACAACTAGAATAGGTTGAAACTTTTCTTTAACACAAGGCAACATCATTTTGCTGTGTGTGTTGCAGAGATACCCAGCAGCCCCAGTACGCACCACCACCAAACACCAAGAAGAAATGCCCACTGCTCTGAAAGGCTACGATCCAGCACTAAAACATCATACACAGAGAGGAAAGGCTGGTGGCAGTTGCAAAGTACAGCCTGGAGCAGCAGTGGCTGCAGGGTGAGCGAGCATCCTGAGGAGGGCAGAGTGGATAATGATAAACACTCCCTCTTGGGCTTCAAAGAGATTGATCTATAAATATTGATAGCCCTGAAGGTTTAAGTGCTCTGTTTAGCCACAAAACAGGTAAAATCTTGGCAACAGTCAAGTATTTTCCTGGAAATGGCTCGGTTTTATGCAGCTCCCTAGCCTGAGAAGAAGCAATCTGCAGCACAGTGCATTACTTGGCTACCCAGAGATTGCCACCCAGTGCTAACGCTGCTGCTGACTGCTACAGCAAAATCCAAATGAACAGCAAATTTGTTTTAGTGCAGCAGGTACAAAAGCTGAGCTTTGGGATGGGGATTTTCCTGCCTCAGCTGAGGGACAAGGAGGAAAGTGATCTAAAAAACAACGACAAAAACCCTCTCTGAAGTAAGGCTCAAGCAACTGAACACGGTAATGACATAGTGTAGGTGCAGCAGGGATTTGTCAATGACAAACATGTGCGAGAAGATTGTATGTTTACCCTGCATGTACACTGTGAAAAATATAGCCCCCCATCGGTACCATGGCTGAGTGCAGCCCTGCTCAGCACAGCCCGTGGATCAGGCCAGGCTGACAACTGTATATTATTTATGGCAGCTTTTCCAGCTAGGTAGACATTTACAAATCAAAATAACTGTCATCTGTGTTGTCTGAATGCAATTTGGGTTGTGTTTTATCCTCTGCCTTCCCCCACCTCCTGTATTATCATCAGCCCCCGGCCGCTCCCTGCCAATCTCCGTCTCCCCGCGGATGTTTTCCCGCACGCCGCAGCCCTGCGGCAGAGCCCGGCAGATGGCACCTGCACCAAGCGCTCAGCGGCTCCCAGGAAACCCACGCGCTTCCAGAAGTCCCAGACTGCGGAGCAAACAACAGGGTAATCGGGATTTTGCTCTGTCCGACCAGTTAGCCGCTGCTTCTTCCTTCTGGGGCATTTCACCCGTGAAACCAAGAGCAAGGCAGGTCATGCTGCAGACCCATAAAACGTATGCAGGACATGTGGGTCTGAGAGCAGGATCTGGCCTGCAGCCTCTGAGAGGGAAAACCACTGTCGCCAGACAAACAAGAGAGAAACACGGTGATAACAAATCAAACTCTGCCTGCAGTCCTGCTCTCCCCTGTGGCAGTTTCATTGCAGGAATAAAATAATAGATAAATAAATAATCCCTCCTCACCTCTGCTCACCGCAATATTAATTACTGACAGGCTGCACAGAAGTTTATTTTCAGCCCTTCACTGAAACATGCATTTGGTTCCTAAAAATTGTATCTCTTGCAGCAAATATTGCCGTGGGCAGGGACAGGTTGTGGCCCGCAACCTGCCTGGAAGCGGTTCGCGGGGCAGCAGCACCCGCCGGCTGAGGAGCTGGTGGGGGGCTGGATAAACGAGGGCTGCATGGGGCTGCACCTCCCCATTAGCTCTCTGTCACGCGCAGTAAGAGCGGCCGTCCTCCTGCACAGCCCTTCCCATTCCCATGGAAACCATGGGTGCATCCAGGCAGGAGCATAAATAAGCCTCTCATATGAACTTCATCCTCTGTGTTATTTTACGACCATGGTGTCTAACGCCCTTATACAGGGACAGGGACTCCTCTGTGTTTGCAGTTCACCGGCATGGTGCTCTTCTCCCTGTCCCTAAATACAAGCCAAGAGAGGACACGCCAAATAGGCACAGGAGCCCAAGGAAGTGAGGGACCATATCGGCGAATATAACAAGACACGGTCAAACACCATCTCTCACAACTGTGTAGAAAAAAGTCCTCCCACCAATTTTAATTCTTCCATATGAATTTTTAAAATGATTTTTTAAAGAGAATAGCCTTAAAGAGACACCTGAAATGCACATCATCTAATCTTAAGGAGCCATGTAAAAAATGCCCCTGCATCTTCATTTCTACCATGCTCCCCACATTTTTAACAGAGGAGCACAGGTCCACATTTAACATCACAACTCCTGTTAGATGCTCAGAACAATTGGGAATATCTGCTCTGACCCCATCCACAGCACAAGCCAGGCACCTTTGGACAGCATGTCTAGCACCCACCCATAAAGCTGTAGAGCTCAGCCGGCAGGTTTTGTTTCATTTTAAGGGGGATTGGGATAACTTGCAGATGATTTGAAAAGGTCAAGTCCTGGGGGATACACAGTACCATTACTCTAGTTTTAGTAGTCCATCTTTTATCTACACACATTATCTGCTCGCTCACACACACACACACACCCACACACCCTTTCCTGTCTTTTCAGAACAACTTTTTCAGGGGAAGGGGATCTGTCCAAGCAATTCCCATGTTTGCTGTAAAGAAAGGATTAGACAGTGCACAGTATAAGGTCACCTGCTGCTGCACACTAGAATAAAAACTGTAACTGCCCTGAGCTGCCACGCAGTCCTTCTCATCCTGGACTCCAGCCCAGACACACATGCAGAATTAAACACTGGAGGGAACGGCAGCAAAGAAAACGTCGAGGCTTTTCAGGATTTTTTATCCAGGTCCCCAAAGCCTGCTGCCACCTTCACTTTATCAACTATTATTATTATTGTTATTGCTAATAATTATCAGATTAAACTCCGTGCAGAGGAACTTCTCAAATTAATTACAGCCAGAAATAGTAACAAAAGCATTGCCAGACCTAGATGAAACTCCTCGATGACTCTGTGAACCTGTGTTACAGTGGTAAGCCTCTGACAGCAAGGGAAAAAGCCCTGCTTGACTTTGTTGGAGTAATTTTATTAACTCTGGCTGGTTCTGTTAGTTGACAAAGTGACAGGATCCTGGGGAAAATTTCTCTGTGTGTTTAGTACATCTTTGGCAGGTGTCAAGGTATATTCTCTGGCTTGTCAGTCACTGTGCTGCCCTTTAGATAGTTATTATTTCATGTAATTATGATTATTACATGCTGAGATGCCACCCTTATGAATAGCCTCTGGTTGTTGTCACTCACTGCAATGTGATGTGCGAGGACGAGTTGTCAGGAAGGAACTGCAGGGTATGAAATTGCCACATTTCTCTATTTTAAAACAAATAAGCCCCACACTTCTGCCAGACATCCCATTGCACTTGCTGAGCTGAATGCTCAGGACAAACACTTGGGCAGCACAGACAGAAAACCACCTGCTACAAAGCACCCATGCTGGACGCACATACAAAATAATTGCAACATGAAGCCACCAGGAGAAAGAGAAAGGATAATAACCCTGCAAGAGCTGCACACCAGCTCTGTGTTGTGACTGCTCTGTGGCACCTCTTTTCCAGAGATGCCTTCTCCTTAGCTGCTCAATTCAACACAGCTTCTGCATTGCCGTGTGCCTGACCTCCAGGTGAGATGCACTGGGGCACAGGTCCATCCATCCCAACCTCACACACCACACTAACTGCATAAGCTGCATTTTGGAGATGGCCAATGCTCCTTTTACTACTGCGAGTGGGGCAAATTACACAGGATTTCACAACACTTCCTCCAAATTCAAGTATTCAGGTAAAATTCTGTCTGTAAAGGTACGGTTTCTGTAGCAGATGTAACTGCTAATAGTTCCTGCTCTGGGACTATTTCATGCAAACCAAAGCATTTGACTTGGAGTAAGTCAACTTTGATTCGTTTCCAAAGCCTGCTGCAGACTCTCTTTGACCTTGGGCAAGTCACTTAATACTTCTGTGGCCCAACTGTAAAATGGAAGTCACAATATTTTCTGAAAACTCTTTGGACCAAGAGTTCCTTCATACAGTAGATGTGAAAAGTGCAGTACAAGAAGGCTCCAATCTTGACCAAAGCCTTCTGGAGTAACTGCAATATTAAATAAATAAATTAAATAATAAGTTAAAATTAAAAAGCATTTATTCAGTTGATTTCAGATACCTAACACCTCATACAGTACACTGCTTCCACAGGGAGATATTCGCAGTTACAAACAGATCGATATTGATAAATCATCTCCCTACAACAGCTGAACAAATCATTTGTAATGATTCATTTCCTTGATGAATTTCACCTCTTTTTCTGTTTGCAAATTATGTGTGAACAGAGAGGGATTTTCCAAATTGATTTCCTCAAGCCTTTTTCTACCCAATACAATTTCTGAGAAAAGCTTCCAAGCCTTAAAAGAACTCCACTGTTCTCACCTGCCCACCATCAGATCATAGTCATAATTAGCAGCAACGAACTCGTTACAAATATAATTACCCTAACTGCAAAATTTCATTTGTTTTAACAGACCGCATGGTATGTTCGGCTGTTCATGTTTCTTGACAGGGTAAGTACAGCCAGCATCAAGTTTCTAGTGCAAATACTTAGAATAAAAATTTGCAGCCCTCTTGGACACTAATTTCAACAAATATTTCCTTTCCTCATGAAGGCTGTTGCCTGTTAACGTGCTTAAAATATTCACAAAGAGCTAAAACAAAGATGAAGTGAACTTAATATTGAGGCCAAGCCTACTGAAGCATTTGTACAATTTAACACCTGGCCCAATTTAGACAATTTCAGCTCTTTTCCCATCTCTGGGGCTATGGACCGAGCTTCCTAACTCATCACCTACAAGCATATCCCAAGCTGACTTATGTGATCTCAGTGTCGTAAAGCCTAGGAAATCATTAGAAGAGCATGCTACTGCTTTTGTGATAGAAAGCACATCTCATGATGCTCTGTACCGCAGTGGGACGGCTGGTACATCTCATGGGTACACTGCAGTGACAGGGGAAATGAGCAGGGATGCAGCTACCACCGCAGAATAGTTTAAAGACATAAAACATCATGAACTACATGGGGGTTGCCAGCAGGACAGCACTCCCTGCCTGTGGTCTGCACCCACCAGCCAGGAGGAGCAGGAGGATGAGTGAGAGGGCAGCCAGAAAGTGCTGCAGGGACTTCACCAGGGATCGATGGACACGGCTGACGAGCACAGGACTTCTGCATGTTGTCTGATGGGAGCCAGCCAGCAAGATACTGATGTGGCTGTGAAAGAAGCTGAGCAAACTGGATTTGGGGCATAGAAAAAAGCTGCAGCTGAGCTTCCAGCAGGCCATTTTCTGAGCTGTCATGCAGCCAACAAGTCTTGAGAGAGCTCACAGTTATGTCCACACCTACAGTCACTCCTCAGCAAGTCCAGCACAGGACAAACCCACAGCCAGCTGATTTTCTCAGGTACAACCAGAGACGTGATCTTAGTCTTGTGCGTAGGATAGATATCCAGCTCAAGAGGCAGCCATTTAGCTCCGTTACATCCTGATTTACTTCCAGAAGGGACCTCAGCTGCTGGCTGTACAGGCACTAGCTGTACCAGGCTAAGCGTTCAAGTCAGTTAAACCATTAGATGGCCTGTGAGGGGTAGAGCAGGGGCTCAGCAAGGAAACGAATCCAGAGGACAAGAGCCTGACACATTACCATGATGCTTGATGCCACATTTCATCCTCCCAGGTCACACTAGGCCCTGGGGCTGCCTCAAGTGGAGCAGGAGGACGCACAGCCGCTCCCTTCGAGCTCCAGGCCATCCCTGCACATCTGCCTCCTGCCAGCGGACAGAGCTATTGCCAGCCACAGCAGCCTCTGAACAGACAGCAGGGCCCCTCTCAACGCTGCAGCTGAATGTTTGCCTTTAGTCCAGGCTTATCATGTGAGCAAGGCCCACAGCCCAAGAGCCAAGGAGCAATCGACAAAAAATAATGACAGAAAAATGACATTGGCTGCAATTACAGACCAAAGCAGCACAGATATGTTTGTAGCACTGATATGTCCCTAAGCGCAGGGCTAGGTGAGCTGCCCGAAGCCCACACCGTTTGCATGGACACTCAGTGGAGCCATTTCGGCCCTGCCTGGCCAGACAAGACCACAGCACACAGCACATGTACGTTGGCTCCAGCCAACATGTGGAAGAAACCCTGCAAAGGGGCATGATGGCAGGGGTAGGGGCATGCTGTCCCCCACCTCTGCTACCTCCATTACAAGTTGAAAGGTGTCTGTGTGTGTTGACATCATAGCAATAAAACAAAGCAGAGAACTGCAGGCTGCGAGCCTAAACAGGACTCCCACCTTCCCTCTAGTGCCAGGAGCTCCCCCTCCGGAGCATCCTCAGGTTTACTTTGAGCCCTCCCCAGGCAAGCTGTGCCACTGGGGTTCCCCAGCTCCCCCCTAGATGCAGCCCCCGGCTTGGGACCCTCCCGTGGCCGCTGGGGGATTCTGGTTCTGCTTCACCGGCAGCAAAACCAGCTCTGCTCCGCGGGGGTAGGACGGGCTGGTAATTAAATCCACCACCGAGATATTCACATTCTGCTCCCTTGCCAGTTAAGCAGACATAAAACATTTTATTATTCTGCTGATTTAGGAACCTGAATTTTAATATTAGAGTATTAAAGTGATACTTAATTAGTTGACTGAATGTTCTCCCTTTTATCAGTGTTGACAGATCTTAATTATAGCAGAGGCTGTGAAAGACGATAGAGCAGCTGATGGCAGCAGCACCGCCAGGAATACTGACGTGTGCCAGAATGGCTCCTCTGTTCTCCCTCTCACCCTTGCTCTGCTCTTCAGGCACACTCTGAAGTCCTTGGCAAAGGCAGACAAGGCCCCTGCCAAGCCTGAACGCTCTGGCATTTACTCTCAAGGACATGAGAAACTGCTAACCCTTGAGAGAGCCAGCATAATCCATAGACCCAGACTTTCAAATAGGCAAAATGACAGGAAAGTATTTCCCCGTTAATTATTTTCCTATCCACTAATAAAGCAGAATGATTGCAGGGCAACAGGAGTGCTGAGGTTCCTTATTCACTTGAATCTCACTTTCAGATGTGATTTAGGCACATGGGGATGGATAACCCAACAAAACCCAAAGGTCTTCGGCTGCCATCATCCACAGCAAGTCCCTACTCTGGTAACAGAAGGGGTGGCTCCGAGGCCCCGCCATACCAGCTAGATCAAGGCTCCCATCACCTCAGCCAACAGCAGCCCTTACCTCTTGCCAGCACAGAGCCGGTGCCCGGCCCCGAGCCATTCCGATGCCCGCAGCAGAGGTACGCAGATCAGGGGACTCATCGGCAGCCAGGGCTGCACTCCCTCCTAGGCCATGGTGCTGAGATGGATGGCCCTGGCAGGAGGCCTCCGCTGAGGTGAATTACAGCTTGCTGCAGCACATCCCTTGCCTCCTTGAGATAATAACAAACATCCCACCTCTGGGGAGCAAGGCTGGCAGCAAGCGTGGCTTGAAGAGTATATTTTACCTACCCCTTGGAGAGGCCAACCCATTCCCTCTGAGGAAATGGTGTTTAACAGTGCTTTGTAGCATAAAACAGAGCACAGACAAGAGGAATGAAGAAGTGACAACCTGGTTTTGGTCCACAAGCCCGTGAAGTTTGGCCAGACTCTTGTCCTGGCTCACCAGTCCACTTGCTCTAAAACCCACCATCAAGCCTGGCCTAGAGAAACACCAATATCCAACTTTCCTTTCCCTGTCTATTCCTTTGACACAAATTAGGAGATCTGTAACTTCGTTTAGATCCTGGTGTCCCACAAGGGCAGAGAAATGCCACACCGCCCGGGATGTCCCCAAGGAAGGCCAGGACTTCTCCTCAGGAGACCATGTGAGCACCAAAGCAGATCTGGAGGATTCATATAACACCAGTGGTCAGCTATACCTGACAGGAAAAGAGATAGTGGAAAGATAGCTTCAGTGCCGTCCATTCCCCGCATGCTCCAAGTATAACAAATACTGTCACTTGACCATACGGGCATGGATGGGAAGGATCAGCGTACTTCAGTCTTATTTCTCTAAGTCTGCTCCTCTGTAACTTGCATAATAACAGTCTGCTTATGTTACACTGTCTGCAGAAAAAATTGCAATGAAAAATGTGAAGTAAACAAGGTACAAGCAACATGTTGGAGCCAATTGTTTAATCAACTAAAGTTACAGTCCTAAAACGGTCCCCAGACACCAGAAATAGAGCGTGGTTCTCAAAAGTGCTGAACACTGACTACATTTCAGCTCATGCTTCCCTACCCAGAATACTTAAGGATTATTAAATTACCCGGATCCAGTTTTATTCTGGGAAAAAAAATGTGGTAAAAATAGAGAATAAAATCAGTAATTTTCATCAGTTTGTGTATCCTTCCTTTTGCTCCTTCCTTTTAAGGCTGCAGAGGGAGAGAAGTTTAAATCCCTAGGGTACATTGATGCTTTATAAGTTATTCCAGCCTGAATGATCTCAACCTCTGGAATGATGTGCACAGACGCTGCCAGAGTGGAGAAGACATGCACGGAAGAAGAAACCCTTTGTTGTCGCCATTCAGGCACATTATGGGTTGTGACACCTTTTCTCCAAGTACCATTCATCACTCACAGATGTTCAGCACACAGCCATGCTACCTCCTTGCCAAAGGAGCATCTGATTTCCACTGCTGTTCACAGCTGGAAACAAGCCCTTTTTCCTCCCATTATTGAGTACAGGAAGAAATCACTTTGCACTTGCTGTGCACATCATGCTGGGCAGGCAGAGAGTCTCCACACTGGGTAAAGGCTCCTCTCTGCTGTCCTGTGTCACAGCTGTGTCCCCACAGAGACAAGGGGATACTCACCCCTCTCTGGCAACAGCCAGTGCTCTGCAGGAGCTCAAGGGGGGTGCTGTGTGCCCTCTGGGCCCCAGAGCATGCACCAGCAGTAGGGTCCCATAAACACCCACATCCTTTACCAAAGCAACAGGGGATTGTTTTACTCAGGCTGGCAAAGAGCCTAGGCACAACTAGTTTAAACAGCGACAATAATCCAGCCATTCCTGAGCCGGCCACCCAAACCACATCCAGGAAAGCAGAGACTGGGAAATCTGGAAATTATCATTAGAAGGAAAAAACAGGCACAGAATCCTTTGGGGGTGGGGGAGTGGGGACACAAAAACCTGTTTTCTATTTAGCATTCAGCCTTAATAGGAACCCACTCTTCCATTCCTCATGCCACAAGCCCAATAACGCAAGCATCAACTGCTCTGTAGTAACAGCCTCCCCAGGCTGTCAGTTTTGCAGGAGCAGATCTTCCTCAGACACAGCTTCTTACTGCCTTCTGCCTGTGATGGTGCTGGAAATCCAGCCTTTTTACCTTGCAGTATTTTCAGCATTTCTACTGCTGGCCGGTACCCAAATAAACTAGAAAATAATGGATTAGAGGGGAAGGGAGACGTTTACTCAGCTTCTACTAATAGTTCCCGAAAGTTCAAGCAGCTTGACTTGACTTGAAGCCAAATGGTTTTTCCAGACCAGGCCTTCCTCTATCAAGGAGGCAAAGCTGGCATTTACTGCTGTTCTCCCCTGTGCCTACAGCTAATTCAAACCCAAGCTGGGGCTGGGCTTGGAGAACAGCACAGCACAGCAAAACACCATGTGCAGTGATTACTGAGGGCATGTGGTTTTGTTTCAAACGCCTCCCTGAAACCCTAGTTGCTTTAGAAAAGCCAGTAGCAGGATGGCGGGGAAAGGTTTTGTTCTTGCTGAGGTTTTCTTTTCCCCCAGCATTGTCACGTCTAATCGCTCTGGCCTTTGTCACCGAAACCGGAGCAAGTTCATGAACTCCTGAGAGCAGGTGCTGGCTCCCTGTGGAGCTTTTCCACCCAGATGAGCTGCTCTATTGTGGAGCCGGCAGCACTGCTGTGCAGCGCATTGTCAGTGTCAGCAATAGCAGATGTCACCAGCGGCATGACAACAGCCGGCGAGCTGACCGCCAAGCCTGGCTCCAGCTCTCTGGGGCGCTTGCTGTGCAAAGCGGCCACGCTTGGCTCCTGTGGGCATCCCGCATGCTGATGCTTGCCCAAAGAGCCCAAAGGATGCAAAAGCATGCACAGAGCCAGACCCTGGACCCAACTTGCATCAGGCTTTTTTGGTTTATAAGTTATTCTAGCTGGGAGGAGAATTACCCAGACTGAATCCCCGTGCCACTGGCTCAGGCTGAATCAGTGGGGCCCTGCTGGCTCCTAGCCGTGCCTTTATAAACATGCTTAATGATCAGCAATGATGTCTTGGCGGCCTCACCCGCTTGCACTAGTGCCCATGTGCTAGGAGGGCATTTTGCCTGCTCGCAAACAAGCCAATCCCATTTAACAGGGCAGAGATTTAAGAGAGGCAGCCCGCTCAGTGCAGCTGAGTGCCAGCAATCCTCTCCCACAGCAGCCCAGCTCCCCACTGCCACAAAGCCTCTTCGCTTATTGAAACTGCCTCCCCTGAGGAGAGCAGTGAGCGTTTCTGGAGGTCTTCTGATGCTGGTTCACAGCAGCCCCTTCCAACAGGAGAGGAGATGCTTTGCTGCCTTCTCCTGCTCCCAGCAGGGATTGGAACACCAACCAACAGGAATATGCAAGGAGTGAATTAATCTACTTGGGGCCTGCAGGGCTAAATGCCAAGGTGGGTTCAACTCATCCTGCCCAGCTGGTAAATCCACCCGTGCTTGGATTCAGCCCACTGCATGGATTGCCCCCTGACTGCCTGCCTGGAACCTGGAGGATGCCTAGCAAGCCCAGCTGTTACTCAAGGACTTCCCGTGAGCAGTCCAGCCTTGCACGGTTCAAAGAATAGCCATTTTTCTCCAAGGTAGCCCACTATATAGCAATCCAAAGCAAATCTGGCATTTTACACAAGAGCATGTTTCAGAGGTTCACTCATGTGGGCAGCTGCCCACAGAGGGAAGGCGAGAAGGAATCACCTCAAAATTGGAATAACAGCATGTTTGACAAGCCATATCTCACCACTGACCTCAAAAAGCTTTTCCCCCCACCATCAACATTTTTTTCTGCTGCTATGATTCCACTGATGTGAGTTGTACCTTCTTCCTGGTGTATATTGCCTTTGTTTGGCCACCATCCAGTGTTTGCCCCACGAGTTCCCTTTCTGTCTCCAAGAAGCTGTCACAAATGGAGCCACAATAAACGTAATACACAGACCACAGCTTTCCAAAGAGTTGGCAGACACAGGCAGCAATGATAAAAGATCAACAAGAATTTCAATTGTTGTTTTAAATGCCTGTTAAGCTGCAAGCTCCCAACCTTTGATCACCAGCAATGCACAGCATTTTTTGTTGTTGTTGTTATTTAATTTCCTTTCCCAGTGGCCAAGAGGTTTAGGGTGCCACGGTGATGCGGGCAGAGGAAACGAGAAGTGCTGCCCATGGAGTCCTTCCCCCAGTGGATGTACAGGCTGACCTGGAAATACAGAGCAGGCAGATAGGACAGATCCACAGAGGAGCACACAATATTGGGGGCATGGACTAAACGTGCTCCTCCATGAACCCTAGAAAGGGAATCCACACTGAACAAAACCTCTATGCTATCACACAAAAGGATATGTGAATGTCTCTTCTTCTGGACTTCTTTGCATCTAGGACTATTTTTCTTTCACAGCAGTCAACAAAAAGGAGCTGCACCCAATTTCCACAGCACACAGCCTGCAAGTATATCGTGTTTGTGAAAAGGACATCTCACCAAGCACAAAGTGGGCTAGATCCATCCACCGCAGCACGTCAGGCCTGGGTGAACACCAACTTGTGCAGAACTACCCAGGCTTGTACCAGCAAAGGCTGTGACCTGTTGTTTTCCCATCACAGCTGGCATTGCTCAGACTACCACTGGCACTGCTCTAAGCAAGCAGCAATATCTTCTGTGGCATTGACGTTATAGGAGCTTGGTGTCAGCGGACGTAAACCAGTTTGCAGCCTGCAGTAATACCATTTCAGCAAGCAGCACGATAAATCAATGGCTGCAAATTAAGCATTTTGTTTACGCTCCATGCAGCAAGACTCTTTCTTGGATGCGAAGCTGGCATCAAAGAGCACTGCCATTGGATTTCATCACATCCATCCTCAACTGTGCCTGGAGGAGCCACTGGGCACTGAACTGGTGAGCAAGCTGTGCCACCCAGTGAGGTGTTAGACAAGGGGACAGCCATCCAGGCACTGCACCCATCCTCCTCTGCTCTCACTCTGAGCAGTTAGCAGTTTGCTGATGGCTCATACAAGCTGCTGCTTCCAGGCTGGAAGGCTCCCAGGGACAGCAAGAGGTCTGCTGCTTCCCTGCCTCCCTGCAGCTGCCCTGGGGACGTAATAGGAAAGCACACAGCATCCCCATGCACACAGCAGCAGGGCAGGTAGAAATGGGGACAGGGAGGAGCTGCTGTCATTAAGTCACTGCTTGCTGTTGCTGCTGAGGCTGCGACAGATGGAAGGTTTTCTCACCACCACCCCCAACCCAGTCGGAAACAGTGGGGATGCTCTACACATGAAAAGCAGAGGATGCACAGAGCCTGCCTCTACCTCAGCCTCTGCCTTCCCCATAGGAATATTTTCAGTCCTGGTTCAACCCACAGGGTGATGATGCTCTCCTTCTTTCCCACCCTCCTGGCGTGGGAATGACGAGCCCTTTATTAGCACTTTTTACAGTTTCCTGGTGGTGTGTATATGTCTCCCTTTTGGCACTTTACTGCAGAGGTGAGACTTTAACTCCTATAAACCACGAGCACCAACAAGTTGAACGAGTCCCTCTCCCAACATAAAATGGCACAGAGCAAGCATGGCAGTAATTCACCCACACTTTCAGGGATTTATTTTTTCCTTTCCTTCCATCTGAGCTGTCACTTCTGTCCTCCCTTCCAGCACCCTGCTCCCACCCTGGCCTCCTCTCTGGTGGTGCCACTTGTGCTATCCATGGCCTTTGCAGACAGGAGCTGGGTTAAGGAAAAAGCACACCATGAGATTTGCTGCTATTGTCCATCTAGCAACCCGTCTCTACACTAGTTTAATTTATAATCCCTGCTTCTGAGGCTTCGGTTGCACAGGAGACAGCTTTGAAAGGTCTTTCATGACAGCTTCAAGCCACACATGGAGCTTTCATAGCACATGGATATCCAGGGCTTCAGCCCAGCACCAGAGGACTGCTGTACGAGATGCTGCATTGACACATACAGTCACAGCCCCAAAGATGCTCTGCACAGGCATGCACAGAGAACAGCCAGGAGAAGAAGAATGAAAGAAAACATGCCAAGCCAAAAAGCACCAGCAGTCCCTATTGCAAGCGCTACAGGGAGCAGATGAAACACACATGCGTGCACAGTTGTACCTTATCACCAGAACAGGTTGTTGCCTGGAGCAACAGATCACTCTCACACAGTGGTGGACCGACCATCAGAGTCAGGTGCTTCCTGCCTTGCCAGAGGCAAGACAGGCTGTGTAGCTTCTGAGCTGAATGCTGTAGACAACTGAAGTTAGCATGGTCCCAAGCCAAGCAATAATACGGGGAGTTTGCTCTGCCCCCTTCCCCCTCTGCAGAAGGCCAAGTGAAATATGCCCTGCAGGCAAAAGCCCCTCTGCTCCATGGTTAACACTCAATGCTCACGTAAATCAGGTTGCTATAGTTTTCCCACTGAACTGTGGATTCAGGCACTGATGTCTGGACAAGCAACACTGAAAATATGAATATATGCAATCTGCACATCTTCTGAACATTAGTCTAAGCAGCAATACTTGTACACTTCCCCAGGTGTGGCTTGCAGATGATTTGGGGAGAGATAAATGTTATTTCCCAAATCCTAGGCTGGGAAATCGCAGGACTACAGCTAATGCACAGACACACAAGAAGAGAGAGAAAATGAGATTAGGAGAGTCTGTGCACAACCTTTGTTTCTTCTGAATGTCCATCCTGCACCTGCTCACAGTGCACATTAGGATGGAAAGCCTGTAAAAGGAGTTCTTTCTCCATCTGTGTGACCAAAAGTTGGTCATGTCACCCAAGAAACAGGCAAAATGCTGTTTGCCACTAACTTGGCCATGCAGCCCTTCTCCATGCCCAGGATATAGCTCCGTTTTTAACAACAAAGCAATCCCTGCACTTATTTATAGTTAGGACAGTGGTTGTAGGCCCTTTGGGACTGGGGACATTACATGTGTGAATGACAGCAATATCTCAGAAGATGACAGTGATAGCCAATATAGACTGTTGAGCTCCCTGTGAGGAAGTATTATGAAGCCCATAAAAGCTGCAAAGGACTTTGCAATTGCCATCAATTTAATGGAGAAGATACTGTGGTGATGGGCAACAGGCAAAAACCTGAAAAGAGCTTACCCAGCCGAGACACGAGGGAAATGGCATGTCTCTGCTAAAGAGCACAGGAAGAATGGAGCAGAACTGAGAACTGAGCACAGATACCTGCATATTTTGTGGGGGTTTTGTTGTTGGTTTGGATTTTTTTTTTTTTTTTTTTTGTCCTGTGGACTGTTGAAAATTCACTACTATGTAATTATTTGTGAACACATCTTTTCCACATTTTCAGCCAGCTCCAGCAAAGAGGAGGTGAGAAAGCTATATTTACTCTGGTTCAAGTGCTTTGACACTCAGTAGAGCAAGTGTGAAACAAGTCCTACAGCCTCCCAAAGGGAGTGCATGGACCACACTGAACTCCTCGACCTCTCTGCAATATTAGCCCTCAATTGCTCCTCGCGTCCCAGCCATGGCGATACAGCTACATTGCTTCACGCTAGCTGAGAAAATAGCTGGGAGCCTCCAAGCCTTTGCTCATATCTCAGATAATGCTTTCATTTCAGAGAGAGGTGGGTACAGGTACCCTGGGATGAATTCAACTGTAAATATTCAGAGTGATTCATTGTTTGGCTTTTCTCTGCAATCTAAATAGTCGGAGCTGTCAAAATTGATCTGAGTTTTTATGGTACAATACTTTGGAGAGAGAACAAACCATGGATTAAATTTGCTGTTGTGGCCCAAAATAGCTTTCAAATATCAACACAGGCAAGATACACATAAAAAAGACTATTTCCTTGTGAGACAAGGCAAGTCCTCACATCTCCATTGAACTGTCTTTCTCCCTGGAGGTGCACACCAGCAAACTGAATGTTTGAGCTGCCTCCCTCTCCCTTCCCTATCACTGGATGAACTGGGAGCCATGGAAAACTCTCTTTGGCTCCTGATAAGTCTCTGCTTGCACCACATATGCTGTCCAGGGTGGGAGCAGAGCTTGAAACAATGCGTGGCTCTTGCTTTCACATTATATTATTAATGGAGTGCTTCTCAGAACAAAAAATTACTTTTGTTCAGTGTATATAAACACTGACTTCTGTTCCTACAAGAAACACCCTCTCTGCTCCCCAGTAAAGAATAAAATGGAGTGTGGATCATCCAGCTGCAAGGTACAGCAACGTTTATGGGTTTTTACACCCGTTTGCAAGCACACAGGCCTACAGTGTCAGTGATGCCTCCCCCCTCCCAGTAAAAGGGCCTGACTCTGCTCCCCCCTCCTTGCAGGGATGCTGCAGACACAAGAGACCGATGTCAGATTGGAAATGAGTATCCATAACAAGGACAAAGTCGGTAACTTACAAAAAATAAAATCTCATCTGATAATTCCCAGATGCCCCACGATCTGAAGTCATGAGTAACCTCAAAATGATTTTTTTTCTGAGGTTGCCCCAACACCTGCAGTATGTATATAAGGATACATGCTAATAGGGCTAATTGTCATACACTGATGGAATGTATCGCTCATCTTGGGGTTTACTCCCGAGGTACTGCACATGACAAAATGCTGCCTTGCTGCGTTTCTGTGGATTGCATCAAAACCTTGGTTTCTGCTTGGTTTCTTTAGGTAGCCATGTCTCCACAGACAGCCACTCCCAACCTCCCCCTCTGGCTGCAATTCTGCTACATGCAGCATGTAGACAGGATGTGTTTTGTCACTTCACGACAAGAAAGGATTACAATTATGAAAGTAAACCACATCCAGAAGGAAAATGCTCTGAAGTTGAAAAGGCATAAGAACACAATTTTTCCAGCTAAATAAATAAATAAATAATCCATGGATGCTTGTCACTAAAGCTTTCTAAATGTGAGCTACTGCTTAGGTGAGAGGCAGTTAAAAATACGGGTGGGTACTAGTTGTAATTCAAGGCATTCCACATCCTGCTATGAGCACAGAAACATTTCCAATTACATCAAGTGCTAGAGGAAAAGATAACATTTTCTTTTGTCGATTTCACCTTTAAAACAGAACAAGGCAGTTTCTTGAAAGAAAGCCAGTTTTCACAGGATGCACATTTCAGTGTTTAGTGCAAAAATTATCAGAGTAAACCACTGTGAGGCGATATAATATTGCAAGAAAAAGCAGCATTGGCAGGTGAAATTTTGTGGAAAGGAAATTAAGAATTCCTCATACAAATACCAACATCATCAGCTTGCTGATTGCAGAAGAGCAAAAAAGGGCACAAGAAAAGAAAAAGCCAAAGAACTCCTAGTTTTTACAACTATTTTTCATTGTACTGCTTGGACGTTTCCTAGTAAAAACTTTTCTTTGTTTGAGGACACAATGTAAAAGTCAGCAAAGGTGAATTTTGACCTTTTAATTCAAAGATTAAGCTCAGTGTTGGAGTTGTAGACTCCACTGTGTGACTTATGTACTTGGTCAAAACCACGGAGGTTTTAGGTCAGCAGAGCACAGAGCGCAGCTGCAGAGGCCAAGGCACAAAGTCAGGCTGCACCTCCTAGCACTGGCTGGAAGATCAGTAATGATTGTTTCAAGAAAAAAAAAAATATATATATATTATATATAAAGCAGTTAATGTTCATTACAGACTGGAGAACTGAAATAAATTGGCTGTCACCCAAGACACAATCATATTGAGATTTCTTGTTTGAAACTGTCCGTGGTGAAAGAATTGGGACTTGTTGCATCTCTGGTAAGAAAACAAGCCATGACAATGACCCGTCTCCATCTTCAGACTTCCTCCCAACAACCAAAATAAATTCTGACCAAAAGAAATATTATGAGAAGATGCCTGTTGTATGGCCTTCATATCCATGTAACACTAACTCTGTGCCTCAGTTTCCCCTGCCAGCACAACTCTATAGCCTTTGCTTTGCTCAATGCCTCTCTGAGGCAAATAGTGCATTTTTCTGTGGGCTTACACAATGATTCACAGAGTGTGAGAGGTGCTATGGTGACACAGTAAACCAAGAATATTGAGCCTTGAGGCTACAGTGCTTGTGACTACAGCCACATAGATGTCATGCTACAAAGGGGAGTTTCTACTGGGAAGAGGCACATTTATAAAATAAAATAAATAAATAAGTAAAAAAGACCTTGAGGCAGGAGGAAGGAGTTACTTCCCAAAGTGCCAGACTACTCTCCAGAAGCCTCGCTGTGTCCCACTGGATTCCCAGTAGCAAACAATAACGTAGTGGCTGTCTACTCTTGTGAGGGAGCCAGACCAACAGCTGTCTACTGTTCCATTATTGAACAGATCTGAGAACAAATGTAATCTGTTTTTCCATTTACTTTCCAGGGATTACTGCATGCTGTCTTTGTCCAGAAAGCATCTCCACTTTGCAAGCCCTCTTCCATCTATTTGCATATCCCTGGTCAACCTCTGGCTTTTAAGGGCTCCTAACCTCATGACACACCTCTAGATCTCAGACTTTGTAGCCAAGCCATGCTGCAAAGTTAAGCCACGAACATCCAAGAACTGGGAGAAGAGGACCCAGTTCGAGTTTCACAGGGTTCCTCTGGAGAGCAGGGGAAGAGGAGTTGTAGGTGTAGTGATGCATAGCTTGGAGATATAGCCTTACATTTTTTTAAATTAAAATCAAACAAGCCAAAAGATGCAGATTTGGATTTATCATTGGTTCACAGCTACCTCTTTGTTATCAGTATCAAACTAAGGGACACACTCCCACCACATAATGCAGACAAGGCTCCAGTTGAACAGGGGTAGATTTGTCACGTTACTCCCCCTCGGTTTGCTTGCTGTAAACTAGCAGTACCTGAATCACCAAGTCAAGAGGAGCATTTACCCAAGATTGCATGCTGCAGAGGTCCTCTAACAACCCTCTGATTGCAACTGCAAAGTAAACCCCATCTCTGCATGCATCAAAGATGCATGGGTAGAAAACACAATCTGAACCACTTCAGAGGGATCGTATTAGATTCTATCTCCTGCACAAGGAAGAACAAACATCTTCCCAGCAGATCATCTTCAGCTGGATCCTTATGGCTGCCCCCCGCCCCAGCAGATCTACCAAGTGGTGCCACTCCTGCAGTTTATAACCAAGGCTGGTTGGAGCAGGGTCGAGCTCCTCTCAGGTTTGTTATTGCACTAAAGATAGACGGATGATAAGTGTGACTAATCCCTGATCCCCATCCAAGATGTTTTTCTGGAGCAGAAACACGAAATTACCATTCCCCAGGCTACTTCTGCACAGTCCCCATTTACTTCTGTTAGCTGGTGGCATGGGAAAGAATATCGTCTCTGCTGCTGGAGGCAAGGAGACCATGGGCAACTTACACGCATATAAGATTTTCTGAAAGCAATCTGTAACTCTTAGGTTCACTGTTTTTGCTTCAGTACTCTCAGCACTCAGTACGCTTTTTCTACACGAAGAAACAGCTTAAAGTGTCGTGAGCTGAGACCAGCCTTAATGGGTCTGCACATTGCTGCCCAACCTGCAGGCAAGTGTTCCTGTGTACAGTAAGGCCATTAAAGGAAGAGACACCCCTTTGGAGTAAAAGCTGACGCTTCCAGCACCAGATAACGCTTTTCCTGTGGAGAGATGAAAACTTAAGAGGAGAGGAGGAAGAAAAACAAGATGAGTAGAGAGAGAGAAAAACAGATGGAGCCTTCCAGTGTTACAAGAATTGCTGACAAGTGTTATACAATGAATGAGCAGTTACCCTCTCCCTGCTTGAGAGAGGACATGTCATCACAGGTTCTGGTCTCGAGAACTTGACTGTCGTATCCAGTAGGCCAGTAAGTGCACGTTCACTTTCCTGAAGTTACATAGCCTCTGTAATTCACTGCTGGCTGCCAGTATTTTGCCACGAAGTTAAGTATCCATCTCAGAACGTGCTGCCCTGTAACAGGACCCCAGTGTTACAGCAAGGTGCTGCTACTTCCAGGCCTAACCTCAGCTGAAGGAGTCAGAAGAGCTTGTTTGCCAATGACACACCAGAGACCACTTAAGAGTTACTCAAAGAGGCTGTGTAAAGGCCAGGGCTGAGAACAAAAGCCTTTTTGGTACAAATCTGTGACTACACTAACGTATATTAACCTACAGCACACAAACCCTTTAAACAGGATGAAGAAACCATTAAGCAGAAACCATCAAAAACAAAAATCATGCTTACAGAGCAGGAAAGGAATGGGGGAAATGTACACTGCTTTCTAAATGTCTGGCTGAGGAGGAAATGTTTGGAAAAAAATGCAAAGACCCCAAGGAATCCATTAAGTTCAGCATCACCATAATGCATTGCTAGTGTGGAAGGCCTAATTACACCCTCATCGTAGCCTCTAACCCAAAACACAGACCTGCTTTGCTGAGGTTTGTACCTGGAGAGGATATGCAGCACTTTTCAGACATACTTTTCCTGCTACCACCTCTTGTTCTAATATAAGAGGACATTTGATGTCCACATGCAATGCGCTGAACCAGAATGCACTCACATCTCAGCATCTTGAAGTAATTGAGAGTCCTCAGAACCAAATGCAGAAATGGCTTAGCAGCCATAAGGCAGTAGCACTTTGCTCCCATGCTGCATGTTCATCTGAAGTCCTCAAAGCTCTTTAAAAATATCACAAAGTCACAAGAACCTCACTGGAGATGTTATAAAACTCATTTAGCTTGTGGGTAGACTGAGGCCCACACAGGATAAACTATTCTTCCACTCAAGACTGATCAGCTCTGTAACGGCAAATACGGGGGATGAGCTCAAGATGATCTACTCTTGTTTTCCTTACTTATCCTGAACAATTTTCCATTACACCAGTAAAGCAAGGGGACATACCACAAACTTACTCCTCATTGTCCTAATTCACTCTTCATCCCCATCTGCTTTGAAACAGCAATAACAAGGCAGTTACCATGGCTGCTTTTACCTCTGTGTTACTCGCAGAAATCCAGTTGCAACTGGAAAGCTCTACTCTCAGTCTATACTAGTGGTGGACAGAAGACAAGCTGGTAGCATAACAACAGGTTTTCGGTAAGTAAGAATGCATATTGCATACCAAGTGCTCGGGCAGCAAGGCAAGATGCATAGAAATAAAGAAAAAATTGAGCCACATTCCTTCTGCCACATTAAGGATACTGATCAATAAAAGTGCTATATTGAACAGTGTAATAGAGTTGTTAAAGATCATTGCTGCTTCTTTAGCTAACAAGTCAGCTCCTGAAAAATCAGTTTTACATGGAAGCTAAGATGATACATAAGCATTGGCTGAGGTCACCAGCAGGTGTAAACTGATGTAGTTCCATAGGTGTCAGTGAAATCACCTTAATCCAAAAGTTAGCTTAGGACCTGAGCATATAGTATTACACAGCAGTAAATAACACTTCCAAAAACTAGGCATCAGGGAGGGGTCAGACCAGAATGAAGGTTTTGTTTGTTTGTTTGTTTGGGTTTTTTTGACCTTTAGTCTCATGCACAACGAAGATGGATGTGTTCTGGAGTACTTTATGGCCTTCATTCATAAACAAACAAGGGACTTAAGATGGTCCCTTTTTTAATTTTTTTTTTTTTTTAATTTTTTTACCTTAAAAAATGTCTTTGGGTGTTCAAATAAAGCTGAGGACTGCCACCCAACTGCAGAAGACCTACCCATGTAGAAAATCCAAGGACGGAGAGAGCACATGCTTACGCTCTGTTGCTCATGAAGCAAATTACTAGTAGTCTGTGCCCAGTTTCCCTGCATTCCCGGGCTGGCTCAGCCCATTGCTGTAGGAGAATGTCAGCACATGGCTCATGATGTAAAGCTGACCATTTATTGCAGCCTTGCTGGCAGCTGCTGTGTGGATCTCATCTGATCTCAGAAGCTAAGCAGGGTCAGGCCCAGCCAGTACTTGAATAGGAGATCAGCTGGGAATAACCCCAGGTGCTGAAGGCCTGAGACCTGATGGGATGCACCCATGGGTGCTGAGGGACCCGGACAGCATCACTGCAAGACAACTCCATAACCTCTGGAAGGTTGAGGCAATCGGGGCAGTTTCTGAGGACTGGAAAAGACCCGACGTCACTTCTATCTTCAAGAAATGTGAGAAGAAGGATCTAGGGAACTACACCTTGCTCTCTGGGGAGGTGATGGGGCAAATAATGCTGGAAACCCTTTCCAAAGGCATGAAGGATTTTCTCTCCGTGCACCGAGCTGCTAGGAACAACAAGGGGGGGATGGAGGGGGGCCGGGCCAGGACAGGGGGAGCACTTTTGCCATAACCACCTTGCTCCAAAAAGGGCTCTATTTAAAACAGATGTGGCCTCTGTTAGGAAAGATATACAGTCTGCTTTCATGACTCTTTGCTTCCAGAAATCTCCACCCTGACCCCAGAAAGACCCCCCTGAAGGACCACCCCCCTTGATGAAGGAGGAAAAACCTTCACCAAGACAGCAGACCCCTCAGGAACCACATACTGGTGTGGGCAGGGTAAAAAGCAGAGGTAGTTTGAGAAGGAAGTGCCTGTACGCACGCAGCATCTGAGATCTGTAGAAGCCCTAATCTGATCTGCTCAGATAAAGCCCAGGGAGATCATTAAGATTAGTAAGATTCCAAGGCATAATATCAAGCTGACTTCCCAAGGGAATTAGACAACTGTCTTTGATAACTTCCCCTCAGTCTCAAGGACTGTATTTCAGCCAGTGCAAGCAAACAAAACCAGAGACAATACACTGGGGCGGGGGGAATGATTTCCTGCAAAAGTTCCCCATATGCCTTGCCTGGAAACGGATTCTGAGGATATGAGTAATGCAAATCTCAGAAGAGCAAAAGAAAAGGCAGTACGAGTACAGCACAGAAGTGCTGTGGGGAGGGGACCAACACCCCACCCAGGAGAGTCCAGTGTCTGCCAGCATGCCCCATGAACACCAGCTGCTCTGCCCACGGGTAGCTGAGCTGATACCACCCATCAGAGGCAGGTACTTGGGCACCAGCCCAGAGGAGAGAGTTGGAACCCAGGTTCCTGCCCCCTAAAAATCTCAAACAATTCAGCTGTGCTTACATGGCCAGTCAGCAGGTTCAGGAGGTAAAGCTACCTTCATTGCTCCTTTGGGCATCACTGGCTCTTATTGTTCTATTTTAACCCCATGAGACCCAGAGCCCAGAACAGGGCTCAAAACAGGCTATTCCATCTTCCAAAACATGAAGACACTTCACCACAGAGAGGAGGGCTTTTTAACAGGGCCTGATCCTTTATTCTAAAACATGAATAAGTGGAGAGAAAGAGCTCTCCCATCCTTCCTATCCGTTTACTTCCCTAAACGCAGCAGACATGTCTCCAGAGTCCTCTGCAGCTGGTGCCACCAAGCACATCAGAGCGGACAAGCTGCATGCAGCTCTTTGCTGGCATCATTTGCTCTGCTGCCTTCCAGATGCTTGACAATCAGTGACTTCCCCAGCCCATAAATCGAGAAGGACTCAAAATGAAGTCTTCTACGTCCACTCCTCGTTTATTAACCCCATGAGGCATTAGGGAATCTTTCAGAAGCAAAATGACAGATAAAGGGAAAGCTAATAAAGCAGAAGTGGCTCCCAGACAAACAAGCTTTATTCCTTAGCTACTTGCACAAAGGCGATTTTGGTCATATCTTTGAAACATTTATTCCAGCTGCCACTGTGTCACCTGCCTGCCTCACATCTTCACCAGCTCCACAACAGAAACCCAGCTGATGATTTTCTAGGAACCCTAGCATAATTGTGAGGAGACAAGCAACAATGTACCTGGCTGTCTTCAGAAAGATGCTTTAGGAGCATTTGTGCCTTGCCCACAGACTCGACTCATGGATCCTTGGTACAACATCTTTGAACAACACATGAGGTGCTGGGCTCTCAGACAAGCCTCCTCTCCCTGGCTTTTGGGAGGAAAAACACCAGCTTCAAAGGCAGCAACATTTGGGAGCAACTGCTGTGCAGGTACAAAAGATGCTCCTAACAGCTGGCTTGCTGGGTGTAAAGGACTGTGCAGGGGAGGATCTGGTGTCACTTCTGTCTCTTTCCAGCTGCAGCCTCCAGGCAGAGAAAAGCACAGACCCAAACCAGGGCTCATCCACCGCCTTAGCATCAGAGCCTTGTTGGCATGACGATGACAAGGGACAACACGGTGAACCTGTATCGCTAATAAGCTGCAAGGTCTCTGTGTTTCTTCACCTTGCTGCCCCTGCCTAGTGAGCAGCATCTCGCTAATCTGCTTATTTCGCCTCACCTCTGCCTCAAGTTTCCTGCCAACAACAACAAAACCGATCCTGTGCATTAGGTACGCCTGTGATCGCAATCACTGAAACCTGTGTTACATCCTGCTCCCTGGAGACAGTGCCTGTGCTCAGAGAAGAAAGACTGCTGTGTTTTCCAATTCCGTGCCCCAATCTCTTTAGACAGATTTCACAGTAATTGTAAAGCTGAGCTGCCCGGATTGTGCACAGTGCCTTCATTTCAATGTTTATCCGAGGTGCCGCTTATTTCCAGCTGTGATCTGTCAGCGATGATTTCCATACCCTTCACTTCACCCTTGTATGCAAGCACGTACCAAGGAGTGAGCAGTAATTAAAAGAATTGGGGTCTATTTAATTACCTTCTGACATGATAGTGCAATGGCTGCCTTCAAAGCAGCGCGACTCCCCAGCAAATCGAATCTAATGGCATCAGCCTGGGACCTGTGTTGCATTAGCACAGGTTGTCTCCATTTGCAGGAGAAAAAAAAAAAGCAGCAAGTTTCTAATTTCCAGTTAGTAAGGAAACATGCTGCTTTCAGACCAAAAGCTATCACAGAAGTCAATGAAACTTGAAGAGGGAAACTTTGAGTGTGGCCTTCAGGCCATGGAAGCTTTTGGTTCTGGGAGCAGGCTGCAGTTATTGTACGGGAGGCAGGGGTTGCACAAAAGCCACCCACACAAGCTAGAAAGATTTGGTTTCCTGAAGATTCACCAGTAACTTATTCCTCAAGCAGAGGAAACCTCTGATCCCACACAACTTTTTCCATCATCACAATCTGTTTTAAAGTAGCTAATAGCAGCCTGGGAAAGGAGCGGAGAGACGAACCAAACCCTGTGCATCCTGCAGCACAGAGCCCCTCAGGGCAGAGCCTAAGAGGCCCTTCAGGGCAAGGGTCCGCACTGCTCACCCACAGCCTCTTCCATGAGAGAGATGAACTGTGAATGTCTACCACCATGGAACATCAGGTGAGGCCAGGACACCTCAGTCAGAGCCCCACCAAGCCTGCACTGCACGAGCGGTCCCTAAAAGAAACGCCAGTGGCCTCCTAACAAGTCCCAGTGTGCACTCAAGCACTGGGATTCTGGGACTGAGCAATTCCACCCGTCTGCTCTGAACTTGCTGTTGTGTCAGGGTTTGACTGCTTCTCATCATCACCCTTTCGCTCTGGATTCCATGGACTGGGTCTATTTTTCATGCGCATTTGTATTTGTGAAGGTCACAGTCCTGCCAATGCCAAAACCAAAAGTCATCGTGTTTTTACCTCCGGTTCAGGCAGAGGGCACAGAGCCGCAGGGAAGACTGCCCCGTCTCCTCTTTGCCTCGCTGCAGATGACCTCAACCCTCCTGCTGAAGAAGCCAGCTTTTAGTAGCTCTTCTTCCCTAGCAAGTCTCACTTCTGAGCTGTACCCTCGATCCTTTCACACACCTTTTGCCTTAGGGAAAGATATACTTATCTTCAGAGATCTTTGGAAATTAAGGAAGTCCAAATGATGGCTAAAACGTGTACCAAGACCGCCATGGTAGCTTCAGGCTCTTTCAGTCCTGCCTTTGGGGATGCTGGCTCCCCACACCAATCCGTTACAAACTTGCGGTGAAAAGACAGGATGTAGAACCCACAAACTGTTCCTTTGTAGAAAGAAAATGAAAACCAAGTAGAAAACTCTAACCACACGCTCTCTAGCTTGTCAAGAGACGACCAGAATGAAAACAAGTAAGGGTGATTCTTTGAGACTACAGCGTCTGAGTCAGCACCGCCAGCCTAGTTTGCACTTACTCCAGAAGTACCTGCAGGTGCACAGCACCTCTGAAGATACATGCTTTTAGCTTTGTAAGTCACCCAGAAACTCGCAAAACCAGGCCAGATGTTGCTTGAGAAAGATGTGGTCTCAGTTCCTTCTAAAAGCAGGCAGAACTATCAGTCCTTCCCAGAAACTGTCAGGACATTAAGAGAGACTTTTAATGAGGAACACTGTGTTCATCAAAAAATAATGCCCATGATAAGTGCTGATGGGTTCATTAGGACTTGTACAAAATACTAACAATAACCACAACTTCATTTTCTGTGCATTTTGGTGGGGATGATAGAGAGATTTTGCCCCCTTTTCAGTAACTTCAGTGTTTATTTTTCCCTCTCTCTGTCTCACTCTGTGCTCCAGAAAAAATTAAAAAAAAAAAAAAAACAAAAAACAAGGCCAAAAAAGAGGAAACCAACAGACAAAATTAAGAATTGGCAGAGGTGATACAACCCCTCTGACACCATTAAAAAAACCACACCATTGTTCCCGAGGCTGCAGCTAACTGGACAATCAGGTTAAACTGTGCATTTTCTTGGTGCAAATAGGTGATATCCTTTCTTCCCACTTCTCAGCCAACTCTACCATCACCACCCTCTCACCTGCACGTGTCAGGGAGGGAGGCATGTGGGACAGCATCAGTCACCAACCTTCCCCAGGAGCACCAGGCAGGAGATGAGTGGCTTCAGCTCTCGGTGCCCAGCTACAAGGAGCCCACCGAGAGCTCAGAGGCAGGTCAATGTCTGCGCAGACCGAGGAGAAGACACCCAACTAGTTTCACTGCTTTTGACAAATCTTCCATCCCCTGCCAAGGAAGCCCTCTTTTTGTTACTCTCACCATCAGACCTCAGGCACAGAGAAAGCACCACCTGGATGTTCAGCTGATGGAGCACAGAAGCGATGAGCTGGCAAAATCACCCCCAGTTTGGGAAGAGAGGGAGCAGCTTTAGCAAAGACAGGTAACAGCAGCAGGCGCACGGCACACACACTGAAAACATGGTCTGGTAGCAGTGTGCCAAGTTAACCATGTCCTGCAGAAGAGCTTGCATTGCCCGCTCAGGACAGAGCTGGGCTCTTTAGGATCATTTAACTTGAACCCTTAGGTTCAATTTGATCTGCCTGCAGAAACATGAAAGCTCTACAGCCTATGGCCTTCCTCCCCTTCACATTGCACTGTCAAGTTTCACTTCCCTGATACACTTGTGCCCCATGCCAAGTTAGGTGAAAAATCTGTACCCAGAAAACATTCACTGAATTCTGCCCCAGCTTTCCCCCCGGCCCCTGGTTTGTTTATACAGGTGCAAAAACAGGGGAAGAAGATGTCTTTCTCCTCCTAAGCTGCTTTTTGGAAATATTCAAAATGCAGGCTGTACTGGCTGATTTGGGATGTAAAAATCAACGTCATGTGTCTGCTCTGCAAATGGCAGGTTCACTCAGAACCCAGTGAGAACATTCACATTTATGACTTGAAATTCATTCTCTGGAAAAGTCCTCCAAGCTTTGTTTAAAATTCATTGTTACTTGTAAACTCATTCACTAGAATATTAATAGAAGGAAAACATATAAAAGGAAGAAATGCAGCTGACAGGAATTTGGTTAAAAATTCAAACCACTGTTCAGAGGACTTTTCAATTTCCCAGCTCTAGGTTGCATAATTTTCAATGCATGGGCCCTGTAACAGGCCTGAATTCTAATGCCATTTTGAAAAAAAAAGATATGATGAATGTTTTGGCAGATTCTTGATTTTCTTTTTAGCTCACTGTGAAGTTATGATTGAAAAGGCAAGAGACATCATAAAAAAAAAAAAGGAAAGAAAAGGAGATGAATATCATTCTAAGCTGCAGGTAGAAGTTGGTGGGGATGGCATGAGGGAGAAATGGCTGAAATAGTTATTAGCGAGGAACTAGCCTGTAATTATATGGATTAGCGATACCCCACTAAAGTCAGCAAAGCCACACTGAATTAGCACCCAGACACTTCCAATAGGCACAGACTGTTTCATAGCCGGAGCTCTCCTTACCACGGGCTCTGTAAGAAGCAGAAGACTTGGCCTCACGGATGGCATCTGCGCTCCAGTCACCCCGTTTCTCTCCAGCCGTAATTGAGAAAATCACCAGCAATCAGAGGAAGTCAGCTGCTCCGAGCCCATAATGAAATAGGGCTGGAACAGCTGTGCTGCATCTTTTTTACAATTATCCTTCCTCCGCCTCCCTAACTAATAACAGTTTCATGAAGAACGAACTTTGCTACACCTGAAATCCTTCAAATAAAATAGGGAAGCAGAGGCAGGGCATCATCAGTAGCAGTGAGAGAATGGTACTGGAATATATTACCTTACTGGATCCATTCAATTGCCACTATGGATGTCAAAATACTATCTGCAAGAGGAGTCAAAATGTGAGCTGATGGCACTGGTGCAGAGGAAAATCTCACGTACTTAGGGAGAAAGAAGCAGCATCTGAGGGCACAAAGGCAAAACGTGAAAGGATCTCAGTGACACACCTTACTCTATAGGAGCCATCATGTTATACTTCCAGGGTCTTCCTGAATCACTGCTTGAATCAAAGCGGGAAAAGAGAGATATCTAAAGCCATTAATAACGACTAAAGAAAGACAAGCAATGTACTACAGCTAGCTCAAGGCACCTTCATACACAGGGAAGGCAAACTGAGGGAAACCAGTTGCCAAAGGGAACCACAATAACAGAAGATGAAGTGCTGGTAGGTCTATGGCAACCAAAAAACATGTTGTGAACTGCAAATAGAGGCTTTAAAATAGCTGCGTCTCCCTTCTGCACTTAGGGATCTGAATGCAGAGGCTTGATGTGATCGTGTCATGGTAAATGAAAGGAAGAGGGTGAGGGAAAGTGTTGTGTCCTCCCCTGCCCACAAGACCATACAGGATAACCTGAAAAAAAATATGCAATAAACAACAGTAACCAAGAAAATAAATAGCAGAGGGTATTTCATCAGGTGCTTATTCAATGAAAAGCAGTTACCCAAGGTCACTGCAACTGTTTTGGGGTTGGAACATAACCTACGGTAATTAAGCTCACCAGTACAGGACAGAAGAGTGAATATCCCTCATGGGAACTGCAGCTGCAGTTTCAAATGAGCAGAGCACAACCTGGCTGTGACAGCTGTATTTCAAGGCTTCTTCAGACTTCCAACATTGTTTTAGCCATCTTTCATCTACCTTGCAAATCCCACACCCAGAACTCAGCCTGTTGTGCGAATGCCAGGAAAAAATGAACAGTAGAGCATTGCCTTAAAGTGGGGCTGAATTCAACACTATCCTCTTCAGAGGGAACAACCAGGCAGGAGAAGCAGCCCAAAGCGTCCTGCAGCGCTTCACCCCACTGCATAACTGAAAGCAATGCTGAGGACCCCTGCAGCCCTCTTCCTCCCTAGCTATAGTCCCTCCTCCCATGCTCACTAGGGCATTTTACATTGTCCAAGTCCCAGGGCACTCCTCACCCTCTGCAGAACAAGATAACCAGAAAGGAAGAGCAACAAGGGGTTCATCTGTAGGGCACTGAGCCACTCTGATGAGGTCACACAGCCACCAGCAATCGCAGCGTGAGCTAAGATGTCTCAGAGGACAGGCGAGGCTGGAGTGGCAGTGCTCGAGGACTCTTACTTCTCAGTGTTTACAAACAGTGCCTCTAAATGAAGCCTGGCACCATACCACACTAGCAAAATACTGGTCATAGCTCAAAAGGGGGTCACGGCAGTGTGAAATACCACCCAGAGCAATGGCCAGTGCTGGTACTAAATTAGGCTTTGTGCACTGTCGCCATAGTGCATGCACGGATGTCAGTGAAGCGAAGTCCTCCCACCAGAAGTGGGACGTGAACAAGGTCCAGCCCATTCACCCCCCAGCCCCGGCCACATGCACGCACTTTTGCAAAAGGCAAAGCATTCTGCAAGGAAAACCTCAAAACTGCTGTCATTTTTGCTATGTGCACAGAGGGAATTCTTCACTGGTGAGAAGCACTTGCAGAGACTCTTCCCAGGATAAAAATTTGCCAGCACAAAGTGCACACTCCCCAGCAGCTAAAATCCTGCACTGCCAACGTGGTGTGCCTCCAAGCTGAGCGCAGAAAGAAGGACGGCCCCTGGGTACGTCTGCATCAGCACAGCGAAGTCTGTATAAATCACAGAGCCATTATCAGGGGTAAAATTAGCTCCTGTTACTGACAGCATCTATCACTCATTCCTACTCTAATCTCTACCAGGGGAAGGATTTACAAGCAACAATGATGAAAGAGAAGAGGGGAAAAAAATCAAAGTGATACAGAGGGGAGGAGGAAAAAAAAAAAAAAGCAAAGATAACAAAAGCATTTGTGAGGCTGGAAGAAACAAACTACATTGTATTACAGGGACCAAGGGATCCTTATCACGGCCAGATAAGATTTTCATTCAACGTGTTGGGAATTTTTTTTTTTTAAACTGCTTAAGAAGATTCAAATTCATTGCCAGGTACCTCCAGCTCTATTGAGGTTTTCTTTCAGTCACGCATCACCACAGCAGCTTGGCTCAATAAAAATCCCAAGGAAACACATAGAATGGGAAAGGCATCAAAGGGAAAGAGATATTGTAGGAATCTGACTGAACAGGTACTGGAAGTAAAAGTGGGCAAAAGATAAAGCTCTGATTTTATGTCAATAAACCGTTTAAAAGATAATGTTAACCATTTATAAGGGGTTTATTAAAAAAATGGTAATCAGAATAATCACTTGTGATGATCCTAACCCACAGGTCAATGGATAGTAGAGTATAGCACGTATTAGTAAATGACTATGTAATGCAGAAATTAGTGAGCCGTTATGAAAGCGATTCTTAAAATGAAATATGATCAGGAGAAGAAAGCAAACCACCAACAGTGCTGTTTGTTAGCTCCCAAAGAATCTTTGCTTTGTTTACCCTTAATAAACCTATTTATTTCTTGGCAGAACTAATCACCTCAAACAAATGAAACTTCTGGATGCACTACTCACTGAGCAGCCTATGGGACAGACCCCTTCCTTCTCCAAGAGCATGCAGCTAATGCTGAACTCCACTGCAGACAGAGGTACCTCAGTCATTCATATTAACGTCACTCAGAATAACAGTGTGATTAAAAAGTGCCTTTTATTCAAAGGTCTCAGAGCACCCAATCAATAATTATTAATGAAGCTGTACAGCACTGCACATCCATTCACACAACTACTGCTGAGGTTATGCTGCTCGTTTTGCCCTTGCTGAGCCAGGAGAAGAGCCAGCCCCGAACTTCCAACCTGGCTTCATTTCATGTGGCCGACTGGAGGTATCAGGGACCTAGTCTGACACAAATTGTATGTGAGGAGGGGGTAGAAACAGTGAAGAGCCAGTCCTATCTTTGGAACTTCACCACAGGCAAGTCTCCCATGAGGTTTCTCCAGCATTATTATCAACAGTGAGAGCTGAATGCCTGTAGGATACAGGCTAGTTGGGGGCTGGGAGGGAGAAAGCCCAGTGCTCCCAAAATATACCCATTGGAGCTGCTGCCATGTAGGGTCTTAGCAAACAGAAAATGTGGGGTTGGTGTTCCTGTACAAGTCAGAGTTTCTCATACCACAGACCACTAACTCAGATTAATTCCTCAGGATATTATCTTAGCCTTCCTCCTAACAGTGTCCTCTCCCTCCCCTCAAAGGCAAGGCCTCAACATCGCTCTCAAAACAACATTGCAATGAGCACAAGGAAATTGCCCATTTGCTAAGAGAAGCTATATGTATGCATATGTGCTTTGGGAGGTCTGATTTGCATTTCTGGGCCTCAGAGTGCCCCTAATACAATTTACAGTGGGTTGTGAAGATTGCCATCCCAGTTAATCAAATATAATAAATAGCTCTGGCTGAGCAGATGACTCTCCTACAGCACTGCGGTTATCAGAGGGATCGGTCTTAATTTGAGACTCCATTCATCAGCCCTGCTAACAGGATTGCACAGAGAGTGATATTTGACAGAAGTGTTTTCGAAATTCCTAAATGGAGTGTGCATTGATGGAGACAAGATGGATGTTTCCATTACAGTGACTGTACAGGATGTCTCACCGTCTCCCCTTCCCACCCTGTAATGAACAACTGACAGACACATGCCATTACAGTGTATATCATGGCCACAGGTTCCTTCTTGTTTTGTTTACTTAAAGAAAAATAATGAATTCAACATACAAGGGACAAAGGGTGGCAGGAACCTGGCAGCAGCTTGTGCTCGTGGCTGTACATCACACACAGCTCTGAATTTCTGTGTGGAGATGGCGGTGATTACAGGAGAGCTCAGAGGGACACGTACACGCCTGCACAAGGAGTCGGGCATTAGCTGCTACAGCACCTTTCCTCAGCCCCAGCAAATGGTTTAAGGACGGAAGGCCAGAAAGGACCTCCTGGTCTATTGATCCCTATACCCCGCAGGCAGAAGTGTCACAATCCCATTCTCCACATCTTCATGTATCACCTTAAAGCAG
Source organism: Chauna torquata (assembly GCA_013399475.1). Classification (NCBI taxonomy): domain Eukaryota; kingdom Metazoa; phylum Chordata; class Aves; order Anseriformes; family Anhimidae; genus Chauna; species Chauna torquata. Next base: position 192,255 of record VXAL01015518.1, read on the forward strand.
TTTGTTGTTTTGACTCCACCACTGTCACTGGGCAAGGCTCCAGACCCTCACCACTCCAAATTCGGTCTTCATCTTGTGCTATAAGAATGGTTCTCCCTGATGGATATTTATCCTTCACCATACAATCAAGGAGAAGCTGTAACCCCTCTCAACCTTTAATTTGTTAGGCTGAACATCCCAGCCTCTTTCACCTCCACTCAAAACCTAAGTGACTTTTTTTGCAGCTATTCCAAACTGAGCACATGTTCCTTGATCACCAGGGTGACGTCTTTGCACATCAGCGTTAACACATCTCTGCTTCTACTAGGAGCACCGCAGTAGATGTATTCCAGATATGTATCTGCATAAAACCACCTTTGGTAACTCTTTCCTGTACCTTGATAAATCCTCAGTTTCATGAGTAGCTGTCATGGTGAAGGGAAGGATGCAGTCTGATTTACACTGCGACAGGACTCAGGCTGTGCAGCAGATGACAACTGTGGCATAGCCTGGTTGTTGGCACCAGCCCTGTTGCAGCTGGGTTTATCCTTTACAAATGCTTGCCTGTTCCTTGCCCTTCCCCTGCCTTCACAGGAACCTCTGGGACCTCTGAAGCTCTCTGGCTTGCTTTTGCCTCCACTTCACATGGATGCGGGGCAATTCGCCCATTCTTGGGAAGAGCTGTGATGAAACAAGCAATTCCGTAGTGAGAGGCAGAACCGCCCACAGTAACACAGGCAGGTCAGACCTGCTGGTTATGAGAAAGCTCTCCTGCACCAGATTACACCTGTGATGAGGGGTTAATGAAAGGCGTGTCAATTATCACCACCACCACCCTAAACATACTAAGGTTTTGAGAAGTGGTTGAGAACAATTTTCAGCAGAAAAATATGCTCCGCCATTTCCTGGGACAATGCAAAGCCATTTTCTCCTTCTATCTACACCACGGGCTGAGGGGCTGATCAGATACAGCAAACTGCTGAGATGGTAGCGTGAGAAACCCTGCTGCTGGCCTGGCTGTGTGGCAGGCAGGCACCCAAGTCCCCAGGGCACATCGGAGCAGCGGGTGCTCCTCCTTGCCACAACCTCCTCCCTGCCTGCCTTAGGGGCTGTGGAGGTTGGTGGCTCCTGGCAAAGACACAGGGAGAGGAGTGGAAAGGAGCAAGATGGAGAGAAAAAAAAAAAAAAAAAAAAAAACGGAGGGGAGAAGAAGCAGGAACAAACAAGAACTCGTAGACACAGACAGACAGACAGAAGCCAGTGTTATTTTGCCCTAGATTTTCTGAATAACTCAGTATAAAACAGTAAATTATTTTTAAAAGTTAGAACGATCCCCAGCATTCTTCCCACCTCGCCTTTCACTCTTTTCACCCAGAGCTGTTCCCTTTGGCAGGAACAAAGGGGATGGGAGACATGCTGGAAAAGGCTTCTCAGCTCATGCCTGGCTGTTCCAGCAAAGACCTTGAATAGCCACAGGACCAAGAGCTTTTGTCCTGATGTGGGAAATAATTACCACTGTGAATCCCCCACAGAGACAGCGCCCATGCTCATGGGACAGAGGGGAGCTGGGACAGGTCAGCAAGGAATAGGGGAAGGAAAAATAAAAGGAAAGAGGGAAACTCATTCTGCCAGTCAACAACAGTTTGGCATTTCCAAGTTAAATACAAATGAAGCCTCTGTCCGCATGCTTCATTGTAACACTGTTGCTCTAAATCCCCTTTTATCCCTTTAATTATGCATGAAAAAACCACGCGACCTCCCTGCTCGAACGCTCAGCCGAGCAGCAGCTCACAGTGCAGAAGGCTCATTATACAGCTTTAGCGGGGCTGAGTGCTCTGAATTATTTAAATCTCCATTAAGCCTCCACCACGGCACATCTATGTGATAAACGGATCAGGTGCTGCTGGATTTCTCCCCTGGCCAACCCGCTCTCCCTTCGCCTTCCCCCTCTTCTTCCCTCCTCCTGCAAAACTCAGTAGGGAAGGGAGATAATTGCCAAGAGGAAAGGAGTTTGCACTCGTGCTATCAAGTGTTTCATTGTCATTTAAAAGAGGCCAACTGAGCCAAGTAATAAAGACACTTAATCAGGATTAGCGCTAGAGGGCATGATAAGGTGGTCAATGCATAACTTGTTTAATGGCCATTTTATTGTTTAAATTAAATAAAACTTAAATCATTATGTTTTACTGAACTAGCATGAATGCCCTGTCCCTGCAGCACCACTGCAGGAACATGTAGAGGAAACTGGGTATTCTCAGAGACAGGGTAGTTGTGTGATGATGGTGCTCAGCGTACCCAACGCGGGAGGTGGGCGGTTTTGTCCTCCCTCTTCCCTTTTTGTAAGCCTGCTGTTCTGCAGGATGGCATCATAAGGAGAGCGATGGTCCAAGGAGAGGCTGTGAAGGGTGGACTGAGAAATCTCAGAGATCAGCCAAAGTGTGAGGGATTGTGGAACAGCCTTCTAGCTCCAGAAAAAGGAAAAAAAAAAAAAAAGAAGAAGAAGAAGAAGAAGAAGAGAAGGACACAACAATCCTTGCAGCTTCCCTGGAAGCAGGAGAGGTCATCCCAGACATCAGGGAGAGTTTCTTAATCCCTGTGAAGCGAAGTGGAAGCGAAGGGCAAGATCAGCTCTCTTAGCGAAAGCTTCCTGCTGCCACAAAACTGTCTGAGCATGAAGGGATGGGGAAGAGGGAGGCTGTCTTCACACTACTGTCCAAAACACCTCTTCACAACTTGGGCAGACCCCTTGCAGAACCTACCAAGCAGCATCCCAAGGTAGACTCCAAGGGCCACAGCAGGAAAGCTCAGGTTAATTTGGTTTCCTTGGTATCTTGCTGCCACGGACAAACAGGCAAAGGTGGTATCAAGTCTGAACACCCAGCAGCCACAAGTTTAGAAAAGAAATAACAGAAGATTCGAGTAGAAATGCTTTCAGAATACTTTTTGTTTTGGAAAAGAGTCTTTTTTAATGGAGAACACTGACAGGCCCTAATAGGCCTCCTTGCCCACCTCAGTGCCGGTAAAGAGAAAGAACATCACGGTCCTTCCGTCGCATCCCATCACTGGAGGCCAAAGTAGGTTGATTAAGAGCTTTGTAACCACCGGCCTTGGTACCCGAGACTTCACTGTTATGGCAAATTCAGCTCACAAAGAGCTGAGCAGCACCCATGCACTGTCACAACCGACAGGCACATGTCACCTGAGGTACAAACAGCCCCAAAAATGCACCCCAGCAAAACAAACCTTCAGAGCAGTCCACAACGGTGAGGTTGCTAAGGGAAGCAACACCTAAAAGTACAACTATTACCTCAAATTCACAGCTCCCTGCCCCTCAAAAAAAGCAAACAGGATTTAGCCCCTGCTCAACCACAGGTTTTCTGAGTGAGAGCGAATAAGTTCCAAGGTCTCCACAGGCTTCGGCTCCTCATCTGCACAATGGAGATAAGAGTCCATCTGTTACCTCTCATGGCTGTGGTGAGGCCAGAGCATCATGATGGGCTTTTGGAGGTCAAGATAAATCACTCGCTCTGCCCACTGCCGCAGGAAGCGCTTGCTGAACGGGGCAGGAAGCAGGTGGAGTCAAGTAGGTGCTTTCTCAAATAAATAACAGCACAACTGGAAAATGTGCTGAGGAGGAAAGAAAAAGCCTTTGGGGTTAAAAATAACCTCTGTCAGGAAAAAAAATTAAAAAGGCCTCTCATTTTAGAAGTTTCTCTCCATATTTACTTGAGAAAAATGGAGACAGCTCAGTGGCAGCATTTTCTTAAGACTTGAGAAATAGATGGCAGGACTCTAGAGACAGGTTTCTCTCATACATCACTCCCTTCCCCTCCCAGTCTCTGGGGGACACATGTTGCTGTGACATCTTTTACTAAGATTTACAGAGCAGTCATCCTGTCAGGATGTGAAGGCAGCCTTGCTGCCACAAAGCTGCTGTCAGCCTGCACCACGTTCAGGTGGCAGCAGTTAACCTTGTTTTTAAGCCATGGGTTCCAGTGAAAAAGATAACGGAGACAAAGAAAAAGCTCGAGCTGCTGCACCACCTACCTACACCACCAGTTTTAAAACCTGTGTTTATTCTGCTGCTGTAGCAGTGCTTATTTCTTCAAGATGCAGGAAAGTGATTATAGCTGGGCATCCTGTTCCCGATCCCCTCCTGGCTCCCTCCGCGCTACCTCGGGGGCAGCCGGGGAAAGCCTGCCCATGTCTGCGCCAGCGCGGCACAGGGGCTGCCCCGCACTCCCACCGTGCCTCAGTTTATCTCACTTGTGCCAACTCCCAGCTGTATTTAAAAAAAAAAAAAAAGGTGACACAGGTATGAATCAAAGTCCTAAAACTGTAAGAAACTGGCTTGAAATTCAGGCTGCATTTTAAAGAGGAAAATGGACATTTCTTGTAGGTGAAAACTCCAGCAGTCGACTCTAGGTGCTGAGACTCACTTTAAAGGAGTATGAGGTTGATAGTAAAAATATAATATTTTTGAGCAAGAAATATAATATTTTTGAGCAAGAATCATCTAGGTTTATACATTAAGTGTCCCTTTTGTGGGCAGCCCTCAGACTAACCTAACCATACTAACACGACTTTTCCTGGGGGGAAAAAAGCCACGAGCATTGCCTCCCATTAATAATAAAGCCAGAATCATAATACCAATTAAGGCAGGAGGGGACCTCAGGGCTTCACTGGGTGCCCCCAGCCCCAGTGGCTGCTCTTACCAGACCCGGGGGCTCTGCCAAGGTGGGGGGGGACCCCATCAGCCCCCAGCCCTCGCATCCCGCGGCCAGTCACAAGCTGGTGCCGTGAGATGGATAACCAGAGAAAGTTTAGTATTAAAGGAAAGCCAGTATCAGTTTCTAATGCAATTAACAGCCCCCTGCCAAGAGAGCCAATAAGAGCACTTCATCAGACCATTATAACCCTGGAGGGTATAGGGAGGCTGCCACGGTAACTCCTTTAATTGCCCTTAATGTTTCATTAAACACAATTACATTTAAACCTAAACTGTGCCATTTGTTGTGGTTTTAATTAGACAAAGGGCAAGATAAAAGGATTGGATTAACCCTCTTCCCTCCCCTCTACCGGGGGCTGGCCACAGTTGGAAACTGGAATGGGAGGAAAAGCAAAATGATAGAAGCACATCCACAGACACTGTGGAGAACTGCTGTCCATCAGCCGGCTTCAGGGAGGGGAGGAGAGGCTGGAGCGGGGCTCGGCAGCCCGGTGCTGGTGCCCCTGCGCCCTTCCAGCCCCAGGAGCTCCTCAGCTCGCTCCAGCCACGACCACCACGAGACACACACAAAAAGGCGTGCAAATGCACCTACCTGAGCCCAATAAAAAGGAAAAGCATTTTTCCTTTACAGAATTAATTCAGTGCTTGCTTAAATATTGCTTCTAAATTAGGTCTAAAGCTTAAACGCTGGAACTCCACACCCATTTGATGCTGCAGATAGCTATGGCAAAGCAGGTTGTCTCCTCCATCTTTTCTCAGCTTTCAGTGACTTAGAGGAAAAAAGAAAAGCAGATTTAGCTGCAGTGCCACACGCTCAAATCAGAATAAACTGCTGAAATGCTGTTCTGTTCAGAGATTTATAATACAATTAACATTTTCGTTGGTTTCTAATGACTTCTTTCTTCCTTTTTGAAGCTGACAAGAGAGTAGGAATAGCCATGGGGTATAATCAGACTGTCTGCAAGGTGGAAGGGAAATGAAGCTGAGCAGAAAGGGACCCTCTGAAGCAGGCAGGTATCATTATTATCTCTTTGTGGGAACATTAGCACCATTGGAGGGCACTCAGGCACCACTGGAACAAGAGCAGCACAAGAACTTGAATAGAGAGAAGAGAAGATGAAAAGAATGAAACAGGCACTCAGTGACAGATCTGAATAGTCTCCTTCATGCCACAAGACTTGCTGAGATTTTGCTATCGCTTGACAAGTGCCAAAACTCCACAAGTCTGATCCAAAGACTACATATGTCAACAGGAAGTCTCCCATTAGCTTCAACGAAACTTAGCCCAAGCCAAGGTGTAATAGATCATGTATCACTGCTACAGGGAAATAAGCGAAATCCATCTTAGAATTCTTGCTACTAATTTTCAGCAATTTTTCACAATATCTCATCTTCACAGTGTCTACTCACACAATAAATCAATGCTTTCACAGAGCTGAGAATAAAATGAGGGGTTGGGGCAGGTGAAAAATGTAGTAGGGAAAGCGTGTGCCATTGCTGAGAAAAAAGTAATTGCAGCAAGAACAGGCTCCTCTGGTCCGCTGACATGGCTATGTGCTGCAATGGTATGTGGTCACTTCACCAGATGTAGCGACAAAGCCATAGTCTCCACTTGATAGGGAACTCAGGCACATTTTAGGAGTTTCATCAAGGTTACAGCAGAGCAGGAGCTGTATACACAGAGTCAGCTCCTACACAAAGCAGAGGTGGGAGACTGGGCATGAAACGCTGTAGTTCAGGGTGATTTATTCTTGTCCTTCACTTCAGGCTAGGTAACCTGATACAAAGCTATACTTTTTCCCACATGCTGTCACCAGAACAAGGCAATGGGAATGAAGAGTGAAGAGGCTTCCACCCAGGTGTTCAGGATCTCAGTGGAGACAAGACAAATGTTCAAATCCTTCCCCCGTCTCTGCAGACTGAAACCCACATTTCCCAGGAGAAGAATGTGCCTACAGGTCAGAGAGACTGAAAACATTCCTGGAGTTAGTACTCCAGCACGCGTGAAATTGTTGGCACAGGACTGGACCTCTGATCTCTCCTCTACAGTCTGGAGCTTTGAACTTCATCATTCTTGACATCTCCCATTCCCCACTCCCTGACTCAGTAAATATGCTAAAAACACTAGGGAAAAGTAAAACCGGAGAAAGCGATGCACATCAGGAACATGGGCACCCCAGGGGGAAATACAGGTTTGCATCCCCTTACATAGAGCAGGAACTGTCCTTTTATAAAGACACAAAAAACCCTGATCCTAATCCTTCTCTCCTACCACATGAGACAGGACAAACGGTATGTCTACAGCTAAGGTGGAAATCAAATCCATTTTTCCTAAGGTCCTGAACGGACTTTTAGCCATCAACCTACTCTTGTGACAGAGCAAGTTTAACACTGCTCACCACTCACAGTTTGGCAAAGTAATTCTCACTTCTTCGTTCTTTTCTGCAGGTATCTGAAGTGTTTCTTCACCTGTTCCGTGCATACCTGGAGACTAAAATTAGCATCTGTACTCAGTTCCGATGATTTCCTAGGGCACTTTTTAATCTTATAATTATAACATCTGCCTTCATTTATTCCCTCAGAGAATAATCTCTTCTCTACATTTATCCTGAGCAGAAATACTCAACACTGGCAATTTTATGTAATGGACATCTTTGGTAACACGTGAAATACGCATACAGTTCTTTTTATAACTCCACAAAGTAAGAGGAATGGTGAAAGAAATAAGGGGTGGAAGGGACAAGTGTGTATGGTTATAACCACTAGGGCAACCTGTGCCAACTTTAAGTGGTAAAAGAAGGTTTACAGGGAAAGAAAGGCTGGAAAATGGAGTCCTAACCCTTATGTTATCCTTATCCTTCCCTGTCCTCCTTCCCCCACTAAACAACAGGCCTTTAAACACTTCACAGAAATAAGGAGAGCACCCAACACAAAGGAACCCAACACACACTGGCAGAAGGGATGGAAATGAGACAAAAAATTGGTTTAAGAGAAAAGGGGCTACTTGCACTGTGCATAAATCAGTGCAACTTCACTTTAGGGTCTGTGGTGATGTATTGCAAACCAAGATCTAACACCACATGCTTGCTTCTTAAGTGCTTAATCAAGCACATTTTCTGGGTGTGAGTCCAGTCTTGTGCAGAAGACTTTTCTTGTGCAGAAAGGCATTCTTGTATCTTTGTAGAAAAAGCTACCAGCCTTACTTCTTGTTAGAAGATCATACCCCAGCCCTGGGAAAATAGTCCCACCAGATGCAGAAGAGGTCAGAGTAGTCCAGGGAGGAAAAAGCAAGACTTCCACCTGAAGGCTGCCGACTGTCGGGCAGGGGACTAGAGAGTGGTACAGCGTAGAAACACAGAACTTCAAAGTTGTCAAAAACAGCAGAGCCGCTTGCGAGCTGGCAACTCCCCATTACAAGATGTGCGCTGCAGAGCTATTAAGAAAAGGTTCACAGGGGAAACATATCTGAACGTGTCTTTTCCAATTACTCCATCATTCTTTTAATTTTCTATTTGCCCAGAGATAAAGCTGAAAGTGGTCCAATTAGAGCATCGCTGCCTCCTCACCTCTCTGCAATCCCCGCAGCAGCTGCTTCCCTCTCTGCTGAGGTACAGAGAAAGGAACATCTCTGACCAACGCCATGGCCAAGGTAGCCTGACATTGGCAAGACACTGTTGTTTAATAGGCTAAATTGAGTAGCAGGGGACTCATCTGTCAGTGGAGGCTGGCTGCCTACGGTAAAGCTCCACTCATCACTGGGAAAGCATCTGCACATTGCTGCTTCTACCTCCAGGATTAAGGGGTCACCCTTAGGTTTGAGCTTTGGGGAGGAAGAGGGAGTAAGGGCAGGGGGTATGAGGGAGTGGGGAGAACAGCTGTTAAGCTCTTAGAGATAATAAATTGAATAGCTCTGAAATTGGACCCACAAGGATAAAAGTGTTTTTAGTGCCTATAAGACCGACTATAAACTCAATCTGTCAGACAGCAGCAGCTGTTAAAGATAATGGTCCTGGTAAATTTAACTTCCGAACTGCCACAAAGGGACTAGCATGATGTTAAGTTTCTCCCTTCTTTGAAAGGGGGTGGGGGAAAAAAAAAATCATCAAAAAAATCAAGATCTTTAACATGCATCTCCAGTTAGCTAATGAAAAACCTGCTTTGAAGAGCAAAGATGGGCTGTGCCCCCATGGGGGAGAAGAGATCCTCCGGAGGCTTTGAGGCAGATGAATACCTCTGGGCTCCTTTGATAGGATTCCACAAATGATACCAAATATTTGCTAATCAGTCAAGGTCAGCAGGGAAAAAAATGATTCTCTGCTCTGAAGCCAGGCATCTTCTAATTATTTAAGTCCTCACTGTGATTTTATCATAAGCGGTAGGCAAAGAAAAGCATCCAGCTGGACTACACCTGAGCAGACAGTGATTCAGAAGCAGTCCCCTTCCCTAGGTCCTGCCTTACCTCGGGAAGGAACAGCCCTTTACCCACACCAGGCTGGTTTGGGACTCAGGACCCTTCCCTGCGTGGTGCCCTGCCAAGGGAAGCCGAACCTTGGCACAGCTCCTGCAGCACAGGCAGGCAGCACATCCTCCGGGCTGCGCCTTGCCAGCTCATAGCGATACCTACAGCAAAGCTGCTCGTACCAGGTGTCCCACCAAAGCCCAGGGAGTTTTACCACTGAATCCAGTGGCACCAAAGTCTGACCCAGCGAGATCAGACAGAACACTTCTGTTGGAAGAGACCTACCAGGATCATCAAGTCCAACTGCCTGAGATTCAGAAGTCTCTAGATCAGCAGCAACTCAGTATAATTCTTTAAAGTTTATTTTCCTTGCCAAGCAGGTAACACTGCTGTGATTGAGACAATGTTTATACAGATCAAGCTTCCAAATAATCTATTCACAGCAAGTATTTTTAATATGACAATCGGAACTACTTACGCAATTTTGAAAAGGGCAGCAGTATTTGGCTACAAGAACAGAAGAAAACCCAGTTAACTTCACCTACAAAGCAACTCTTGCAACCATATAACTAAGCATCATCAACTTCCTATAGGACCAAGCGAACAACACAAACAAGATGGGAGTGGTCCTGGTGAGAAGCGAGGAGGAAGGCTGGCCTCTGCATGTCCTCCTCACCCCCGCACTCAGCCTTGTACAATCACACCTCCAGCGTGGCTTGCAGCATGCCCACTTTTCCAGTCCCAGCCCTTCCCAGGGTATGCTGCAGGGACACAAACCTCTCCTTAGCACACATTCCCAATATCCTGCTTGCTTCAGGATCAGAGGAGGGTTTCATCCCTAGAGGATTTCTTCACAGCTCATTTTTCAGCTGCCTGAGCAGCACTTTTGGACTGCTGCCACTCTGAGGGAAACCTGTAGGTGACCTTTACTGGAGAGACAGGGAAGAAGTAGTTCTTTGGAAATGTTTTCACCCCAATGGGGATGAGATTTCTCACGTGCTTAGCATAACATCTGTGCCTTGATGGATTTGGGTTTCACTGCAGTGAGGGATATGGTGTCAAACACCAGCAAAGCTTCCAATCAAGTCCTTCGGAGATGACCATGCAACAACATTGGAGCAATTACTTCCAAAGCCAGAGATGTTTTTCAAGGGGTGGGAGGGCTCCTTTTGGATGCATTTCAGCAGTACTCATCCTTTCTAACCAGCAGTTAGAGTGCTGAAGGTCTCACAAGTCAGAAGCAGTGCAAAGTAAACTAGCTTTAAACTACTTTAAGATTAAAACTCCTGATTTTGTTCAACACTACAGACAGTTTCTCATTGTTGCTCTTACCTGAGGAGGCAAGAAGAGTCCAATCAAACAGAGTATTTGGGAGGCATCTGCAGATACACTAGTGAAGGAGTGCAGCCTCAAACCCCTGTGTTTACACATCTCTCATTGCCACCAGAAAGCCCTGATTCAAAAGCAGTTCCTCCGGCCTTTTTCTAATCAGTGGCATAGAAGGACAGTACAGAAAGGAGGCAGGATTAGTCCCTGTGAAATTGTTTATCACTGCAGCCATGCACAATACAGCATCTGTCACAGTTGCCTACCGCTTCCCAGCAATGAACCTAGGCAATTTATTCCCAGGAACATCCGAGTTTGCAACCAGCATTCCCCTGAAGTGATTCCCCAGCCGCCAGCAGCCCCATGCACAAGGCACACACCCACAGCCTTCTGCCTCCCTCCACATTCCTTTGTGCTCCCAGAGGAAAAAGAAGGGAAAAAAAAGGGCAGGGTCTTTTTTAAAAAAAAAAAAAAGCCTCTCCAGGCCTCTGGGTTAAACTGTGACCTACTTCAGTCCACACTGCTGTCCATTATTACCAATCCAATTATTCCAGACAGGTTAACTCGGCTTTAATTTATGTCAATCCAATTACTTTTTTTCTTCCTTTTTGAAAAAGGATCACTTCATGCTTTGAGTGATTTATGAATACTGGGTCAGCATCCCAGAGAAAGGACTTGGGAACGCTCAAGGTCAAGCTTGGCCTCATGCAGGAAATCCCTCCCAGAGTTTGTGGGGGGAGCTTTACTCATCTCTTCTCCCCCCCGCCAATTTGGACCTCTCACACAAGCCTATGGCTTCAGGACTCTCCTCAGTGAACACAAACGATATTCTGACTGCAAATGTGTTTCAACTGAAGTAAGAGGCACTTAAATAGATCTCCTTGTCTGCTGCAGCATAATAGGACAGCTGAGCACAAAGCTTTCTCCTTCAGGGGAAAAGGAATACAGGATGGAGATATTTCAAAGGCAAAAGGGGAGTTAGGTATCTAATTCCCACAAATATCCACTCAATTCCCCTTTGTCAGCCTTCTCTGGAAGTAAACAGCGGGGATGCTTTAAACACAACCCTGTCACTACCTTCAGTCGTTGGCAAGGTTCCCACAACCTCCTCTAAGCAGCCAACCGGTTTGCATCAGGGTGTCGTTAAGAGGAGCCAAACATGCTCAGCAGCCCTGCCTCAGCTGGGTGCAAGCAAGACCCGTGGCCTGGCTGCATCACTGCCTGCCTCCTGTGACCATCAGTGCCAGGACTGAGACAGGGCCATCCAACTCGCGAGACGCTTCGTCTGCTTTCTTACACCTTCAGAGCTGAGAAATATTCACCTTCCTCCAACCAAGGACTCCAGGTGACTCACTTCAGACCCCCCTTCTGTCACTAACCTACCCTGTCACCTCAGCAGCCTCATTTTGACTCAAGTGCCCCAGGTTCCTTTCCCCAAAGACATCCACCCCTCTGCTTCCTGCCCACCTGCAACGCTGGCCAGTCACTGCAGCCTCTACCAGAGGGCACACAAATTTGAGACACAACAGACTTTTGACTGAGTATCTCCCCGGCTCTCAGGCCACAAGCAGCAGGGGTTAAGTCTTCAACATACATTTCTCAACTATTTTCCTCCAATGTTTCTAATTAGGACCAAAAAAGTTTCACTTCATTTTTTCTGTCCAGCTAAACTTTGCAGCTGATCTCAGCTGCCATGACAGCAGTGTTCTGCAGACAAATTGGATCCCAGAGCACTTCCCAGACTTGGAGTTGAAACCTTGAGCAGTACCTTTAAGAGAATGGACAGCTGCTGGAATCAGTGAGATCCAGTTTCCTTCCCTGAGCCCAATGCCAGCAGCCAGGAAGGCAGCCTGGAGGGTGCTCCCAAGGAAGCCCTTGAGCAGGCCCCCAGGGTAAGGCCACAGAGGCATGTTGAGTCTGAGAGAAGAGGACATAAAGCCTAACTGTATTCAGATGGGGGAAAGAAGGGGACGAGATTTCAAAAATGGGTATTAAAGTTGCTTCCAAAAAAAAAAAAAAAAACTTCCTGTTGCAAAAAGAGACAAGGGAAAAAGCCTCTCAGATCAAAAATGCAATTTTAACAGGGTCTCCTCAAAGTGCTTCCTTCACCCCCTTAGCACCATGGCCAAACAAACCAAGGATTATCTATGCCTCAGTCTTTCCAGACAGTTGGACAACAGGGCTATCCAAAACTCGTCTCTGTCGAGGACAACGCAACAAATCCTCTGCCCAAAACAACGTCCAGACATCCAAACACTGAGTCACTTCAGTATCCCAGACAATGTGTCCTCAAGGCAGAAAAGCCAGATGCTCAGCTGGGACACCCCACGATGCCAGACACCCTCCTCAGAGCAGAATCACTGCAATGCCATTCAGAGCGAGGATCATGTAGTACAAGGTGGGATGTTTGCCTTGCACTTTCTCATGCTTTCTCTCTCGTCTTTTTATCCTCATGCTACCCAGGAGATCCAATAGCATGTGCAGCATCTGTTCCCCATCCCTCCCATGTTACCTCGGAGCATCCCACTTTTCCTCTTCCTGAAACACAGCTTTTTATCTAATATCCTAAGAATCACTGTGTACACACATTACTTGTAATAAGCTGTATACTGCCATCCTTTCCCAATTTCAGATGAGGGCATAAGAACAGGTCAGTAGGTTACTAATATGGCACTCCATTCTCAAAGGCACCACATTAAGAGCTAAAGTTTTAAAGTTATATGCTGGATAAGGAAAACACCAACATGTACAAACTCATTACATTATCTCTTTCCTCATCCTCAGGCTATGCTATTAAGAAAGTACATAAGCAAATGGAATTTTGCTGTACGGCTACAATAGGTGTCCAACGTGCTTCTTTAGAGGGCTCTTTGGATGGTGCTCTACGGAATGCACAGCTGAAATTCGTTATTTTCTGAAGCAGCTGAGTTGTCTGAAAACAGACAAATGAAAACAGAACACCAACCAAAAATAATAGCTTTTGAGAAGAGGGATTTTAAAATTCAGGAAATGTTTTACTAAAGCCAGAGAATTTAAAGCTCCCCTTCTGAAAGCCACTAAAGCAATGTCAATGGGCTTCCTTGAAAACAAACAAATTAATAAAATGAGAAGTCTAAGTCCACCAAGTAACATTGAAATTTTTGCCCCAAACACCAAGGTGATGCCTTGGGCTGGGCTGGCATTGTGTCAATTAGTGCTTCACTGCCCAGCCTAACAGGTACCAAAGGACCATAATCTCTTTCCCCTGTTGTTTTAGGCTCAGCATCAAGAGAGCAAGTGAAGGAGGAATAATAGTAACAAGCATGAGGAAAGCACCTGTATTCTCTTTCCCTGTAGTATTTCTGACAAATCTTAAAATAATACTGAGATCCTCACCCTCCTCCCTTTATACTTTCCATCACAGACATCAGGTTTCTCCTAAGTTGTCTGTAACCTGACGCAGTATCTCCTAAATGGGACCCCTCGTTTTGAGGATGAAGTCTGATAATGGCAGGAGAAAGAAGAAGCCTCGTAGCTCCTGCAGTGACAAGGCTGGCTTTGGGTGAGTACAGGGGAGAATCTGCTCTCTGCCAACAAGGACTGGAAACACTTTCAGTTCCAGCTCAAGTAAGCGCTGAGGAGAACTTCAGGATCCCCTCTCTGCCCTTCATTTTGAAACCGGCAGGCTCCAGCTCAGAATGTATTTTCATTTCACTCATGACACGTGCCAGCGTTGGTTTTCTGCCCACCCTCTTCAAAAGCAAGAAAGAGAAGAGGAGACAAAGAAAAGCAAAAAATGATGCCATTCTCAAGAAATGGCACTTTAGGCAGTCTCCACTACATCAGTAATGACAGTCAATAGTGCCTCCAAGGACTTGCTTTCTTCAAGTCAATACTGCATTCTGACAGCCAGTTTATTCCTGGGATCCATGAGCCTCTCTTCCAGATTCAATCTTGCTCAGACAATCATTCCTCTGAGGCTTTTATCCAGCTTACAGATAGTACAACGATGTAAGAACCAAAGAGTGAAGAAATCTCAGTGCTGCTCTGCAGAAATGCTCTTCTTTACTAAGTGGCTTTTCTTACCCGCCAGGGTCACCTATGGCACGAAGGAAGTCAGAGGTCATCAGAAATAAAGCAGAGATGCTTAAACAAATACCTGATCCTGGATTCCACAGGACTCAGGCTCCAGGCAGTCCTCTCCCACAGCTTTCCTTCTTAAGAGATTTACCACTCTACTGGCTTGTGTATACATGCAGAAGAAGAAAGTGAGGCAGAGAACGTGACCTTCTAAGAATAAACCATGACTTAAAGTCCACAAAGCTCATTTCACTGACTTGGCTGCCTGAGCCAGAGCTAGGATGGTACCCACTGGCATTCCATTACCAGTTCAGGCATCTCAAGAAGGCAGGCTCCATCTTTGTCAGATAACTGCCCACATGCATCACTAACACATCTTTAATGGGCGGCCCTTTTCCTCAAGCACCAAGGTGTAAAAACATGGTTATCTTTAAAGTAAGCTCACAAAAAAAAAAAAGGATGTACTAAAATAATTAAATTTAGTACAGCAAGATCCTGGCCTTTGCCTGCAATATTAAACAGGCACACAAAAGTCCTCCAGGACAAAAACTGGTTTTGCGAAGCTCAACAGCACGGTCTGGACCTTGATGAGAGCAGCCTTAGTTGCTTCCACACCAAAAAGTAGATGCTTTGTGATCATCTGCATTGCTGTCCCAGTTTTACTCACATCCTTGGATTCCAATAAAGCCCACCTCTGCTACGGCACCTGGATGGCGCCTTGTTTGTAAGACATGTTCTGAAAGGACATGTTCCTGCTGCCACAAAAGTCTGTGTTTAATGTGCCATCCTCCTGTGGGTTGCAGGGAGGAACAGGGACTCCTCGCCAGCGGGTGAGCAGCATGGGCAAAGGGAGAGACACAGTAAATTAACCTGCCGCTCCCAGCTTGGGAAGACTGCAGTGAGAATGTCACGTCCCAGAGTTGCTGTCGTGTCCTCAGGGTGCTATTCCTTCCTTCCTCATACACCAAAAGCCTTGGACCACATGAAAGCTGTCTGCCAAAAAGCATCTTTCCCACCAGCTAAACTTAGCTCTGCTTTCTGAGGCACCCTAGCCTCTGCCCTCCTCCCTGCACATCCAGCACCTGGAGTGAAGGAGTTAACACAAAGCTCACACATGCTACAGCAAAGCCACATAGCTGGTGGTGCTCAGCGAGTAGGTGAGGGCAGGCCTGGGAAGCCAGGAGCCAGATTTTGCAGCAGCCTAGACCTTGCACTACCTCCGCAGCACCTGTAACAGAGCATCACACCCCTCAGGGCAGAACTTTTCTTTGGAAACAGAGGTGTCACAGAAAGTTCACCATCTTAAGCTGACAATTTTAGACATGGTGACTAATGAGGCCCAGGGAAGTACGGATTACTGCTGTTTGTACAGTTTTGTAGAGGAAGCTGTGAGAGTGCTCTGTAGATGAAATCAGTACATATTTGCACATTAGTGTAATTTAACCAGAACTCATTCTATCATTTAAACCTCCAGAGTGGACCCATGAGCAGACAGGCAAAGAATATCTCTATTTTAGAAAGGCCAAGGAGACAGTCCACAACGTGTCAGACACTTAAGGCCAGCAGGAGGCTGTAGATTCAAGCAAGAACAAGGAAGACTCCAAGAGAGAAATACCTCAAAAGTTTCTCCACTACGTGTTGAGGAAAAGATAATTTTGCCTGGCTTCAACTTAACTGGTTCATCAAATTTCTTCAGAACCAGTTTTTTTCCACAACGTGTCAGACACTTAAGGCCAGCAGGAGGCTGTAGATTCAAGCAAGAACAAGGAAGACTCCAAGAGAGAAATACCTCAAAAGTTTCTCCACTACGTGTTGAGGAAAAGATAATTTTGCCTGGCTTCAACTTAACTGGTTCATCAAATTTCTTCAGAACCAGTTTTTTTTTTCATTTCATTCTTAAAAAGTATAAAAGCCCTTCAGGTGAGTAATGGAAAGAAACAATTCCAGCTTCCATGCCTCACATGCAGGTTTTGATCCTCTCTGCCATCCAGCAAACCTTCACCTTCCTCTAGGCTCACTCACCCCCTTTCTCTACAGCCCTGAATCAGACTACAGGGTGCTGGGCTGTAACACCCCCCCGAGAGCATCAGTGCTGCTTTCCACTACACAACGTTCCTGAGGACAGTCACGACATGTTGCCTCCTGGCCCAGAGGGGAGCGTGCGGACACAGCTGCAGGGAAGGGAGGGTGCGGGCACGGGTACAGCACATTTAGCTCCTCCACCCTGACCGACCACGCACACTGTCGTGCCAGTTGTCACTTTACAGTGCTTTAACCACGCTGCACCTACACACTCGCAGACAACTCTTTTGCATGGCTGTACTCTTAGAAGGAGCTGCTTTACCAAAAACAGATGTTTGTACAAAATGCCCAGAGGCTTCTGAAAAGTCCCTGCAGTAAGGAGCTGTCATGGACAGTATTTCGTATAAAATATTACCACTGTGCTGGGGAAACCAAGGACTGCTTAGTTCCCTATAGGGCAAGGTAACGCTTCAGGGTTTTTTTGTTGTTGTTGTTGTTTTGTGGTTTTTTTGTTTGTTTATTTGTTTTTAAACTTCAGTCCTCTTCTGCTTGCTCTGCTGAGGCTGTACAAACTCACCTTGCTGGCCCACAGCAACGATGACAGGTTAACAACCATACTGCCTGGCTCTGTACCAGCTCAGCCTGTCCCTCCACAGACGGTGCGGAAGCAGAGCAAGTCACCTGCGGTACTCCAGCTAATTCGGCCAATATGACTATAGACTAGGTGAGCTTGTAGCACACAGAGCCTCAAATACCGATTGCGGACCCATGACCCCCCACAATACCTCCGTGGAGACGGCCTTACACGTGCGGTGCATTTCAGGCAGACCTGTATCCCCAGACACCCTGAGCTGGCCCCCGCACCAGCAGCACCACAGAGCTCAGCAAGGGCTACCCATGCAACCCAGGCAGGTGTTCCCAGCCATGCTGAGCTCCGTGCTGTCATCGCTGGGCAGATCCTGACATCTGGCACAAGTCAGGTATGTCCCCACCCTGCTGTAATCACAGCCCTGGCAGCAGGGCTCCAAGCCTGAACCTGCCAGCTTTGCCCAGCCAGAGATCAAGCAGGTCCCTTAACAGGAACAAGGAACGTGGGAGTCCCAGCAAGGCACTCAATCAGAACCAGCTAAGCAGTGAATAGAGCTGACTCATATTGGGGAAAAAACAAACACACAAACAAACAAAAAAACCACTCATAATCCACCTTAGAAGTGAGTTGCTTGCTGAGCACATCTTGCTCAGCAAGAGGAGGGGGGAAAAGGGAAAAAAAAAAAAAAAGAGTATCCTGGGAGTGATTATGTACATTGCTAAGCAAAGTGTCACAAGTTGTGGGAGTTCCCTTCACAGCTTCAGGGTGGAACCGTACCAGGCAGGATGCAGAGCTCTGTTCTACCCAGCCCCTTTATTCCATGCTGCAGCCTGAGCACAGGGGAAGTGCCCCTCCAGCTCTCAGCCTGTTACCTGGCCTTTTGACCGCAGCTACCCAAGTCAATGAGTCCAGAAACTATCCGGATCCCACCAGACTCTCAGATGTGCCACGTGTCCCATACGTGTGTGATCCTGTACTGCTCACCTTGTCTCAGCCACAGTTCCCTCCCACTGCAGGAGCGGACGGTGACCAGCTGATCCACCAAAGTGAGGGAAGCACACTGCTTCCTGCTGCAGTGAAATGACACAAAGAGCTTCAGGGAAGCTAAGCAGCCTCCAGTAAACACCGCACAGACTTGTTTAGCCTATGGCTCTTTACACGCACCCACCAGACTTTTTATATGTTCCAACATAGTGTGTCACATGAAGGATAGTGTTATGCAAGGCTGCACGATGAAAGCAGAGATTGTTACCAGCTTGAACAGGCTTTGGATCATGCCAAGAACAAGTCCCACTCTGTTTTAGTTGCTGCAGTACGATATCCCACATCTTTTCTATAATAATCAGATGCTCCTACACCGCAATCAGGAGCAGAAGACAAATAACTAGTAAACAGACAGGCAATCTCTAACGAGCTGACAATGCTGCCAAGAATATTTGTAATCTGATTTCATCCCTGCCTCTTCACTTTCTCTGACTTGCCACTGGACCTCGGTGTGATCTGCCCAGTGGTTTTCAGGCTGCAGTACACACATGACTGCTGAGTGGACCTAGAAAAGCAACCTGACTGGCAGGCTGAGATTCATTGCAGAGGGATTCATAAAGCTGAAAACCACTGACCTACACCAATCCATGAGATCATTTAGGAAGCCCTTTCACTTTGCTACAGGTCACTGAAAAAAAAAAAAAAAAAAAGAATAGGCTAGACAGGTGATATATGTATTTTAGGAAACAAATCCACTTAGCGGACTATGACCTGAAGAGAAGTTCCCTGCTATCTACAATGCCGAAGATATACTTGAGATTGGAACAGACTTTAATCATTTCTTTGATGCAAAGAGACTTCTGTTGAACAACATATTGGTGGTGTGTTCCCTCCTGGGCAAAAAAGTCTATTTACCATTTGCTGTCTGCCACAGCAGAGATGAACTGGCAAGAGCACAGTGTGCTCTGCTCTGTGCAGGAGAGCGAGAACTGCATCCACTTGTCACCTCCTGCCCCGTTATCTGCAGTTCCAAAGTGACACATGCAGCAGGTTTTTCTGAGGCATGTAACAGAACAACTCCTAGCTCTCTTCTTGAAGTGATCACAACCCATGGAGGGAAAAAAAAGTAAAAATAAATTTAAAAAGTCACTGCCCACAGATGCAGCCCCAGTATGAGCACAGGCTGTAAAAATGAATGACATGACACAGCAGGCTGCTTCCTGCTCAGGTTCTGCTATTAAAATGGGTTGCGGATGTAGGACAACAGAACAGCCCCTGCAGTCACACCAGTTAATTCATACTGCATCTCTCACATGCAGCTGTACAGCTACTGCACACCTTGCAGCTACACCAAACAGCAGTCCCAGGAGTGCACAGTACAGGGCTTGTAAGGCACCGGAGCCAACCGGGAGGAAAAGCAGGAGGCAGAGGGCAAAAGGTTAATTTACACCTTTCTGCTGGAAAGTAATCACCAGTTTTAACGGTTTCCTGCAGAAGATAGGGAGGAAAAGGGAAATCTGTCTAAGCCGTAGCACGCCTAACAACTCCTACACCTCAAAGGCTCTTTCCAGCATCACTGCAAACCCAGCCACATCCACGCACTGATAAATACAGCAGCAACACACAATTTAAATACAATTAGAGGAGACTGCTCCCTCCCTGAGTACTGTTCAGGAGGGAGACTGGGTGGTGTTACGCAGCTGTTCATGAACAATCCACTAAACACACACAGTGAAGCTGTAGCTCGGCTCCAGTAACCTCTGGCTGTGGCTCTGGACCTCCCCTCCCACCTCTCAGGAAGGCGTCAGACCAGCTGGGAGGGAATGCAAAGCAGACGTATGTGTTGCCCCTGGCCAGGAGGGATTAATTAATAAAGCAGCAGCATTTACAGCGAACTAAAACTTGCTTTGCTTGGCCACACTGTTTAAGGCAAAAAGGGACAAGAAGAGGCATGACTTGGGCAGATTGCCACAACCACACAAAACGCAGCCAGTTTCAGAGGGACTCAGCACTAAGGCGGCCTTGCAGCCACAAGAAAAACCAAGCAGGAGCAAAGCCCTTGCCTCTGTGTGGATCTACCATGGTGTTCAAGGTCTGCACGGAAAGAGAGGTGTGGGGTTTCCATTAACAGCCTTGCTACGTTCCTCCAACAGGACATGAAGATGGGCTCTCCACTCCTTTCCTGGGATGCAACTTGGGAGTGTAAAGGCAAGTTCAAAGCTATGGAGATTCCTGATGAGGCATCCCCTGTCTTCCTACATAAAGTGTCCTAGTCAAGAAGACCACAGCCATGTACACTTCTCACACACATAAACAGAAGGATCCCAAAATGGCAAAGGACCACAGACTTTGGGTTCTGCCACCTTTCTGGCAGAGATGACCAAGACAGAAACAGCTATCATGTTTTAGTTATTTTAGCAGTTTTCCCAATAGTTTCCATGACTTTCCTTCTATTCCTGGGAGTTGCAAATGGATCATGCAGCAGGACTCCTGCCTGGGCAGTTCAGCTGGTTGGTATGGCCACGTCTGACATGAGAACGATTCCTCCCTCCATTTGTCCCTCATGGGGTCAGAGTGAATGTTTCCATGTGCCTATACTGACACTGCTCTTCTGTTTGGGGATCTCCTCATTGCATATGGCATACGGCAGTGAGCAGGGATCTTTGTAGATTCAGATGAGGCAAACTAAAATGAAAAGAAAAATTCATTTTTTAAGTTAAATAAAAAAAAAATCATGATGGGCTCACTTTTGGTCTTACTGAGGTTCTACATCCAATTCAGGAGTGACAAACTCACAAATGAAGAGGCATCAAATTAAAAATAGACTCTGTGATCTGTGGCTCATCTCTGAGTAGAAAGTGGGACACTTCTTTCATTCCTACAGACTGGTGAACACTTTTGTCCCTTCTCCAGAAATGAGCAATCATCCCATCCCCTGAGCACACAGACCTTACTGTTAAGAGGAGACAGAAAATAGCATAATCTTCACAGAGATGCAAGGGAATTGCCATGTTCAAAGAGATGCAGCCACCCCAGGAGGAACATCAGAGAACCTTCACAACAGGAGGAGAACTCAAAAGAGCAGAAGGCTGGATATCCCACAGCACACGCCTTTCAGAGAAATATTTATCTTCAAAGCCTCAGTGAAGCCCTGTGACTAAGCAAAAGCCTGTGAGCAGGTCCCAGCAATTGCATCGCCAGACCCTTAGGCTGCTTCAAATACAGAGCAAGCACAAGACCCTTACAACACAAGTCTTTCCTCAAGCTTTTAACCAAACCTCACCATTTCTTCAAGTTTCTGCTCCTCTGCTCTCTGCCGGGGAGTCGTCAGCAACATCCTGAGATGGACATTGGTAGGAGAGTGCACCCAAATCCATCCATGCACAGGACAGCTTCCTCCACCCAGGGAAGGCAGAGAGACAAAAGCCAAAATGCTGCTGCAGGCAGACTGCCTCCCTACACACACCCCAGCAAATCTGCCAGATCTTTTCTGTGCTGGTTTCTTTAATTCTGCACATCACACTTTGTCCAATAGGTTAAAAAACAAAAGCTGTTTAGTAGCAGTCAGATGGTCAGACTGCTCATCATATTCTTCCCTAGATTTATGACTGCAAGCCTATTCTGTACTGCATGTTGGTTTTTACAGTGCCTACTTGTAAGGAAGCAAGAGGCACCAAATATGCCCAATGGCTTCCTTAGAGTGCTGGGAGACAAAAAGCAAGCTACAGAAAACACTCGCATGGCAACACGATTGCAAGCTAGCAAACACAGTACTTTACATTTAAATTGATATTTGGCAAAGAAATCATCCTTTAGTCAATGCAGGTCATTAATTTGATTAGGCAGAAAGTACCCCATAAAAATTAGCAGTTTGTCTTTCCCAGGAGCTCAGGAAAGAGCATCACTATGTGCACACGTTAAAGCAGGCATTTCAAAAATTTGTTATATGTTAATACATGTCCCACACCATGAAGACAGAGAGCTTGAAGGACACAGCACACTTCTCCCCCCTTCCCATTTACACAGGTGTTCTCTCCGCCCCAGATGCTGACCTGTGCTTTTAAATTAATACGTCCTGCACCTAAGATGACGCACAGAAGTATTGCCTGATTCTGCTGATGTTCCTGAGGAATAAGAGACCTGCACAATGTCATTCCAGTGTTTCCTAGGCTAGAATCCATGAACTTGTCACTATGGCACACCACACTCTGCAGAGTCAGGACATCATTCTGGAGCCAGGGATATCTAGAGGAAAGCGGACACCCTGCTAAAGGAAGATCCAAGTCAGGATTTGCGGCAACATTTCACCCGAAGTGGTCTATTCACTTAAGGAAATGTCCCAATGAAATACAAAGGACAGGCTTGTCTTTTGTTCTTTGGTCTACAACATCAGTGGTAAAGTGCATGCCAATCACTAAAGGAGAGAAGGCTTTTGGCTTTTGATAACCTTGCCAACTACCAAGACTCGGTGAAGATTAACACTTACCTAGTCCTATAGGTCTTGTTGGCCTAGTAAGTAGAACGAAAACCTGACTTACTGAAAACGCACCATGATGTCAACGGCAGCACCATGCTTGCCCTGCACAGGATTCCTCTTGCTCAGCCAGGGACCTCCTCTGCAGGTTGCACTGTAAAACAGCTGCAACGAAGTGACTCCCTTCAGAGGGATATTATTCCTGACAGTAAAAATAAGAAACGAGCACAGCAATTCATGCTCGTTTGCAAATAAGACACTGAACTAACTTATGCTTATTTGCACATGAAAATTACTTAAGCATTTACCGTACATTGCAGTGATCAAAACAGCTTTGGAGCTGCTGCTTGGTGGCCATCACACCATATGATTAAATATGTTTCATTACTCATTTCAGAAAAAGCAACCAGAGTTGCAAGGGAGAGGCTGAAGCAGATGACAGGAGCATTACATAAACGTTATTGATTTTGTTTCTTCAAACGCTCATGAAATAAGCCAGATAAACATGCCAACCAATTTTGCTCAACAATATAATGTATCATTCAGCCTTTCAAACATCATCTGCGCATAGTGTGTACACTCGATGCTGCCACAAAGGACTGAGGAGGGGAAGCAGTGATCAGATAAAGGGCGCACGTTCACTCACCCAGCAGCGATGTGGCAGCAGCTAAACTTCCCAGAGATAACAGAGATGTAGGGGTATTTTTGACACAGACCTAATATTTTTAAACATATCTTAAATCAGCCAATTTTTTTGGCAACATCTAGAATGACACAGGGGTCTGGAAGGTAAGACCTAGCTCATCAACACAGCAAGCAAAGTCTCCACCTTAATGCTACAATCAAAACTAGTCATGACTACAGGTGAAGGAACAGGTATCTTGTTCCTCCCTCTTTCCAAATGGGAAGCGAAAGATCCAAATGCTTAAGTTCATGGCCACAAACAAGTCTTATCTTTTTTTTTTTGGTCTTTTTTTTGGTCTTTTTTTTTNAGGAAATATCAAAAAGAGCAAGTGCTTATGAGCAGATCATGTGCAAGAGTGTTCCAGAAAACCAACACAACCCATGTGGCCAATGACAGGGATGAGGTTGTCCTCATTTCACCCACATCTTCTTTCCAAATATGTCCTTTTCTTCATCAGCTAGAAATCTGATTGTTTAATGCAAAATAGATAAATCAGTAAATAAAATGACGCAACTCACAGTTCTCCCATCTGCTCAGTGCCTGTTAGCTTGCAAATCATGGAAGTATCTTTAACAGCCATGTCAACGGGTGGATGGACAAGGAAAAAAAAAAAAAACCAACAACAAAAAAACCCAGCAATCACAAAGTCCAGTTTTGATATGTAGACTCTCTTGGAGATGATGAATTCTGTTGTTACATGTAATCAGCCTTTAAAGCCTAATGGTCTAGCGGTTGGTTTGTTGGTTTGTTTGTTTGTTTGGGGGGGGGGAAGGCAGGGAGAAGAGGATGCCAAAACCAAGAAATATTAACTGCTTTAGTCTTTCAAGGGGTTGGAAACAGCATTTGCTCCTTGATACATCTAGTTTCATAAATCTCTAAATGGAAGGACAGAAAAATCAATGGATAAGAGAGATGGATCACTCACCTGAACCAGGAGAAATGAGTCAACTTGTATCAGATTTGCCAATGAGGCCTGGGCAATCTGTCAAACTGTTTTTCAGGGCAAATAATCCCTTTTAACAAAGAAGAAAAAGCCACAAGTACTGAGGAGGTGAAAACTTGATGGGGCAAAGCATGAGTTCCTAAAACCTTTCAGGTGATTTTTAATTTTTACCCCGAAGTGTTCTTGCTATCTCAATTCTTTCACTCCAAAAAAAAAAAGGACAGCACAGAAGTGTTACAGCCTCACTGCCTTATCAGAGTCCGAACGGACTCCCTACATTTAACCAAAGAGCAACCCCTTACATTTAGTGACAGCTTAAATGTAGAAGTCAGTATCTGTAAATAAAAGGGCAGAACCAGCATCAGGGTTTCAGATCTTAATTAACAAGAGCTTCCTACTCAAGCCTTAGGGTGGGACTTGCAAAACTATGCCATTTGCTCCTGTTTAAGTTAGATGCAATTCAGTTCATGTATTCATAGCATTTAAAATAGCAACACACTGAGCCCTTGTCCAGCTCCACATGCATCTGTTGCTTTTCAAAAAGTGCCTAATGGAAGACCCATCGCTTTCTTCAGCTCAGGCCAAGCGACCCATCGAAGAAGGAAAACTCACAGGTGCCCAGCTCTGTGCAGTGCCCATCCCCGCGGGCAAGGATGGCAAGTCCTGCAGCGCTGCCATCCAGCTACACGGTCCTGGCTGTTACCAGCCTACAGGGAAAGGGAACATGAAATGCTTTAGCAAGTCACACTCAAGCCACCTACGTTCAGTCTCCTTCATGGACCTCACATTCTTCAATTTTCCCCTATAGTGACACAGCAGCCCCCGCCCTCTTACATCTTTAGCACACTCAGTTAAGATTTTTCTGCCATTATTTTCCCACACCAGACTTTTACCTGTTGCATCCTGCAGTGAATCTGATTTTATTCCTGCTCCACTCCACCCTCCTCTCCCCCCAGTTTGTGGGCAAGTACTCACTCACATGTCGGATGAGGGCACAAGGAGGGCGGAGAAGCAGGTGGTAAAGAACTGGAGATGCTTCTCCTTCTGTTTCTTCTGTGCTGGCAACAATTACTGAAATGCCACACCAAAGCCACCCTCTCTGAAAAACTTCATTGGGTACAAACGCAGCAGCCCATCTGCTTAGCAACACGTGGTGCCAGCAAAAGCTGCCTCCAAGCCTCCCGCTGAGGTTTGCGGATACGTTAAGTCACATTTGGTTCCTAACTACAAGGCACTGAGACGGGACTGTGCAAGGGTGGCCTTCCCGCAGCGGGCAGGTGCAATCAGCAGGAGACACCTGTCTCACTTTTGGCAGAGGGCAACATCACACACCAGTAAAAAGCTGCTTTAGGACCTTATATCTTTGGTGATGCTATTAAGATGCACCAGGTCCTCTGTGCAAGCATGCCCTCCCTAGAACATAGCAGAAATATCTCTAATTAGACGCTAGCTTCTCCCTCCTCTCCTTCTCACTGGTCATCCAAAACGTCTTCCGATTTTTCCCAAATGTATTTTGACACCTGACATGCTCTCCAAAAATAATTCCATAAGAAATGAGTCTCTGTAACATGAGCACGCCTGAATGCTGGGGCACTACCTGAGTTTATGTTCTCTTTCCCACCTCCCAGTGAGCCCCTTCACCTTTCTTAGTGTCCAGTTTCTCTGAGCGTTCACCTTGCAGCAGCTTAACATCACCTTCTGTGCAAAGTTTCCACAGAAGCTTTCCATAGCGTTGCAGAGCTGGACAAGGCGCGAGGCTCACTTGCTCTGGCCCACGCCGATACCCTGCTGACCCAGCACACTCTCAGGAGTGCTGATCATGACCATACATGAAGACCACGGCCCCACCGCGTCAAACAGTTGGGCAGGAGCACGGAGGCTGTGCAGAGGGAGGCACAGCACATGCTGACAGTGGATGCAGTTGAAGTCAAAGCTGCTTTTGCTGCTTGTGCCTACCCAAGATTACCCCACACAGTGACAGATTTCTGCCCCTTGAAATTCTCTGTGGGTCAAGTGGGACTTTATAGAAGTTTCTGAAAGAGAAGAGGGAGACATTTGGTGGAAAGTTAACTGAAAACCTGTGCCAAGCTTTAGAAACTGGACTGAAAGGCCAGAGAACGTCAAGAACAGGCAGGGGAGACAAAAGAGTTAGAAATGCTTGAGTGATCATAAGGAAATGATGTTTCGTTACGTGATCCAAAGCCCTTTGCCATGGGTGCCATATAAATAATTATTAATTATGTTGTTGATTAGCTGTATGAGCAATAGAGCTAATGAGCTGGTTCTTACAGGAGATAAATACAGCTTCTAAAGAGCAGGGCAGCCATTCTGCCAAAGGCAAGTAATTAGAAGCACTTCTTCTCTGCTGAAAGTTTGCTTTGCCTTTTTTCTTTTTTTTTTTAAAAAAAAAAAAAAAAAAAGAGGACTAACAATACACACTGTAGATATTTGCTATTAAAAAATCCACTCCTTTCACAGTCCCAGTGGACAGAAACTGAATTTCCCTTAATGACTGGGACCAATTAACTGGAACCTGGAGCTCCACTTTATAAGCAGCAGGGTTCCTCTTCGGAGGTTTGGCCCCGACGGGCAGAAGACATCCAAAGGTTGAGGATTAAAGCTGCTTTGTTTCACTGAGCGTGTACATCGTATTGCAGAATGGTTGGCATGGGAACACAGCTATGGAGAAGCCTGTTGTGCACAATAAACAGTCTCTGTGAAATACGGAGGCAAATAACTGGGAGGATGAAGGGTAAACCCTTCGCCTATCATTTGGGAGAGCTCGGCAGATGGAGGAAGAAGAGCAGCCATTCAGATTCACTGTTCTTCCTCCCTGTCTGAGAAACAGCTGCTTCCAGGGTTTTTGTTCTAACATTACTGCTTTAAGTCTTCAGTGCACATGTATGCTCAGCCCATTTACTGCCTGGTGTCCAGAGTACGGGCATCCTTGAGGAAGCTCCACTTCAGCTGCTGCCGGCATTTACAGCCTTGAATTGCAATGCCTCTGGAGGTGCAGGTTAATCCCAGGACAGAATTTGAGAAGAGGGCTGCCCCAAAGGGGCAGGATTAGACAGCCAACCTTACATGGGTTTCTCCGTGAGAGCTGTCAGCAAAATCTTAAAGCTACTTTCTGCCACAGGAAAGCAGAGGGGATGTCCAGGCCCTGATCCAGCTGACCAAACACACACGAGTAGTTCTGTGCTAGCCAACAGAAGTGCTTGTGCAGGGTAAGGAGGTTTTGCTCAAATACTGAGCAAGCAAAGCAAGAAAGAGCAGAAGCAAAGCTGCCTGATCGCCAAGTGCCATGCACTGGATGCATAAACCGCATGTCCATAAACACCATCACATCCCCTGTGGGGTTTTATCCGGCCTGGCGAACAAACACCCCATCAGTCACAGCACCTCGCTCAGCGCTGTCTAGGCATACACTCAACAGTGTGACACAAGATGGCCTGTCCAGCGGTGACAGGACAGCCACTGCCAGTCCCTGCATCTGCAAGCAGTGGGAGCAGAGGGCACTAACCCACCGGTCCCACTCCAGGAGCCCCCCAGGCAGGCTGGTACGCCTCAGACAACACCCAGCCCTCACTGCAGTTACCCTACCTTGCAGGCCCACCAACCGATCCCCTGGGGACTGCCCCCTAGCACCCCTTGGTGCTCTGTACTGAGACACACTGGTGTGAGCAGGGGTGGCTTAGCCCACGCCACAACCTCACTGCAGATGTCCACCAAAAAAAGGAAAACCTGAAGACATTCGAGCGCCTGTGTAATGAACTGGAATTTAGCTCTGGGAACGATCTACAGACATGTCTGGCTGCACAGCCAGCCTCCTCCTCCTGGAACGCAGGAAAGGCAGGAAAGCCAGCAGAGCCCCGAGGAGCCAGCACGCAGAGGCGCTCACCCCCGGGTTAAGTCTCCAGCTGAATTTCTGTCCAAGTTTGCACAGGACCCTAACAGAGCATTTGACTTACAGTTAAGGATTAGCACCTCAGTGCTTAGGGCTAAACAAAAATAAAGCTCCCCCAACTGCAAGCTTCACTGAAAGCAGCGTTAACCCCCTTCAGTTCACACCAGGTCGCAGTTCATTCTCCCACGCAACCCGAAAACCCAACGCTCATTCAGTCCTCCTATTATATCTTTAGTTCCTGGACATCTCTGAACACCAATTAATAAAAGGGAAAGGGTAAGTTATCCCTGTATAAATATACCCCTCTTTCTCGGAGTCCCAGAAGTCAATGAAAAGTAGCTGGACGCCAGGTCACTGAGGTGACCCCTGCCAGCACGTGCGGTGGCAAGTTAGGAATGAGACGTATAACCCTGCTTCTGCATAAAACGGGAACCGGCGGGAAGGGAAGAAGAGGGAGACAATCAAACTTTGGAAACCCGTAACTTCTCTGCTAACACTTCACTTTGCTGTCAAAGAAGAGGCAATGTGATTTGCAGATGAAACATCTTCTGGAAGTTCCTTCTCTTCTGATCTCATCCAGGGCTGTTGTTCCAGCACGTTGACCTTCGATCTATACAAGTCTCCCCATCCTGACTGAAGCACTAGACAAAACTTGCAAAACACTGACCCTGGGGATTTGCTCAGGAGGCAGGAACATAAAGACTCAATAGGCAAAACTGGAGTTCATGAGCTTGCTGGCAGCCTGGCTGCAGGATGGACACTGGTATGCTGCTAGGGCTGGGAAAAGTCATTCTTTGTTACAAGCAAGACAGACGAGAACAGACAGGATCGCCCGTAGACCCAAAACTATGAACTTCAAATACCATCAGCATTTTTTCTTCCCCAGCAAAAGCAGAGATACATTCTATGCCAATCTAGCCTGAAGGCCTTCTGATGCATCTTCGTCCATAGTTTTGAAATGTGCAGTAAGGAATTAGTATATCTTTAGGACTTCAGGTTTTTTCTTTGTTTTTACATTTAAATTAAAAATCCCACAGTGCACTAAAACAAGAACTCTGTAGCTGTAAAAATCAGCACCATGGGTACTGACCTACCCAAGCTGCTCCACTCAGCCAGGCCCTCTGCTGCTTTTTGATTAGACATGCCCAGTGTGCCTGATGTATTCCCCGACATTTTAAGGGGTCAGACAAGAGCTCCCAAGCAGGCGTAGAGCTGCCACAGAGACCTCGCTTTTTCTCCCTCCATTGTTCTTCAGTAGCCATGTGTTGGGAGCAGGGCTCTGCATCTTGAGGTTATTACACGTTTCTCTAACGGACTGCCATGCATAATTAATTAGCTCACTAACTAATTGATTTGAAAGCAGAGGTCAGTGCAGGGGCCAGGAACCTGAAGACACATGCCTATCACTGAACAAATAAGTCAATTCTGCAATATTGCATCATGTGTCCTCCTGGTGAAGGTCCCATTAAATCACTTTGCATTTCTGCTGCTTGTTCTCCATCCCCACATTTATGAAAGATATACGGGAAATGCTTTTGCCGTAACAGCTACTTATTCGCAGAGGCCTGGTCTCCTGTCCTTGCAGGCTTTTTCCATTTGGGACTGTC
Source organism: Chauna torquata (assembly GCA_013399475.1). Classification (NCBI taxonomy): domain Eukaryota; kingdom Metazoa; phylum Chordata; class Aves; order Anseriformes; family Anhimidae; genus Chauna; species Chauna torquata. Next base: position 222,018 of record VXAL01015518.1, read on the forward strand.
ACATTCATTGTTCACATCAAGGGAGTTTGTGATTCTAGCACTAACTTTTGCAATATTTGAATTATTTGGATTGCAGCTCATTTGGATTGTGGCTAGGGACTGTGGGTCCTCCCGGAGGGTTGTTACCAGTCTGCAAAATCCCAAGGCTCTGTGGTTTGCTTGCTATTACTGTCTACAAAGAGGGAATCTAATCTGGAAACAGCTGCCCAGAGCTGCTAACTGAATAGTTCCAGATGAACCCAGGAACATACCTCCACGCTCCAGCACCAAGCACTACCTTGTAAACAAATGCCCTTATATAGGTCTGTGTGGGCAAAGTTAATTATCTCCAAATAGCTTCCAGAAGCCTCAAATCAATTTATGAAAACAAAAATTAACTTTCCATATAAACATAATTACAGTGAGACACAGTATCCAGCCTGGTGCTAGTGCTGTTTTTGGAAGCTGGGCAAAAAGCCAAATGAGTTCATTAGGCAGTGTAATTAATAATGGTTTTCCCCTGCTTTAGGAAACCATTTATAGTCCTAAGAGGCAAAGGTACTGGGGAAAAAAACCACAGCTGACAAGTTTTAAAAGGTACTTCTGCAACAATGATTTATTTTAGATTCTCCATGTGAATATATAGCATTTAATGAACATAGAAACAGCAGGGAAAAATAGCACTGCAGCAAGATCAGCTCACTCTGCTCAAAAAGGTGCCTAGGGATACTTTTCCTAAGAAGCAGCCACCAAGCTTCTCCTCAAGAAAAGAGCACCACCCACTTCACAACCCAGAGGAATGAACATGGGGGAGGATCAAGCACTGCACTGCCAGTTTCCCCTGTTCAGACCCCCACTTCCATTGAGCGTTGAGCCCAGAACAGCTTGCGGTCCTCAAAATGAGTGAGAAGCACACAAGCAAACACCACTTCATGGTTCTGATCCCAGCAAAAAACTGAGAAGTTGTTTTTTTTTTTTTTTAAATCTGATTACTTCCTACCAGCTCTGAACTTCAGTCTCATTCTCAGGCTAGACAGACAGGCATTCACTTTGCGAGCACAGATCACGTTATCTCAGTCCTTACTGGCAACGTGCTATATGAAGTGAGATCTTCCATATGTGAGAAACACACATTCATCATCCTCTGCCCCAGTGAGCCCAGAAAGCCTGTGCTGATGTTACTGAGAAAGTGCCAGTCAGTGCTGACAGATACCGTACTGGATGATAGAGACGTAAAAAGTACAAGAGTCAAGCCATGTTTCACCATGCAGTCATTTCTGCAGAAGCAGAAGGGCAGTACTGTACAAGTCAAACTTCTAGTCAAGAGGACAAATTAAAAAAAAAAAATTAAGAAGCAGCACCCATATCATCAACACCCAGACTTCTAGCAGCATACACTAAGTGCAGTTACCTTTAGAGGGACCACCGTGTTCCTCTACAAGAAGAGCTCCCTTGGAGCCTCGCACAGCTTGCGAGCCACAGCAGGAAAGAGGTGCTGACTCAGCAGTTGTCAGGTCACCAGCTGCTCTGCTGTCACGGATCTAGCAGCAACAAAACCACACCGATCCACTCGCACAACGGAGCTGTGAGCAACCACTGTCGTTTCCCACCTGCCAGCTATCCCAGGAACTCCATCTGCCCAGCTCTTGACTGATGCGGGATACATTATGTGGCTCTGAGCCAAGGGAATATTTGGGGATGCATCTCCAAAAGCCAAGTAGGTTGGCAGCCCCTGCTCTCCAGCACCTCAGCTAGCTTCTTGCCCAGTTCCTACAGTTCCCTGTAACAGAGGCAGAGAGAAAAAGCCATCCTGTATTGCCTGCTGGAACACGCCAGCCCACCGTTCGATCAAGCAGCCTGCCTCGCAGTACGCCACAGCAGAGCAATGTAATCTATTTATGAACGGCAGCGGAACCCCTAGATTGAATTACAAGGCAGGTATTCAATCAGGCAGGATGTGTAGCTGCTTTCTAAGGGACTGGAGGATTAGGACAGCGATAGGATACATGCTTTCCTTCCACATGACAGCACCTCCCTCTTCTCCCCTCCCCAACCAAGAAACCAGCAGAGTCTGTACCTAACGAGAAGAGGATTTACGATGCTCAGGACCCACAAGAACGATTAGAGAAAGGTTACGGAGAACATACATGCAAAGACAGCTCTCCTGTATCATCCCCAGCAGAAGGATTATAAAACAACAGTCTGTGCAAGACAGGGCAAACACACCTGAGCTTCCAGGAGGAGAACAGGGTGCAGCCGGGAGAGCCGGCAGCTGTTTAACGCCACGCAGCCAAAGCTTCGCACAGCGCCTAGCGTAAGAAGCCTGCGGCACCTGTTCTCAGCACAGCTCGGAGACAGGCTTCGCAACGTTTAAGTGGCCTGTGCAGAACACAGAAGTTAGTCTCTGCGGGGAATTACAAGCAAGAGGGGCTGCGGTCAGCTATTTTTTTTTATATTTAAGTGGTACCCAAAGTTTCTTATCTCCAAACTGTGCTACGTCTTGCATAAACGGAACAGAAAGGGCCTCTGCTCCAAAGAGCACATCACATACAATGTAGAGATCTCGCCTTTACCCATTGCTACCATTTCTAGGGACATACGTGATAGCAGAGCACACCAAGGAGGTAAGGGGTTTATTGCTTTAAGCCAAGAGAAGGACCACATTCCATGGATGTGGAAGTCATCCTACAGAAAGGGGCTGCAGCCTGGTGCAAGAAGAGGAGAGCATTTCACATCATGTAGGAAAGAGGCGCTCCATCTGATGCAGCAGAATTACATCATGTCTGACGGCAGAGGCCCATTGTGCTCTCACTTGTAAAGGAGGATTACCGTACAGCTGATCTGCAAGAAGGATTATCGTGTTTGAAGCGGCACAGAGCGATCAGGATAAACTGAAAGGTGGCAATACGCTGGTTTCACTGGGTTCAAGAGGGGGCAGATGGGGAGCAGCGCATCGCTGGCACTAGCAAAGTTGCACTCACACATCGGGAGGATGCCCCAGACCTCCTCCAGATGCCCCTGACTTCCTCCAGGTTATTTCGGCACGTGACACAGGTCCACCTCACTGCGAGCCCCCAGCTCCCTTGAGAGGCTACCAAACAAACACCTCTGAGTTTATAGCAGAGGTCCTCACAATTCTTGGAACAAAATGCCAACCTCTGAATTCTCTTTTTGATTTTGGGCCTTGTGTCCCCTGTCTGCCTCTGCACCTATTTTCAGCCCTTCCCTTGCACCTACTTTCCTGTGCTTGAATGACCACCTCTTTTTATTTATAACTAAAATCTTAATTGAATTTGACAGTGATAAACATGCAAAGTATGCTCTAATGTCTTACAGTATATTAACTCTGAGGACACGCATCTATTGCATTCTCTGTTATCAATACTCCAATAAACTTCCCATTAAACCTTGTTACAAGAAAATTGACTTTTCATTGAAATCTACAGGACTGGTCTATTACTGCAGGAATCATATCAGGGAAGACATCATAGCCACCCTAGCACAGCACAAGCCAGACAGCACTTAACACACCAGATGGCATTTATCAAGATATTGTCTATAAATCGTTGCAATTGGAACTGCAAGAGAAGGCAAAGCATAGCTGCCTGTTGGTATCATGCAAGCCTTATTTTACTTTTTGCTGGATACAGTGACACTACTGTGCATCTCTACAGGCCAGGCTTGGAGCAGCACCGCAACAGGCAATGTACAGAAACTACTCACCATTAAGGTTCTTCCCTGACAGGCTCCAGATCAGAGCAGTTTGGTGAAAGAGGCTACTTTATCCTTTGGAAAGATTTGATACCACCCCATCTTGGGGGGAAAGCCCTGTGTCTCACCACCCAGCCTAAATGTTTTGCATTAGACACCACTTTCAGCTGAGGGGGATTCAGCGAGACTCATGCCAGCCACAGAACATGCAGCCTATAGACTGAAGCTCCTCATCTGAGCTACCAGGAGGTTCATACTCAGGTTTGGCACCAAGAGGCACCTCTTGATTAATTCCCCTCCCAGACGCATTCATTCTTCCCTCTTTCTCACCAATTCCTCCTGCTAGAATCCATCCTTCAGAAAGAATTCTGCAGCAAAGCAAGCAGATTTGCTGTACTCTGAGTATGTGACAGAAGGGAGAACAGATTGGGACTCCGTGAAGAGTGACTCATTATCAGCAAATAGTTTTAAGTGGTGACTGTTTCATCACCACCCACCCAGCTCTTCCCTCTGTCTGCAGGCTAGAGCAAAAATTCACTGCAAGAGCACGACGAAAAAGAAAAATTAGGCAGACAGCTTTACCTCTTGCTTCCTCTCCCAGGATCAAGAAAGCAGGACTCTCTAAAAAAAGAACATGCAACAGGCTCAGAGAACCTTAGGTTATAAATTGGGGTTTGGGTTGGTTGGTTTTTCCCCCCCCCTTCCAAAAGCAGTATATAACATTGTCTCCCTTCATAACCTATCCAAGAAAATGCTGAAAAAACGCTTCCAGATACCTGCCCTTTCCCTGTGCAAACATATGCTGAGCCTAACCCTTAGGGACACTAACACCCTTGTAGTCATTTAGCGGATAAGCCCTTGCTGTAGGATCAAAGCTCAGTTGCAACGTACCAGTTGATGTTGCTGTAAGTGAGCATTAGCGCGTTTGGGATCCAGCAGGACTGGTGCCTCAAGGTGAAGAATCCCATACTCCCAGTCAAACACATCACAACTCTATCAATAGCAGGGTACAGAAGGTTATGGCAGCAAAGAAAAAAAAAAAGACGAAACCCTTGCCATATCACGTTGCTCTCAGCAACTATTTCCAGCAGCGAGCTGTGTTTAGAATAGCTGTAGATCAAATCTAGAGAGAGGAAAAAATAATCACATTCACAGTACCCAGAGAAGATTTTTGAATTGAGATAGCTCAAGGGCAACCATATAAGAAAACAGAGTTGTCTTGCTCCAGGCGTGATAGCCTGCCTTCTCCTGTTGCAAGCAGGGGAAAACAGAGAAGGCAAGAGAACAGGGCAGTCGCCCATGGCATTGTCCTCCCAGCCAGTAGCTTTTTGATCCAGGACCACGACCTCTCCTGTCCCAGCCATTTTGCCATTCAGTTACCTGCTACACTAAATAACTGCTTGCTTGGGCCATGCCTAGAGGTAGCCCTAATCTGGAGCTGCAGGCTCCATCCACCTAGCTGGCAATATTTGTCCCCTTTTGGTAAACCGTCGGATGCCTCAGGATTTCTGAAAAACAGTTTTGACAATATCAGGCAAACATCTCATGCACCATCCAGGCAAAAAGATGCTTCAGGTTCCCAAACACTCTCAAAAGGATCGGCTCCAGGGGAACCCACTCACTGCAGAGCCGTTTCCACCCAGCCGCGAGGCACGCAGGAGTTGTGTTATCAAGAGATAATCACATCCCCCGGGCATTACCAGGCGCACAATGCAGCTGTGCCTCTGATCCTCTGGGTGTAATCATATCCTCATAGACCATGCTCCCCCCTGCCCTAAAGCTGCCTTTAGTGCTCTTATGAAATTGTTTGAACCTCTACATTGCCATAAATTATTGAGCATTATCTGAAGCCCTGGAAGGCATTACTTCCCATATCCAAAAGTAAATAAAAACACTTTCCATCATCCACTTGGAGCTAGAAATTCCAAATCTATTTAAAAATAAGAACAAACAAATTGTCACAGTCAAAAAAAAATCCCTGCAATATTAAACACAAACCCACACCATAAAAAAATGGCTCACAATGCCTAACACTTGAATATCCATATGAGCCTGCAGGGATTTTTGCATCTCGGCTGCCACTGAAGGTTGTATTTTGTAAGCTTTGCATTGCTCCCAAAGCTGGAGACAGCCATCATTGACAAGTGTGCCAAACAGCAATACAAACTGGTCTTTAACTGCTTTTTTGTTGTTGTTGTTCCGAGGGCTACCAGCCTCATCCAGTTTCTGGCCAGTGAGACACAAGTCTTCTACAGGAGCAGATCAGGTGGCCGGCTGGTTAGGTTTTTCCCCCACTGGCCAAATGATCTTTTGGGACAACACCACACTGCCATGCTGGCACTTGCCACCACATTGTGCAGAGGGGCTTTAGAGGCACAGAGGAGAATTAAGAATATGCTGACACTCTCTTTAAAAGATCTCTAGAACATGGAGGCAGAAAATGAGGAGAAAGACAAGCTCTGCAGGCAAAGTGAAGCAGCTGCTCTCTCTGACAGAGTCTGGCAGTCTCCCCTTACCAAACAACTCAAACTGTATAGGGTCATGCAAGTCACCACACATGCCAAGGTCACCCTTAATCTCCATTAACGTTAGCCCTTGCTTATTTTTCAATCTTTACTCCCAGGAAGTTGAAAGCCCAAAGCAGAGCAAAAGATACAACTCCTTTTCCCTGGACACTTATTGCATTATTAAACATAGATTTAAACAACATTTCCTATCTGTATGATAAAATCCTTTTTTTTTTTTTTTTTTTTTAAAAGGCGAAAAGAAGACAACTTTGCCTAAGGGAAACCACTCTGTTTTGGCTTAACTGAATACCCATTAATTTTATAAGAATTGGGAGGGGGAAGGGCTTGCGTCAAAACAGATTTATAGCCTTTTCATGCCAACTGGGAAGGAAATTCTCACATGCTCGTGTAGCATCAGACTTCTCCCACAAAGCTCATATTTACAGAAGAATGTAAAGTTCCCCAAGGGAGTCTATGAGCTGATGAGACTATGAGGATCTGTTATTTATATTACAGCAGCGCCCAAGACTTTTGGACATTGTAGACATTCAGGGGAAGACACAGCCCCTCCCTCTTCATGCTCACAGCAAATTATTCACTTTCATAGAAACCAGCATGAGTTTCATGTGTTTTTCTGGAACAGACCTATACGTTCACACACCCCAGCAGCAACCTGATGCCTATGTCTGGCCACTCCAGCAAACAATGAGCCTACTCATTCAGATGATATTTGCTGTGCCCAAGCTTGCCAAGCAGGATTGTGGTCAAGCAACAGAAGAGCCATGTTGTGCCAGATGCACCAAGGTACTCTGAAAACAACTCCACTCAAGGCACTGGAGCTGATTGCAGAAGAAATTTGTGTATAATATGACTGATTTTACGAACTTGCTGAATTCCTGAGAGTATGCTGAATCAACCAGCTGCTGACAGAGCTGGTGTCATCACTTCTCCTTCAAGCCACAAATGATTCATCCTGGTTAGCACGACCAGCTTTCCACTTGTGTATGCTGGGGGGCACAGAGCAAAGGAAAGGTTGCAGCATGATTTGCCCTAGAGCCAGAGCACACCATTTTTTTTTTAATAGGAAATCCTTTCCTAAAGGGAAACTAGTTGTTTCCCACACCTTAAAGCACCCACTGAGCCTTCTAGAACGAAAAGGACCTAAACGGACATTAACTTTCCTTTAATTCACTTTGGATTTGTCCAGAAGAATCTGGTGCAGATACTACGATAGATTTCTAAGAATATCCACCTGCAAATAAGAAAAAAAAAAAAAAAAAGCACACACAAATCANCTATTCACTCTAAGGAAAGGACCGGGATGGGTGGGGGAAGAAAGGAAAGTCCCAGTAAGGGTCAAACACAGAATGCCCCACTGCAGGCTGGAAAGTCCTTATCCTGTCTGCAGCATGGGCAGAACAGAGAAGTGATGGACTTACAATTACAGAAAGGGAAGTTTGGGTTAGAATGTAGAAAACCCTTTCTAACAAAGAACAGTTTTTGAATAGGAGAGACAGTGGTATCTCAGCTTCAGAGGTCTGCCAAGCAACCCACAAAGCATCTTTCAAGTGCACGTGGCCCCCATGCAGGCTGGGAAGAAGGATTACATGGCTTCATCGGGTCCCTTTCAGTCCTACAATCAACAGGGAACTCGGGGG
>VXAL01015518.1:229892-370394 GCA_013399475.1 Chauna torquata
GGAAGTTAAGAAATTGGAAACATCTCCTGACATTAGAGCTCTGGGATGGGCACATTGTGAGCATCACCACTATGTCCAAATCCCTCAAGCAGACACCAGAGAGGCAGCATCCAAATGGTGGAGCTCCAGGAGGCAGCTAGAGCCTCCTCAGGGGACCAGCAGAGCCTCCCCATCCTATCACCAGATTCGAGTACGTCTGTGCCATGACTACGGACCAGAAGCAGCACAAGTCGAAAGGACTGTATTTCCGAAAGCCCAAATCTTGCCCCTGGCAACTCCACATGCAGGATTTAACCAGAAGTGCTCTTGCTCCCAGAACAAATCTTCACACAGCTCAGCTTCTCCTAGGGGTGAGCTGAGCATCCCTGCCCTGAGGGCAGCAGACAAGTGCCTACCAACTCCCTTTCTACATCAGTTTTAAGTTTCTTATTACTTTTAACTTCTGATAGGAAGCAAAGCCTGTTGTCACACAGAGGTTTTATGTGATGAACATTTGTCTTTCTGCCTACAGAAAGCTGCCAAATCGTAAAGCTCCATCCTGTTTGTAAAGCAAGCCCTGGGGTATTATTTTTCCTAAAGTCAATGATGTCACAGAAATACTACTTGAAAACAGAATCTAAAATTACACTCTTGAGTGCAACACATTCTGGAGTTTTCGTTGGCACTGCTAAAATTGTTCTGTTGTGTTTTTCTGGCACAGGCCATAGTCAGATAATTGCTTGGGGCTAATCTTGAGAAGGCAAAATATACACAACCAGCACAATTCCACTTCTGCTCCATGTTCTATTAAGAAACAAATATTCTTCACAGCATGAAGTCGGGTTATCTTTGCCAAAAAACTGTACTAAATTATGCTGAGTGAATTTGGGGAGTGGGGTAGAGAGCACAATTTTGGCAGTGCCAAAAGCTTTTCTGAGTTATTGTATACCAAACTGGGGTGTGTGCATGTGTGCGTGTGCGCATGTGTGTTTTTAAAAGAGGGGAGGAAAGGAAGGCTGTACCAAAAGGTCAAGTAGTTTTGCTGAGTCTGAAAGAATTTTGATCCCTCCCCACCCCCCCAGAAAGACGAATGAACAAGGCAGAGAAGGGGACACCTAGGCTATTTACCGTTCTCGCTCCAAGCAGAATTTCATAGCTGTTCCAACCCAGTTAAATCACCCATTTAAAGACCTTTCCACCTCCTAAATTTACTGGGTTGTACGAGATTTGCTGCCTACCATTATTCTACCCTCTTTCCAGTAGTAGAAGCTCTGTGCCAAGAACCAGAGCACACAAAGCCAGCGTGGCGAGGTGGTAGCAAGCAGTGCCAAGTCCTGCTTTCAAGATCATGCTTGCAGCACCACCAGCAGAACTGGCCAGCTATTGTGCAGTCAGCCAGATATTCACTTTATCATGCCTGGCAGAAATAACCATAACGCCCAGAAGACCAGTGTTTTCGCTCAGACTTCGCTGTTGAAGTGAGCTACGGCAACTTGTACCTCCTGTGTGTGTCCAGACCTACCCTCACATCAGTATCTCAGGATGAGTGGACGAACAGCCTTGCAAGAACTAAGCAGTACATGCAGTTCGATCTAGTATATTGTTTTCAAAGGTCTGAAGGTTAATAAACCTTTAAAAGCTGCATAATTAGCCTCCACCTATGAAGAGCGATTGCACAGGAAGAACTAAAAAGTACATATGGCGACCAAACCAATATATTGCAAGGGTCAATGAATTTAAGAACCTGAGCACCTAACCTGGATCACAAGAAGTCCTCCATAATATTTAAATTGGCAAAATAATACGAGCCAAGACTGCTATAAGAAAGGACAATGTCCTGGACTCAGGGTGAGAAAAATGAAGTTTGGCAAAATCTGGCTGCCTAATGTTGAACCAACATTTCTTGACCTGCATGGCAAAGTTCACATTCCTTTTTGAAAAGTAAAACAGAAGTCTGGAGAAAAAAATAGGGAGAAATACAGAGGCTCCCACCACCCTTTGTACTCCATATCACAAGACATTTCTAAATCAGTGTACTTAATATCAACAGTAATTTCAAACGTAGGAAGCTAACTTGCTCCAACTTCTGTAACTCTAGAATGCTGAACTAGCTCTTGAGTCCCAAACCTGAGCAACCCATCTTATGAGGAGGCCAGCAGATATCAGCCTTCAGCATAAATCCAGCTTCCTACCTCTACAGCTGCGGTAAGACACCCTAATACTCCATCCCCCATATATTCGTACAATAAGTAACATAGGATTCTACAGGGGGAAAATGGCAGGATGCGAAATCTGTTTATTTAGGTGCATTGCCAAGGCTTCCAGAGAAACCATTCCATCCTCCAGCCAGCTAAGATTTCTAATTAGAGTATGAGGAAATTCACCTTCAGCTGACAGCAAAAGTCTTGAAATAGCCACAAGCCATGGTAATTTTGGATTCTGGTTTCTATCATCCCCTCCAAAGTTGACACTACAGCATGCAGTTTTTGTGAAGGAGAGAAGTTAAGTTCATTCAAGATAAGGCCCTGACACAGGATATTTATTTGCAATCTTTAGAGACTGTTTTAGCATGCTTTAGGAACAGGCAGAATAGAGGGTTATATGACAGATTTCAATGATTTAGTCCATCAAAGAGAACGTACACACAAACCCATATTCCCAGCACAGCGCTCTCTGGTTAACACCAGTAAAGTTACAGCCAATGCAGAAAAGTCTGCTTAGGGCCCAGGACAAACTTAATGAAAAAGTTGAAAGTTCCTTTCGACTCTAAGCATTGGACTAAAACCAAATAAACAGAAACAATGAAAAAGTCGGCTTCCTACTCAAAAGGAAAGCTATTATAATTTAACTCAGACAAATAATGCTTTTCTTTGGAGGCTATTAAGGCATTTTGTTTACTCTATTAAAAAGCCCGTGCAAATACTGTAGTAGTGCAGTGATGCATATTTATCAGTGCCAATAAGGATTATATAGGTTTCTCCTAGCAACACCCCTATGTGCTGGGACCTTCCTTGGGAGCCACAATGGGTGACATCTCTCAAAGCAGTACAACTCTGGCTATCTCGGTGTCTCTTAAGAAGACCTTCTTAATGTGTGCCTTTCCTCAGCATTTATCCAAAGGGCCCAATGTCTCCAAGACAGAGATTAATATTTCAAATAAAGTCCAGTGATTATCCTCAGAGCTCCCTGAAAGGACTGGAAGGAAAGAGATGCTCTGTGCTATTTTGACCGCTGGATTCTTTCCGAGGCAGATTGTTGCACCATGAGGTAAGAAAACACTCTGGTTAACAACAGGCCATCTTGCTTTCTTATTTTCTTTGTGTCCGGCTTGGAAAAGCCCAAAAAGAGCCACTCCTGCTCTATTTTGGCGCCTTTGCTATTGATCCCAGCTGCAACCAGATATTGCAGAGCTGTGGAAACATTAAAGGGAACTGAACGACACTTCATCAAAACACCACCCCCAAATCGTTGCAGTTCGGGTAAGTATTCAAGTCAGTTTTGTTTCATCTAAACACTGATGCTGATTAGAATAAGCAGATGTGTAGAAGAAATACGTACACGCCCTGAGCACGCAGATACCAAGGGAACACAAAGGTCAGGCTCTGACCACACCTCTCAGTCACTTTTTTGTTTTTGCCCCTCTTTCCCTTCTGATTTCAGGTTGGGAGAGGAGCACAGTGCTGAAATAACAGTGAATAAGAACAGCCTCGGCACAGGAGCACAAGTTTTAGTAGCCTCCTGGGAAATCCGGCGCTCACATGCTTTTGATTCCCATCTCCAGGTTCGGATAAGCCTCCAAATTTGATGCCAATCCAAACTGAACCAGAATCCCAGGCCTCTGGGGCTTGCTCAAGTCTAATGTGTTATAATACAGCTCTTATCAGCTATATTCATAAACGCAGTCACCTTGGAGTTGCTCTGGTGAAGCTTGGTCAATAGCACTCAACAGAAGTTCAAGTTACAAGTACATGTGGGTAGTCAGGTCATGTCTGGAGTGGTAAATGGCACCAAACCAAGGGGAAAGGCACCTACGAGCACGGAGTACATGCCTTCTCCCAGCCTGTTGAAGAGTACGACCTGATCTTTGGCTAGCGTGCACTGCTGTTATGCCCTTAAAGCCGATGCTAAATTCTTCACTCCGTGCCAAGATCGGGCTGCCACAGCAGCACGAGCCGGTAGAGCCCGGGATGCCGCAGGGCTCACTTCCCTTTCAGCCACACATTGCCCCGCACTGAACAAGAATGGTTTTCGAGTGGGGCTGCAATCCAGAGAGGCTACACATGCCTTCTAGCAGGGGGTGCAAAAAGGGAGCGCACAGCAGCTTGACAGAGGTGGAGCACCCAGAGGGCTCTGTCCTCCCTGCCAGTTTCAGATATCCTCAGAGGGCATAAAAGGATGAAGAGAATGCATCGGTGTGGGATACCCACCTAATACCAAAACAATGAAATTAAGAAAGGGAGATGGGAGTCCCTGCACCAGCAGCTCCCTAGCATCTAAAAGGGACAAAGAGTGCTGAAAGTTGGCTCCTGAATTCTCTTAGGCCAAGGCTTATTACACAGAAACCAAGGAATTCCACACACACACACACACACACACACACACAAACAGTATGTCGTTCTGTCCCCAGGCTACACTGATGAAAGGGGTGCATCTTACAAAGTGAACACGCTGCCCTGAGGCCAAGGCTTGCGGGACAAAGGCAGCTCAGGTTCACCCCAGAGTTTGCTGGGATGGCTCCGTACCACAACCAAGGCACAGTGCCTTGTCTCCAGCTGCAGGGACCACCAAAGATTTCACCTGCAACTTACCAGGGTATGACACAGGTACACGGCAGCACCAAAAGCCCTTTATCTTCCTGTCTCCACACGCCCCGCTCCCAAAACATGCAGTCAGTGCGGGTGTCACGTTCAGCTGCATGGTGGCTGGACTGCTTCAGAGAAGGAAGAGGGGAGGGGATCGGGAAGGAGCCAGGAGGGGCCTTTAAGTGTAGGAAGTCTGCTATCAGGATGAAGGTGACACCTTAGCAAGGCTGGCTTGTGATGGTCCAGCTTCAAAGCCAGGAAAGCTGCAGGCAGGAATTGTTGGGAGTGTTTCAGCCTTTCACTGGGAGCTCTGTTATCTGCATATCATTGAGCTGCACTCTCACATTCACATTTCCTCCAGCATTACAAGGAATTTCACTGCAGATGAGTGATGCTTTCACAGAGACGGATGTGTGGGAAGGCTGCACAAACAAAAGTGTGGCTCCACTAGCTAAGTCATTGCTGTTCCAGGGGCACACATGAAAGCAGCTCACAACCCTCGCTCGTCCCTGGCTCCCACAGGTAGCCAGAAGATGACAGACGGCAGGAAGGTCAGTGCTTTTGCCTTGTAGTCTTGTAAGACAAGTAACAGCAACAACCTACATGCATGGCTACAGCTAGTCAGGAAGACTAACAACATGCTTTTTTCTTTGCAAAGTGCCACTTTATAATGATCAAAACTCCACAGAACCGTTTGAACAGGTACTAGACTTGTCATAGCCAGAAACAGCCTGTTATCCTCCCATAGGACAGCCTACACATCTCAGTTCCGCCAAAACAAGGACTTGGACCCAGTTCTTCTCATCACTGGCAACTGCTGTACACACTATTCACACTAATTTAAAAGTTCACACATTCATGTGGTTTACTCTACTATCCTTATTTTGCAGATGAAAGCAAGTAGGTAGTGAACAAGCGAGTTGTGTGAAAACCCACAACAGGAGGCAAAACCAAAAACCTCAGCTTTTCCATAGGAAGCATCCTATCCCCTTGTCTCCATCAAGTCAGCCAGTTTCTTCAGGATGAGCAGTGTTATAGCCACCGAGTCCTAGCTGAGAAAGTGAGGTGGGAATCAGTGGTCTCCAGAGCTTGCACAGCTGGAGCAAGAGAACTAGATGTCACTGCGCGAGGGCTGTTTTAGCAACCGCCTTCCCTGCTGATTCAGGCGGGTTACAGGCACTTGACACAGCTTTCTCACCTATCTCCCAGGGGAGTTTGGTCACAGCCAGGTCACAGCACAAGCGACAACGCAAGCTCACAGCATGCAGTGAAGGTAGGGCAAACCACGTATAACCCTACAGCTGTGTTTTAGCACTGCCCTGAGGCCCCATGCTGTAAGAGAGATAAGAGTCCTGTTAAGCCTAAGGCTGTACAAATACCAGACAGGTAGCTCCAGGCCCAGGGCACAGGTTGTTTCAGTTGAAGATGAAGCAATGGAGGAGGAAAAGCAAGTATGAAACGAAAGTAGGTAGCAAGAAAGGAGCAGTCCTAGGATACCAGCCACTTATTTACAAATGGCATCAGCTTAATGACCAGTTTAAATCTGAACTCTTGCTACTGTCAGATGCTGGCCTCACTACATCCCTTGGAACAACTCTGGGGCTTGTGCAGCCGTTCTCCAAGCAAAAATAAACGAACAAAACACCCACTCCCCGTTCTAGCACTAAAGTAGCTGCAAGAGCAGGACCAGAAATAGAGGCACACAGTAGAGTGGGAGAGCTTCTCTTCTGGTGTTTGTTTTAAGATTACACTGTGGACGAGAGAGGTGGTCCTGCTGCCATTTATTGGATGAGCAGCCTGTTCCTGACAGCAGTTCGTGAAGATGTTCTACTTAAGCATGGCAAATGGACAGTGAAAGCTGCATCTCTGACCAACAACAGAGAATGCTGGAAGGACACAGAAGGGCGAGAAGGCAAGCAGCTTACGGTTGAGGACTGGACAAAGATGAGGTGACCAAAGCAACTAGCAACCTCTTGCAACAACATCTGGACACTCATTTGCTGAATGCACTGGTGACTACTGTGGACATCCCAGAGAGATGCAGGGAGCTGGAGCAACGACAGAACCATGACATCTAACCTGGGGCAACATCCGCCTCTGGGTAGAGCAGCAGCATTGTTTTTGCCACTGCTGGAAAGAAGACTGCTGTAGTCAGGAACTGAGCTGCTGAGGAAAGGGGCAAGGGGGCAGGGTAGGGGGGGAGCGGAGAGTAATAGCGTGGAGAGAAAGCAGTCAGGAATTCAGTATTATACAGAAAATTAAGGTGTAAATTAGACATCGCCTGCCTGAACAAATAGTAAAGAAAATGCTATACTATAATCTTGGTGGGTTACAGGTAGTGGCTAAGAAAGGAGGGACAGTTTGGGGAGCAAGGCCAATGCCTGTTGTTTATCACTCCGATCTTCTGGTTGTTGTAAGAGCCCTTTGGTGTAGGCACCCTCCTGAGGTGGGAAGATGCAGCAGCAAAAATTGAGACCGCTCCCAGTAATACAACTGGCAAGGTGTGAAATCCAGAGAGAAGAAGGATCGGCACAAACAGAGGCAGAGAATGAGCAGGTCAGCTGAACTGGGGCTTAAGACAAGAGACACCTTAGAAAGTCAAAGTGAAACATGTCTGATAGCTCTTTTGAGTCTGAGCTAAATTTAAAATCAAGAACACTCAAAAATGAAACGTTCTACACAGACGTGGTTATTTGTACAGCTTTGGTTAACACCCTTCCTGGCAGTGAAAGGCACTTTAACGTGGTAAAGGCAGTGCTAGAACACTGCTGTGTTGTTCTAGCCATGCCTTCCCCACGTTAATCTCTGCAGATTTCTGCCCGGTGTGTTTCTGTACAGCCCCCATCCCCAAAAATCAGAGACCCCAGAGCGTTACCCAAGTGTCAGGCAGTCTAAACCTTCAGTCGCCAGCACTACATTACATCCCAACCAGCACTCAAAACAGCGCAACCAGTACAGCCTGGAAAGTTCGGAGACCATCTCAGAACTCCCTCAGCATCACCCAAGTCTGAAGAAAAGGATGCCACTTTCCAATAAATCCCAAGTCTGCCATTGCAGAGGGTCAAGACAGACTCCTGAGAAAGTCACAGGCTTCATGCTGTCACTCATATTAATGATGCAATGCTTTATTAATTGGAGTTTTCCTGAACAGCATGTGTAGTATCAGTGACACTCATAATTAAATAGGCAGGCAGCATTTTTTTTTTTTTAAATGAGCAGAGAGTTAATTGAATTCTGGAGTCTCTGTGATCAGCTGTGAAATTTATACCTGCAATTTGCGCAGGCAGCAAGAACTAGAGCCTTTGGGGCCTTGTTATTCATCAAAAATAGGCTGATTTATTTGTGCCAAGTATCTCTGTAGGAGGCTCTTGGGTCCGATGTACAGTCACTTTCCTCCAATTAACCTCCCTGGCCTAGAGGGAAAAGAGAATTAGACATCTGTTAAAAGCACAAACCTAGTCTTGAGAAAGTAGGCACATTTCAGTGAAAGCCAGCTCTCATCTGAGTTAACCTCTGGCCACCAGGAGTTGAGGAGTTCCCAGCATGAAATATGTCAAGAACAGCCGAGACAAACTACAGAGCTAAAGTTTAAGTTAATCACAGATGATAGGAGGCGGAAGGGACCTGGCTTGAGTCAGCTGGACCAGTCTTCACACTAATTTTTTCTGTGAAGATCTCTAATGCCTGTTTCAAGCCTTCTGCTGTTAGTACCTTGACGACTGCTATCCTCCAGACATTTGATATTCCTTTCTCTTGGCTCACCCCACATACAAATCCTCTGCAGGCACACAACTACTTTCCAAGACTGAATTAGTTCCTTATCACCAGGTAATTTCTCTCCTTCCATTTCCCCATCTATTTTGTGCGAAACTTAATTTCCAGAGGACAATGCTTTGGTCAGCTCTTTGCACGCCACCCTTCTTTAAATTACTGCTAGATCTGGGTAAGCCTTTATAAAAGGAGCGGAATTGTTTCACCTTTTTTGTCTTCCTTAGGTTAGGGCTCAGCACAAAGCTACTCAGCATGGTGAAAGCAGGCATTTCTCTGATTTTCCAGTCTAGGGCTAACTCTGCCAACAATATGACAACATTGTTCTTCACCGCTGAAGCACTGCACCAGCATGCATTAGCTAATCCCCCTTAAGTGTGTGGGAAATAGCTTGGAGTTCTGCAGTTGGCTTTTATAAGACCTTCCATCAGAAATGGCTCCAAGGCATAGATAGATCTGCCACATGGACATTCTGGAGAGCCCACAACATAACTATTTTTGTATGGCAGAAGCCGACTCCAGGATTTATTTAATAATGTTTGTTTTTACAGGAGAAGTCGGAGATCAAAATGGCACCTGCTAGTCTCAGAAATACACCAGAACAGCATAGCCAAATTTTCCACGTTGGTCTTGTCCAGAGTAGATTGTAGCATCAGCTTTTTATCCTCACCATGATGTTTATAGCTGTTGAGCCCATGACTCCCCCGCCCTCCCTTAAATCTTTGATTTCCTTTAGAAGTTTGGGGTTTGGTTTACAATTTATTTTGACCCTCTTGGATATAAGTTTACTGTGTCCTTCATCCAGGAAAGTCCATCTTCTCCTCCCCCATCTAGCATTACTGGTTGTTTTTGGAAACAGTCAATCAAAAAAAAAAAAAAAAAAAAGCCTGTACTGACAGCCCAGTTAGCTATTAAAATCCATCTTTCCTCATGGGTAAATGCAGCCCTTTAAAATGAGCAGTCAAGACTTGTTAATGATTCTTGTAAAGATCTTTAGTGATGCCCTATGACACGAACATGACAAGTATCTATGTAAAAACTGTTTGTATAGAAACCGGTTTTGCAGGAAAACTGTTTTATAAACAGTTAGAAAATCCTTATTTCAACTGGTATTTCTTGATGAGTTCAAAGTCAAAAGCAACCTCACCACCAAGCAGCTTAGGTGTTTGCTTACAAAAGAAGGCAACAGCAGCAATTGCCCCCAGAGGCTAGCCTGGGAACCTCTTAGTAAGGATATTTAGCTCCTTAAGAAACTCATCCATTTGCAGAAATGTGATTTCCATACAACTACTGTAGCCTGTCCTTACTAGATAGGTTTTCTAGTAGATAAAGAATTGTTCTGGTGATCCTGGAGGTCTACAGCAATCTCTCAAGAAGAATTCCTCCCAGGAGCAATCCATAGGAGATGAACCACGCTTTAAGGTAGGATGCTTTCAGCAGGGGCCTTAGCAGGTACTTTTCTCATTAAAGTGGACAACAACAGCCCAGGTCACTTTTACTGATCCAGGAAATTCCCTGTTGGCCTACTGCTCCATACACACCGATCCTGAGAATCACATCGCTTCATACCCACCTCCTGCCTACAGTGCATGAGATCACCAAGCAGCAGAAATGCCACAGCGTATTCTCCGAAAAGGGCAAAATACAAGTCTAACAATAGAGAAATATGTGACAGGAGCCAAATGTTTAAAAGTCCACAGGTTTAAAAAAAAAGAAGCCACAAACACACACACACACACACACACAGGAACTGCCCAGATAGTGCTGATAACCAATGTCACAACAATTGCTTATCAAATAGCTGCCTGCACTTGCAGTGCATGCAGAGCTGTATTCTGACTTCAGGAATTTAAGCACAATATTTGAATGCACTTGCCTCAGGCAAGCTCCACCAGTAGACAAGGGCTATTTACACCAGAGAGCTGAATACCAGTCACCAGGCTCCACCAGCCAGCGAGAGGATCATGCCATCCGTGAGTCACCCTCCCACCACAAGCCAGCCAGCTGGAACAGCAAGTGCCACCAGTGGCACAAAAGGCTCTCCTGGATCTGGAGGCCAACCTCTGCAGACAATGATCGGGAATCGGTTTGGCCTTTGGAGCTGCCTTTCAGAAAGTCTCTGACAGCTCACTGACCACAAGGGTTGGGCTAAATCCACAGAGTCAGTGAAGAGAACTCAGGACACAGATGCAGTAAGGAGAGGGTTTTCAAAGCAGTTTATGGCAAAGGATCCTCAGGAAGATTTTCAATATATTAAAAAAAAAAAAAAAAAAAGTATATACACACCTCCACGTATACACACAATGAAATCAGAACATTTACTATGAAGTTATTTATGCAACCTCTGTAGGCTTAGTCATAGACAAAAACATTGCATCCATCTGTCATGCTGGATCAGATAACTGATCCATCAAACCTAATAAGTACTTCTGGAAAGCAGGAGAAAAACATTCCCACTTAATTGTGCCTCTTAAAGAGGCAGCCTTTCTTCTCACGCTGTGGGCAGAGAGGAGCAACCAAGGTCCAAGAGGTTGACACGGTATCAAAGTTTCTTTCAGGTCTCTTGAAACGTGTCAAGCAGCAAGAATTATAGAAGGATAAGGCTTCCCAGGCAGCAGGGAACCGTGCAACCCTGCCCTGACATACCTCGCATCAGGTCTTGGTGCATCCTTCAGCCCAAATGAACCCCCCCGTGGCTTCCTCCCTTGAAGTCAGCTCCGCAGCCGGGAGCAGGTCAGCTGGAGGCAGGGGCAGCATTCCGGCCCTTCCCCGGGAGCCCGGCAGGCCCGCACGCAGCACTGCGAGGCAAACCAGACCCCGGCCCCGCTCGGCCCCGGTCCGTTCGCGCACACCACAGAGGGCCGCGGCCACAGGCACCGCCCGGCCCTGCCCCGCAGCCCGAGCGGGGACGGAGCCCGCCGCAGGTGCCGTCAATTTTCCCCGAGGCTCCTCATTTGCTCGTCGGAGGGGAAGGCAGCCCCAGGCGGGAGGGTGCTGGCAGCCGGGGGTCCCGGCAGGTAGCGCAGGGCGGGCGGCACCCCCGGCCCCGAGACCCCCAGGGCGCCGGCGCCGCGGGCGATCCGGGGACGGAGGGGCCCCTCCCGCCGCAGGAGCACACGCAGCAGCGCGGCGACGAGCCAGGGGCCGGGGTCCCGTACAACCGCCCCCACCCTGCTCGCTGCCCGCGGCTCCGCAGCCCTCGGTCTCCGGCTCGCTTGCCACAAGAGGGGGACAGAGCACTGCACAGGGTGGCCGGCCCCGCCGTGCGCGGCAGCCAGCCCGCCCCCGGGCGGGTCCCACCGCCCCTCGCCCCCCGGGGGTCGCCGGTGCCAGGCGGGATGCTGCCGGGTGCCACGCTGGGTCACCCCCTCTCCATCCTACCTCGGCTGGCCCCTCCAGCGTGACACAGGGCCGGGGGACGGCAGCGTGAAAGCCATTGAAAGGCAGAGAGGAGATTCCCCTTGCTCCTCACCGTTCCCCACGTGCGTGGGGTGTTGGGTGGGGGGCCTCTCCTGCTGGCAAGCCGACTGCCAGCTGCATGGGCTGCAGCAAGTTGGGAAAGCGTGGTGCAGTCCCGCACCCCACCCACAGCTGCCCCAGATCCCGGATTCTCACTGCTGCACCATGGCACGCTGCTGTTCTGCATCGCCATCTGAGCAAACACCACAAGGAAGGTTGTTTATTTAAAAGATATCTGAGCAGCTCTTTACCATAAGTGACAAATCATTATTTAATTCCTTTGGTACTCATGGAAATAACATCAATCAAAATGAATGCATCTGCTAGCTAAATATGGATGTAATCATCCATTAAAACGTTAACATTTATGAAAAGTGTTTATTAAAATAAAGTGATAAGAATCTCATTGTGATTTGACAATCAGCTAATGTCCCCTTAAGGCAGAATTGGAACACTTGGTGTTTGGAACCAGATAACATTTTAAATGCCCCATCAGTTTATAACTCCAGTTATTCTAAAACATGATTAAGCCTTTGCATCGCAGCCCTGGAAATGGATGTCCTTTTTTTATCCTTGTGCACGTACATCGCAATGCAGACCTTCCTCTCCAGCCATAAGTACATAACCCAAAATCAGAGAAACAGCCAAAAGAGGTGAGCACATGGAGGTAAACTGAAATTACAACCAGGTGGTTTTGCCCTACCTGATCTAGTAGGGCTCACACAACAGCACAAAGCACTGGAGTTGAGAGCAGCTTTCCTTCAGACATGGTGGTACTGGGAGAGGTTGACAAAGGAACATCCTTGCTACTCAGTGGTCTGTGCCCAGGGAGACAGTGATGGGATGAACGAGCCATCCATCCACCCAAGCGTACACATAATATATGGCCCTACAGACTGCACTCTGTTCTTGTCCTTGCGTACATCCATTTGGATGTGCATACTGGAGTCCTCTACCTCAAACCCAACTTCATTTCCTTTTCTGAGAAGAGAGAAGTTATACATGTAGTTAGATAACATTTAGCTGTAAGGCAGACTTGACAACTATAGGCAGGTTTCATTTTGAGTCATACTTTCGATTAAGCATGTATCAGGTCTGCTTCCTTGTACACGAGCCTTAGATCCCCAAGAAGCTTGCTGTGTGCTGAGACTGGCATACAGGAACTGCACAGTGCGTTCATGTGCACAGAGATTTTTGGCCTTCCCTGTTCCAGTATATCTTCAATTCAGATATGACAGTGACAAATTCAGTTGGCACCTGTTTGCTACATCTAGCGTTTCAACAGACAGCTCTGAAGGGATCCAGTCACTGGGCTCCCACTATGCTTTAATTTCCAGACTCAAGCTAGCTCAGGCGGATCTCTGTAGAAATCTCAGATATGCAATTGTCCTTTGACAGGTGCAGTTTTATCCTTAAGTACTATTTCCACTGCAATTAATACTGAATCATAATGCATATATCTTGCAACAACTTACTCAGGAACTAGACTATTTCCAACACCCCTGAAACCAGTAAGCTTAGTCATAAAGTCCTATGTTGAAATACCAACCTCTTACAATACTGAGTGGGAAGAAGGGAATTTTGTATCCTAATCTGTTTTTAGTTTGTACTCTAAAAATCTTGAGCATTTTTAACACATAAATAAGGACCTTCTCTATAAATTTCTAGGTTTCAGCTATTTCAGTTGAATTTAGTAAACAATGGCTCCATAGTTCCCATTCAATTGAGCTATAAACCCCCAATCACCAGCAATTCATTACACGTTATCTTTAATAAGATAGATCCAAATTCCTTTGATAACCACAAGGAAATTGTGAGAGCTGTCTTTGTGCTGGAGAATTTCCACTATCATTCAGCATTAGTCAAGCACTAATGGACATTAAAAAATAAAGAATTGCTGGAGACTGTAAAAAATACATCATTTCAACTTTCCCATGTGACTGAGGCCTTGAGAAATTGACTGGCATAGCTATAACAAAATAATTAGCCTGTTATAGCTGTGCCTGTATAACTTCTCCACATGGACACTCTATTCTAAAATTTAAGTGACTTTATTACAGGATAATTACTCAAGGACTTTAGTCCAGAATGAGGTTCTGCACAGGAGAGTTTTGCCAGTGTGGCTCTAGTGATTTAAATTCACTATACTAAGCCGGTGAATTTTGCTGCACAGACTCTCAGGAGAGTCTGCCAGCAGTATTAGATAAGACATCCCAATTCTGCATTATCTGAAAATTGAACTTCTGCACTGTACGGAGCACAGCATGCCATTTTGCATGCACTCTCAAGCAGGCAGGGCATCTGCCTCCCACAGGAACGTCCTCTAGCACTGTGGAAGGAAGGGAAGGCAGATTTCATGCAGTTGTAGAAAAAGGAGTGGGATTTGGTAAAACATAAGGTCACATTTTTCAAGTGTGCTATCAGTTCCATTTTCAAATATGAACACTGGATGTCCAGCCTTTCCACCCACTTGCCTGCTCTTCTGGCCAGAAAAATACAGCTCTGATGCCAGATTTGTTTTCCTTACTGGTGTTCCACTAATGCTCTTTTAGAAGTATGCAGCCCTTACATGGGTTACATCTGGCCTTTAAAAAACGCTGTGCTCTTAGCACATGATACCAACACATGCTGTCAAAGCCTCAGTCTTCAGCAGGGCTCCTCTGACCAGCTGCTGGCTGTCATCCTGATTTGGCTGAGTCACCCAGGCCACAAATGATTCATTAAAGCCACCGAGGATCATCGCAAGCCGCATTCTTTTAACGAGACTTCACACACCTCCATTAACAAATGTCATGATTTGGGGCATAGAGACACAGCGAGAACCTCAGACCTGGGACACTCGAGGGATTCCTCCTCCTCGCACTAATTAGCTTCACTATGGTACAGCGGGTGCTAACTACGGGAGAGCAAACGAGCCACATCTTGCCTGATCTCAGAAGCAAGCAGCCCCAGTCTCTGCACAGAGACCACCCGGGAATCTTGGGTGCTCCAGGCATAGAGTCATTTACCATGTGTTTGAAATCGAACTAGTGGAAAGATCTTGTTCAGTCCCAAAACACAGCTGAGCTAACACATAGGAATCAAAGGAAACAAGCAGTCCTATTAACAGCAGAATCAGTGAAGCCTGGCTTGCTGTGCATTTGTCTTTCAAAGTTGAGCTCCTCTGTGGACTCCCTCGTGTAGAGGACTGAGTTCATGCCTTTTCTTCAATGGAGAAGGGTTTAACAGGGTCTCCCTTGCCTACAGAGTGTGGCCCATCTTCCTAATTGTAAAACCCCACCCCCCTAAATCAAATTTGCCTGAAATCAAACAATAAGCTATATCTCCATTGGAAACACTAAGCATTACCCATTGATGAAGGCAAGCAGACTCAGAAGACAAGAACACAAGAATGAGCTTATTTCTAGAAGTTCAAGATCTTCAATTCATATAATCCCTGGGTACACAGGCAGGTGAATTATTATAGACTGTTCCAGCACTTCCCCATCTGGCAGATAAAACTAGTATCTATCTCCCTGTTACTGGTGTCATGAAATTTTAATATAATAATCATAAAGGCATCTCAAGACCAGGTCAGAAAATTTATGCTCAAATCAGTTTTCAACAGCAGTAAATCCTCCCATTTTAAGCTCCATTTGAAAGTGAAAAATCTTGCTGTTGGAAAATGTATCTCTCCTCAAGAAACAAAAGTAAATGACTCCACCTGTTTAGTGAGAATTAGAAAATGCACAGTTGTCCAAAGTTGGAGCAGATAACTACTGGTTTTGTTTGCCCCTCAATAACACACTGATATCTCTGCTGCTCTGCAAAACAACTTCAGCTGTGAACGTTCTTCTCAAGTCTTTCAGAGCCAAACCACTGCCACACTTTCTCTGAAAGCACCAATTCCGCTAATCCAGATGAAGTCTGGTTGGTAGGAAGTGTGTGGTTGTGTGCTCTCCCAGGCACCCCTGTACGAGAGGAATGGCCTGTAAATCAACTGTGAACAAATCCACAAGACAGCTCAGGAGAGGATTGGGCTAGACCACAGGGATGCATTATTTTTCTGTAAAACTGCCCTCTTAGGCCCCAAATCAAGGGGAGGAGCCATATATGGAGCTTCCTGTTTCTAATCAGCTTTCTTGAAATTATTCCTGTTTTGCCCAGAAGTTTTGACATTCCCCATACTGGACTCCTACTCGCACCATAACTGGGTTTTATTGTCATGGGGAAAAAAAAAGTTCTGCAGCGTTGAACAGAAAGGAAACACTGAACGACTCATGCCTTGCAGCTAAGTGTGATCCAGGCTGTACCGCAGTCAGAGCCAGGAGTCCCGCTGACATGAGCGGGGCAGGGATTTCACTCCTGGAGGCTTGTTTGCGAGGGTGGGTGGGTGNGAACCCGTGCTTGATAAGGTCAAGCAGGTCTAGCGGGGGCAATGCACTGCTCTTCTCCCCTTTTGAGTGCAAGGCACGGCCCAGACCACTGTGTGCCTGCATGTGAATTATTTAACTGTCCAGCTGGTTAAAAATAGCGCAGCAGCAACTCCCCTCGCCTTTCCAGCCTCTGACTGTTAAATGGGCCGTCAGAGCCCAGCCAAGCGCTGAGGTCACGGCCTGGGCTGCACATGTGGCCAGGGTGCACGGGATGCCAGAGGCAGAGAGAAGCATGTCACCACGAAACCTAGTTCCAACACGATGATATCAGCCTGTGGAAGAAAAGCAAGGCGAACTCAGAACATTATGGAGCTGCCAAAGAAAACACTGTCTTCACAATGAACAAAAGTCTGATTAATTATTAATTGCCTGCCAGCTAATTGGCATTCCCTTGGGCAGCTGTCTACAGAATGCCTTATATTTCCAACCCACCCCAGGCCAACATCATCTATGCAAATGGCTTTGGATCAGAGTTAGCAACTGATTTGTTGCCTGAAACAAGTTGTTCCCCTCCCCTCTCCCCATCTCCTCCTGCCACCCCTTTTTCCTCCACCCAGGGGCTTGAGCTCATTACAGCGTCAGCTAAGCAGAAAACACCCCTTGCTGATAAATCTCCCCGCCATTCTGGCGCAGCCTGTGCCTTTCTGAGGAACCCAGACACCCCCCGCCAGCCCTCAGCCTTCGGAATGCGAGGACAACCATAGTGCCTGGCGCTGACAAGCCTTGCTTGGCTGCTACGTGGCCAGAGAGGAGGAGGAGCAGCTCCAGGCTGTGAGAAGCTGATGAGCAACAGAGGCAGGGACCACATCTTGGCTTTAGAGCTGAAGGCAGCGTTTAGGGAACTCTTCATCAGCTAATGCTTACGTTCAACTCCTATTAACATTAATGGGACTTATGCACATGCATCAAGGGCAAACAGACCCCTTACAAAAGGGGAAGCATAAATTACAGCTAAGTACAGGCAGAGCAAGCCTTCAGCTCGCTCTTTTACCATGCTAAGAAGGATGCACTTTCCATTTTAAGACTTTTTTTTTTAAAGGGAAAGAGCCAACGCAATTGGTGAAAATCTGCAACAGAACATGAAAGTATCTCAGTCTGCCATCACACTGCTAGGCAAAGGCTATCCACAAACCTATCCAAACTAGGATACTAGCATGATGACTCCACAATGCACAACTCAGGGACTTAAGTATTTATCATGCTGTCTTTACAGTACAGACAAATACCAAAGTGGATTTGCCATTTTCTCTGAGACCTTCACCCAGCCTCTGTACTCACACCTGACACCTGAATGCACCTGATACTCATACTCATTAGATGAAAGTGTGCTTGAGAGCTTAACAGGATAGCAGGCAAAGTTCACAAGGAAAGATGATGAAGGAAACGAGGATCAACCACAGAGTGGTCTTAAGTGTCAAGGCTGACCATCAGCAACCAGGTGTACCAGAGAAGACGAGCTGACCTGCAGTCCAGTGGCGACAATGGACATCTCTCCAACATCTTCACCAGAGCTCAAACTGGCTCTCCAGGTTCAGAGATTTGAGGAAAGATCACATCCCTCGCAGCAAGACCAGGTGACAAAGGCTGCCATGGCAATCGGAGAAGTCCTTATTAATGGGAGCATAGGATCACTGGGACAGAGAGCAGTTTTCTGGTCTGTTTATACATTTTCTAGCACAAGGAGTCCTATATCTAAGACTGTGTCCTGGCTGCTACTGCAATATAAACATCATAAATGGACTGTTTTCCTGCCCAAAGCCAGAAGATAATGCAGTGAGACAATTGAGATAAGGAGAGCTGTTGTGTTCAGGCTGAAGGGACATAATCTGTGTGAAGTTCACGTTTTAGGAAAGGAACTTGATTGGCCATGCAAAAAGTAAAAAGCCCCAATTACCACAGTCAAGTTCTCATTCTCATCCTACAAGGTTTACCATACCTGCTGCTTAACTGTACACTCCAGTGTGCCAAGAAGGCAGCACATTAGTGGAGTACAAGACCATTAAGTTCCATCTCTGTAGATATGGGATATAACCCCCTGGAATATATAGACACTGCAGAGGAGCAGAAGATGTTTTTGTAGTACCCCTGTTAATGGCTCTGCAAAGAACCTGCAGCTGCGTTGCACAGACAGATTTTTTTATTAGACTACATTTTCCTCACGTACTTGAGTCATATAAAGTACATAAACTCATAAAGTCCAACTAAGACTAGCATAAATCAGGGATAGCACCACTGAAGCCAATAGAGTTGCACTGGGGCGAAAGCGGCATAAATCAGAGCCTGATCAGGTACACATTTTCTTTAAGGTAGACAGACCATTAAGTGGCTTACATAGACTCCTTATCACATTACAGTTCTGTAAGGTAAATAACAGTCACCATGCACTGTATGTAATGAATTGCAGCCTACAACATCCAACAAATGGCCATTTTTCTCAGGGAATCTCAGCTCAGAGCTCTGGGACCAAAAATAATGGGCAATATTCTCCAGCATTCATGTGTGACATTCCCATTAGTATTAACAGGAGGTATGTGCCCAAAGTCAGGATGTATTCATCAGCAATCTGAATTGGATATTACTGAGGCTCCCGATCAATGTTCCGGCTTCCTCCCCAGCAATGATCCTCCTAGAGAATAGCCACAGCTCTTTACTCACCTTTGCATAGCATTTGCACAGGAAAATATTTACACAGTGGCAGGTAGAGCTGGAGTCAGAAGCAGGGCAGCCTTGTATCAGTTACCTCTGAACGTAAACGCCCCTCAGCTCAGCCTCACACACTATCAGGACTTGAAGGCCAGATGGTAGCTGGTAACTAAAGCCTGAAGAAGGTGAATGGAGAGAATGTGACCACAAAGCCACAGGGCAGACCAGCAAAAGTTAGTGAAGCCAAGTCTCTGACCTTTTACTCAAATACTGTTATATACCATCACCTTCCTACAGTTACCCTGAAAGGCTGTAATCTCTCTCATGTTCCCATAGGGTCGAGTCTATTGACTTCGAAGAAGTTTGCACCAAGCCTATATTGGAGAAGGTAAAAGCAAAATTCTGATCCCCAAAGTACAACAGAAATAACCAGTGAAAGAATATATCGCAGTAAATTTACTGATGAATTTTACAACAAACACCCAACCTACCTGTTTTCCTCCCCCCAAAAAGTGTATGCACATGTGTTTTACCATTCTCTGCTTATTTTTTGAATTACACTTCAAGATGACTTGAATATGAAGCTAAAGCAGGTGCAACAGGCAACCAAAGTGTAGCTGACGCAGGCAGTGTGCACGTGTACACAGCTTCATTAACAAGAACAAATTGCTTCCTGCCCTGAATTGCACCTAAGGAGAGCCATAAGCCGGTTCAAAACTAAATATACGCTACAACATATGTGCTTGCTAAGAAGATCATTAGAACATAGAGCTCGGGGAAAGTGGTGTGGCATGAGAAAATAAATACAAGATGCAGTGGAATCTGTGCAGGAGAAAAGGAGTGAAAGACACAGAGGCAATGCTACTCCTGGCCTACCTGAGTGTAAGGATCTGGCACTATGGACTACATCACAGAGAACCAAAGGATGAAACTGACTGCCCAGACTAAACCATTAGATCTCAAGATTTTGGAGGTATTAGCTGTGCAATTAAAAAAGGTGTTTTTAACAAAAGACTTTCATCACGACAGTAATATCAAGTGCTTGCAGCTCTAAATGCAAGGGCTTAATCCCAGAGTTACTGGCTTGTGGATAAAGTGCCCGAGTACTCTGTCCATACCTTTGACAAGCTGTAATTAGTTTAATAGAACAATGTAAATAGGACTCCTAACTAAAAGATAACTGACAGTGATACAATAGAAGGGTCAGAGGGAAGCTAATCCAGAAATTCAGTGTGCACCCCCTTAACCAAGGAATTTGAGTGCAACTAAAAATAGAAGGTGAGACTATCTGACAGCTAAATTGCCAGTGGTAGCTTAGCATGGATTCGGTTACATTGCTCAGCGACCCTTAGTGAATTAAATAGATTGAAATGCTAATGATAGAGTGAATTCCCAGTACAGAGGTAGAATAAAGTAGCCAGATTATGTTTCAGACAAGGTGAGTTCAATGGCAGCAGAGAGATCAGGGTTTGTTTGGATCAAGGGACGAAGGTAATTTGTCTAGATCAGGGCAGATAGATGCTGCTTTAAAGCTTATGGGCTCCCCCACGTTAAGTAACGCTCCGAAACAGTGTGGACCCGTCAGCCACTTCAGTGACTGTTACTGTATGCAATTTTTATCATCAATGAAACATTTTCCACTGGTCTCAATATGCTTTTAATGGCATTGTCATTTATCTACTAATTAGTTAAATGCTACTCTGATGACAGATGTGTGATGATTCACCTGGGCTATCACTCAGACTATACTTATAATTTGCAGTGAGATTTGTTACAAAGCAGTGCAAAATGAAAATCAGGTATGCTAAGGCCATGCTAACCAACATACAGCTGTGGTGGAAACATAACTGGTATTTTTACACTCTTTGGTGTCTATGGGATCACTTATACTATGGCATCACAGCTTCAAAAGCATGCAGAGGGTCATCTTCACTGCTCCTCCTAAAAGTGAGGAAGCAATATTGCCACTCTGCCAATGCAGAAAGCAGACACAGACCTGATCAAATGTCTTACCTGGCACTGTAGGCACAGACTGAGCCCAGGCCACCTGCTTAACAAAATCTATGCCCTAGGCAACCGATAACGCAAAGTGATACCCGCAAAACACATGCAAAAAATAAGTACCGAGCCTGAAACTCCATTCAGGGTTCACTCATTTAAAACAACCCTGGAGGCTCTCCAGAGTGGGTATATTACTACATAAATTCCGAGATCAATTTAGCTTTAAACAACTGATCCATCCCTTCTCATCCAAGGTCACACAGCAAGTCAATGCCACTAGATTAAAAAAATAAAATGCACTATCCTAGCAGTAAGGACAATTAAAGACCTTCTTGACAAGATAGGGGCCTCACCATCACTTGGAGCTTTAAAAATGAGATTAGGCATCTTTCTAAAGGATGTGTTTCAATTCACTGCCCCTGTAATATTGGATAGTTATTCTTGTAAGAAAGTGACATTGCAACATGTCATTCTACTATCAATCAGTGGTGTCATAATACTTCAGTGTCAGTTGTCTGTTTCCATTACAATAAATAAGAATTAGGTATTCTAGTGAAGAAAAAGCTATGTAAGCCTGTGTAAGATTGGGGGAAGTGTAACATGTCATGCCCACAGGATTTTCTTTTGCTGTAGCACTTACAAAGCTGTGAGCAGGAAATACTAGCTCTTCTGATAGCTGTGCTTTTGGTCTAGGAACCAGACCTCACCATCTGGTCATTTGGTTAATTACTACGTAAGAAAAAAAAGAAAGAAAATAAGATTTTCCAGAGTGGTAATTCAATTTAGGTTGCTCTGTTTCAGTGCTGAGATACAAAAAGGACTAGCTTTCAGATGGCAGCTAACTGCAGAAATTAGTCCCCCTAAGCCTACTAAGAGCAGTCTCTTCTCAGACACTGCATATGGGATGTGACTTACTTCTGCCTTCCTCCTCACTGAGATCAGTTCTTGGTGTAGTCTCAGTATTACTGCAGGAAATAGACCATGTAGGCAGTATTTGGGAACTGTGAGACAGCTCTGATGACTGCCTGAGAACCATCATCCTCAGCATCCAAGGTTAACAAGAGTCTGGGACCAATTCTCCCCTGTTATACCAGTGAAAATCTGATTAACTGTAGTCACTGAAGCAGAGAGAGTTTGACAGCAGAGCCTCACCCCTTGTGGTTCCAGGTCTAAATGAGATTCAGCAAGCAGAAGTAATTCTTGAGAAGCAGAGCCCTGATATGCTCTCTCCGTTCATAGTAACAGTCTACTTCATGCCAAGTGACTCATTACCATGAGTGAAGGGAATGTGATTCAACCAGAAAAGTACATGTAATTTGCATAGATTACTTTCCCAGTTGGTTTCCATGCTGTGGAGCAATAGGGACTGCCTTCAAGACAAAAAAGGATAGTCCCATGAGTAATTATTTGCTTAAGAGATAATAGATTGAAGAAACATTTGGATATGGCAGTCTAGAAAAAAACATTGCAAAGAAGGAAGCCTTGTGTTACATTTATTTCTAAAGTTGTGGAAGTGCAATGAAATTAGCATTTGGAGGATGCTTCAAACCTTCAAACACCACTGAAGAAGTGAGGAAGAAATGCTTCTCTTTGCAGCCCATGGAAGAAACAACGAGGGGAAGGCCTCGGAGACAGTTGGTATAAAGCTTTGCTTTTGTCCCCCAGCTGGGTGTCGTTTGTTTTTTAATTCAGAGACAACACTGTGCTCATCAGCTTTTGCAGATACAGATATCACTGCAGAGCCAGTGGCTCACTTCTTTAAGGGAGGTGGTCTCCAGACTCGCTCCTCACTGTGGATCCTGCAGCACTTCACAGGATGAAACTCAGAGCTTTCAACATTTATGTATCAGACCATTAACCTAAAATGAGGATGTGATTTCACGTATAACTCTGCAGTGAAATGTAGCAACTGCAGTGGATAGTTTATCATTTCTTTTGCTGAAGCACTTGCTGGCAGAATTATGATAGGAATAAACAACTGGTTCCAGTAAAGTCATAAGGACAAACCCAGAGTGCTTACTTTCTGCATAAATGGTTTAATGTGATAGGGCATGGGGAGAGCAGAAGATCTGTTAGGAAAAATAAACAGGAAAGAAAATATTACTTCAGAATAACTCATCCCAAGTAAATTGAGCTTACTGAAGCAGCAGCATGCAAACTATTGAGTTTCAAGAGTTTCATCCTGACTCCAGGCACTGTATGATGCTTCACTTGACAAACAAGCCAAGTTCAAGAAAAACAACCTTGCTAGGTTAACAGAGCAAGAAGGGATCAGGGAGAACTGAAGTGACACAGCTCACCACATACAGGGCTTATTTTACTGTAAGAGAGCAGTCAGGCTTTGGACAAGACAGATAAGCATACAGACCCGCAAAACTTTCCTACACTTTGAACCAACTGCAAAGTCAACAATAGTGTATTTTAAGTGCAGTGGTCACTACACATAGCTGGTTGACAAGGATGTAAGTGATGACACCTACTTTCTCCAGGGACAAGCAGGGAAACACAGCTGCAACCACAGGGCAGTGTAATCCCAGCACAACTTAGAAGAGCACAAGTAGAAATTTCACCCCAGGAATAGACAGAAACATGAGATATGAAGCAAAGAATACTCTCAGGGGGAGGGAGGGAAGTACTTGTAGTCTGGTAGCCACGACAGCACCCTATAACCTCCATAGCTCTGAAACTGATAGACATGCACAGTATTCCCCCCACCCCCTACAAGAAAGTGCATGGCTTACTTAACTGGGGTTCTAAAGACTGAACAGAAACATATTTAGAGGGTTTGAGTAGTTCAGAAATCAAGCCAGAAAAGTTCAGGGGAACATTTTCAACAAAAACAACACAAGAATAGAAAATAATCATTAAAAAAATCCCAACAACTGTGCAGAAGCAAAGTTACACCTCCTTACATCAGCACAAAACAGACATGCAAGTCAGCATCCAAACACAAACTCTCCATCTTCCATCCCTCAACCTTCCATCCACAGGAATACGTCTCATGAAGTCTGATCCCTTTTCCTTGCATTTCTTAACCTTCTGACCCAGTGACTCTGAGATGGTTACCTACCTAAAATTGTACTGCTGCTGGAAGAGGGGGCTCGTCTTTGCTCTCCTGAGGTATGGGACGTATCACTGAAGGGGTGGATAAAATTACACCATCTACAAGGCACTCCCTTAATCTTCCAAGTAACTCTTGAACTGCATATAAGAAACCAGCTGGAAATTAATGAGCATTAAGTGGGTTGCTGAGACTGACAGGATCAGGATTAATCAGGAAGCATTACCTGGGTAGCATGACCTGTGACAAATATATGGACCTGTAATTGTGCCTTATAACATTGTGCTTATCAAGCAGGACTGTGACATACCCTACAACCCTATCTGCACAGCCCAGACTGGGGAACACTCCTGGAGTGAGCTATGGCCTCCTTCCAGGTGGGTCCATCTTCTCTCTAGGAAAATCAAGGCTCAGGAGAGGACAACAAATACCAAAGTCTTCTCCCAGCACAGGAGTATTCCCAGTTCCCACAGCCCCAGAAATCCTATTATTACCCTTCACATTCTTACCATGTTGTTCAAACTCCTTTGCTTTCCCACAGCACTTTGGCTGTGCTCCCAGCCACATTGGATGTATTTGTTTGTAGACAAGGCCCCGCGAGTCCACTCTCAGCAAGAAACATCACACAGTATCTGAGCACGGAGCAAGGACACAGGAAAGATCACAGCTGCTTGAGAACTGCCTTTTAAATAGAAGAGTGATGCCCATTTTGGGAGACATTGCAGCAGGAGAGACCACACAGGTGAAGAGATCAGTGCTTACAGCTGACATGCAAAAAGGTGTGGGGTCTCCTTTGCAGCTGGCAGAGGTTCAACAGCTCTTTGGGGATCTACTTCATTCTCCCTGCAGGCAAATTTCAGCAGGCCCTTTTCCAAAGTGTATTTCGTAGCATGAACTAAAATGTCAAATGATCCACATCAGACAAAATCAACTGATAATCATGGCTTATTTTAATGTGAAATAAGCTAACCTGCAGCCACTTCCAGACAGAGATAATCTCTGCTGCAAACACCTCTCCAGAATCTGGGGGCCAGCAGGTCCATCCCTAGCAATTTCCTTCCGTGTCTTCACCTCTGTTGGCTTGTTCCACCTCCCACCCCAGCGAGATGGCCTATGCTCAGGATCACACAGATGTTCTTGCCCTGAGAGTCTTTTTGCAGACGGGAGATGTTGTCTCTGTCCCATCTCCCTGATGCAGAGGGGCCCTACAGGGCGCTGTCAAACAGGCACATGGCATTTCTCGCACTATCAGCTCCTTGGCTTTCCCTAAGGGAGGGGACAGAAAAACCAGCAACAGGCCCTTGTAAGCACTGATATGGCCCTGAGGGCTTCTCCACATTAAAGCTGATACAGCAGTGTAACTCCTACAGGCTGCTATTGTGGTCTGTGTTTGCACTCTCTGCTCTTTAATTACAACTGTTGTCAACAACTGTTTACAAGACCACTTGCAGCTCTGTCTTGGAAATCAATTCAGATGTCAACAGTTACACTGTGAACGGGCTTAAAGCAAATGGGTGAAGGCCATAAACTTGACACCAGAAAATGTAAATCTCCAAAAAAGGAGTCAGACTCCTCA
The DNA here is from genome assembly GCA_013399475.1 of Chauna torquata. Classification (NCBI taxonomy): domain Eukaryota; kingdom Metazoa; phylum Chordata; class Aves; order Anseriformes; family Anhimidae; genus Chauna; species Chauna torquata. The sequence continues at coordinate 255,597 of VXAL01015518.1, forward strand.
AGGAGTGTGACAGAGAGGCCCCATGACCAGAGGAGACACTGGGGGACACCAGCCTCTGGTCATCAAAGGCATGCCTACACAGTGGCATGTGTGCACCCAGTGTGTCAGTAGCTTCGTTTTCTTCTGCAACAATAACATGAATGTACAACATTAATAATAATACACTTCATAAATAGGATTAAACCTCCCAAAGCAGCAAAATTTTGGATTCTCGGCTCTTCCCAGGATGTGTTCCAAGCAGGCTCCAGTTACAAGTGGCAGTGGCTGGAGGGCTCATCTCCAACTGAGACCTCCTGAGGCAGAACTCCATGAGGAAACAGGAGTCAAAATGTACTAGGTGAGAGTTTACAAATGGGGAACCGAGGCACAGGAAGGTTAATAATAATGATACTTATCATTTCTTTTATGCTTTAAATGGTCCACACCCTTTACAGACGTTGACCGGTCAACCCTCACAATACCCTGGGGAGAGGTGGCTGACTATTATTATCCTGTTTTTCACAGATGGGGACAAGGAGGCTGAAATGTGGTCTTCCCAAGGCCAAATAGTTAAGAACTGGTGAACATAATTCTGTGCTTCAAGTCTGCTCAAGTGCTCCACATCCTGCACAAAAAATATCTTAATAAATCTCATTCTGACCAACATTATCCTATTGCTCCTCATAGCTGCAAATACGCAGAGCATCCTCAGCCCTCTTGTGAAAAAGGTTAGTTTGAGGCCAAGCACAAGGTGGCTTCACCTGGTGGGGACAGCTGGAGCCCCCAAACACCTGACGCCATTCCCTTGGACAAGCTTCTTCCCCATTGGGAAGAAGAATAGCTATGTAATGCCACCAGCCCCCCAAGCATTCATCCTCGCTGGGCTCGCTCCTCATGCTCGTCTTACCACACCACCAATTTTATTGCTCCATTGCTGCCCATAACAGTCGCCTCCCTTCCCCCTGCTTTTCCAGCTGAAGGAGGACCACACAGGGCTGGGAATGGGGCTGAGCAATGATTGTTAGAAGGATAAATAGAAAGAAGGGAAACAGCTACCAGGCAATGTTGACATAAGACCAAGTAGAATCAGAGTGGAAATTAAAGTTTGCCACCAGCAGTGAGCTTCTGGAACAGACCCGGAATACCAATGATGGGGGCAAAAATACAAGGAAAAAGAAACCTCAGCCAATCTATGTAGTTTTAAGATGGAGCTTGCTAAATGTATAGGGATAGTCATCTGGGGTGCACAGAATCAGAGCTGCTGATCAAGGACGTCTCTCCAGCCTGGTGTTCCCTCTGACTCCCTTGAAAGCAGTGAGCTGTTCAGCCTACAGCTGCCAAGGTCCATTTCTTTAAAACTTTGGCTGCCAAACAAACAAAGCTGGGACATGGAAGTGGTTTCAAGAAAATTGCATTGCATTTGTCAGCTCCAGCTGTGTTCCCAGCACCTTGGGAATTTATATCTTTAATTCCTCTCTTCTACCTGAAGGAGTACTCCCTTCCTTGCCAAGGCAGGGGCTGCACAGGGACAGTCCCACCTTAACAAGGCCCTGGGATGCTTTGCGGTAGCGTGCTGGCTGTCCCTTGCTCTGGTGGCACTCGGCCTGTCTCTGCTGTCACACCCAACTGCTCCAGTTCATTTGGCTCTGCTACTGAAATAAATTAATAGCAAGCGTTTCCTGTGGTCGGCGTGCTCTGCAGACACGGATCATAACCTCATTTTATCAAACTCATGAAGAAGGTCGTAACAACAGCAATGGGAGTTGGTATGGTTGTGTAAAATGTTGGAAACGTTCAAGAAGGCAGACCCTCTGCTCCCCTCCTTCCTTGCCAGGGTACAGACATTCCTCGTTCCCCCCGAAATCAGTAACACAGTGGGCACACTTCCAGCCTGAGGGGATGAAAGGGACAGGTCAAAGGCCAGGTCCTCCCTCCTGACCCATGCGGTGTCAGAGGCGGCTAAAAGCCATCCATCAGATGTAAGTGCTTGGCTATCACTGAGAGAGCGTTTGGGGCTTTGTCTCCATGGGAAGATAGCATTGTTATCGTTCAGGGTCTGAACATAAATTGCTGCGATCTCTTGGGGCCCTTCTTTGCTAGAAAAATGTAAGTCTTTAATGCCCATTAATTAACTCAAAGTAGGCTTTGCGGGAAATGTGTAGTTTTTACATGAATCAGTAGGTTATATTAAAGACCAGCTCTGCGTATTTTATTTGCTGTATGATTCAGCAGATCTCAAGCATGCACTTAACTTTAAACATGCATTCAGAGCTCTGTGAAGTCAATGGAAGGCTGCTAAACACTTCAATGAATTGGAGATTATTTAGACTGTGTGTGATTCAGGGCTAGGCATCTGCAATCAAAAATTTCCAATACTTCACCTCATACTGTAGTACCTGAACATGTCCTCCTCTCCTTTTGGCTGAAAACTGCTAGCACTATGTGAATAAATAAGTAAGACTCAAGCCTATAAAAGGTTCAAGTTTGGCTTGCTTAAAGCTCAGTAGAGCTTTGTGGTCGGAGAGCAGAGATGGGTGCTGTTTTCTGCAAGTCTAATTCAGCCCCTCTGCAATAAGGACTGATAACCATGGTTTTCTGCTTTCCTGAAAGCTGTTGCACTAGCAGATTGAACTTCTTTGTGCCAGGAGGCTACAACGCACTGCCCAGATATGTTGGAGAGCTTGTGAAATTGCTGCGCGCATTTGGAAAGCACTAGCAGCATTGGAATGACAAGTTACTGCTATAAAGTCGAGAAGAGCATCTCCTGATCATCTGTGCTTTTCTGCCTGGAAAGTTGCGAGCATAAAGCATGAACAACAAGAAGGTAATTTCCCACTGCTCTTTTCTCCTGCCATAAGAAGATGATGTAGGAGAGTCCCAGAAGCAGTAAACACGCAGTCCTTCAAGCTGGGGCCACCTTGCAGCTGGGGGAGTAGATGCTGGGCTCAGGCCACTCCCCACCCTCTCCTGCCCCACAGCCCTCTTAGCTTTTGAAAGGGCTCCCCTTGCTCCTTGCGTGCAGTGTCAGCCATCAATGCCTAATGATTGCTGTTTAAACTTAAAATATGACAGCACAGTGCTACACTTATGTGATCCTGTAATCGTATCTTCCTACAGATGCCCTTTTCATGCAGCTTAAATATTTTACAAATACATGTCTAAGTACAAATCTACTGCATTAACTCTTGTATAGAGGGTACTTATGTTCAGCTAGGTGGCTGGGATTCCTATAAGTATAATTTACCTGGCAGTATGACAGAGCTGGGCTAGAATGCACAGCTTTTACTAGCTAAAATACAATAAAATATGCTACACTGTGTTTCACAGATGAATCACTTCTAAACCATACCTTTAAGTATTGTCTGTCACTGCAGTTCCTTATTGTAATACTTCGTGAGAGCTAGAGGAAAAGAGAGAGAAATTGCCCTTTAAATCTCCACAAAGCTTAACATCCAGAAGAAATTAGGGACATTTGTTCTTGGAGTCAGATGGGTTATGTAAGAGAAAGCTATACACAACAGGTTTTATTGGGGTGGAGGTGAGGGGAATGTGTTTTCACTTGTTTATTATGTTTTCTTCAAATAATGTTCAAGCACGAGCTCATAAACAAAGCAGCACCCAAATTCTGTAAAGAGCAGCTGTGGTCCAAAGGGTGCAATCATTTCATCTCAGCCCGAGCAGCCAGGCCACCAGGGTGGAGACCCCAGCAGAGAACTTCCTGACACGTGCTTTGAGTTAGCTCCCAAAGGAGAGTCAACAACATGTGGACAAAGCAGAGGAGTAGGTCAGGCAAATCAACAGATAGTAGGATTTTCCCATATTCAGTAGGCACTGAATGTTCTACGCAGTCATCACTTTGAGGCAGGATGATACTGGAAAGCACTACATAGAGCACGAGTCCACAGCGGTCACAGACAGCCCGAGTACTGGAGTTATTTGAGAAACAGCCATAGAGGATCCATGCCAAAGGCTTTTGAACACTTCCCAATATCTAAAATCAAATTTAACAACCATAGTTACAGAACAGGAGCAGTAATGATCTCCAATGAGAAGTTTAGAGTATGGCCAAAGGTTTTATACACCTGTGTGACTGGAAGGCACGTGCTTCGTCTCTACTTCTAAATGCATCTTCACTCACCAGGTCCCCAGCTTTTGTAGCATTCCCTGGCCTGCCCGCAAGGACCCTAGAGCCAAGTGTCAAATCATCCCCTCGGCTGCTGAGCTCTTAGGTCAGGGCAGCTGAAGTCCTTCATCGACCCAAGAGGTTTTCTGTGGACTGCAGCAGGTTGTTTCTGAGCCAGACTCCCTGTGGGCTCCTCTCTCTCTTCTTTAAAGCTACCTCTGAAATAATGCAGTAAAGGCAAAGCTGGAACAACAGGGCTGTCGCAGCTGGTGGCCACAGCTGTGGGTTTGGGCCAGAACACATTGTTCTTCTTTCTGCAGATACTTTCTGTTAATAAGACAGTTACTACTGAGATATTTCTTCTTTTCCTCAGTCTTTGGGGATCTACAGCACAAACCAAACCCAAAGTCAAAGAAAAAGTCTGTTTTTTCAGTTCACCATTTTGGCAGGATAAACAAGAAACTAGGAATGTTTCAGTCCCAACTGACATGAATAAATAACACTTCTGTTATTCACTACCTGTCAAAAGTTTCATCAAGACACAAACTCAGGTTTAGAAAGACGTCCAAAGGCCATTAAAATGATGCATGATACAAGCAAACTTGACCTTTGGGGCAGAGCAGCCTGGCACAAGTGCAGGAGTATTGCACGCCTGGTGCAAGGGTGTGCACACATGAGCAGCCTGAAGGAGGCCTGATCCCTGCAGGGACCACCATGAGAGCTGCAAGAATCAGCTTGCCTGTTGGAGCTCCACAGTCCCTTGTCCATTAAAGACAAAATCCAGTGTGAATGTAACTCCAGGAAGCTTCCCCTCCAAGACACTGCAGGGAAACCTTTTCTCCTAATTATCTGAAAGCAAGGCTTGCAACTATTTCATCCTGAACCACAGCATTCAGTTGAGGTGGAAAGCAAATGGATTGTTTCTGCCTAGCTTTTGTTCACATATATCTGAAAATAACGTCATCAGAGGAAAAGACCTAAGCATCAGCTCAGTACCAGGTTTTCCTGCCACCTTCAAGAAGTGTTATTCAGGGTCTCTGGAGATCTGTTTTAAGCCTAGCACGAGTCCCAGGCTTGCATGCAGCTCTGTGGGGCTTGATGCAGCTTCCCGGTTAGCTCCACCTACAGAGTTTTGATTTTCTGTCTCGGGCTGCACAGCTGAGTGTGTCTCACTACCAAAAAAACATTATTAACTTAGTTGGACTGATGCCTTCCTGCACGATTTGTAAACAGTTTGAGACTACAGGGTTTCACTATGCCTCATGACTTCTCCAGAAGGAGGGTGACTCAGAACTGGTCAGTGAAGAAAGCTGTTGCGTCTGGGACCCCCACTTCATTTGTTTCAGAAGCTAGAAGGTGTGCAGTTGCACTTTGCATGCATTTTTAGTTCACTTTCTTTAGATGCCCTGCCGATCTGGGAAAGGGAGGCTTGGGGAGGTGAGAATTTTTCTTTTCTCTTTTTGACAAAACCTAGCAAAAAAACCCTCAGAAATACCAACTCTCAGTTTTATGCACAAACCTCCACAAAGCTCCCCTGAGCATTTTTGCATCCAAAATAACTTTGTCTTCAGGAGGCTGTAACACCCACTCGCACCACTTTCCATTAAGTATCACCCAGTTCCCTCTCACTGCTTGCCCCGTGCTCCCTGCAGCCGCGCACCCGCCGGACGCGCGCTGCTCCCACTGGCACGGGACAAAGCTGCCCAGTTTGCCGGCTCTGCCCCTACCGTGAGAAGCGCAGGAAGGCTGCCTGCATTTCAAGGCATGCAGTTCTCTGATGTATAAACCTGACTCTGCTCAGCCTCTCTTTCAGACCCATAGATTTATGTATCCCCCTAGTTTTAAGTAAACTCCTTTCCAAGAGCATGACTGTAAAGGTAACTTCAGGCATAAACCCGTGTAAATTATAGGGTTTGAGTTCCCAGGGGATTAGCATGGTTTCTGCAGTCTCTCTGCTACGCGAGCTCCCCCGTACGCTCCATAATCATTTCCAGCTTCCTTCATGCTCCCTGACGCAGGGCTATAACTCAGGCTGTCACCCGGTGTGCTGAGAGGCCCCTCTGGTGGCTCCTCCGCTCCCCCTCTCCCAGGGCCCACGGCGGCGGGACCAGACCCTCGTGTGCCCGCGCTGGAGGGACGAGGTGCCGGTGCCCATGGGTGGCTCGGTGCAGCAGCCCCAGCAAGCGGGAGCTGTTGGCCCAGAGACTTGATTGTTTTTTCAAGACCATCCATTTTACACCTACCTTGTGAGACTGCATAAAACGTGCCCTTGCAGCAAATGAGTTCCATAAAGATCAGAAATTGCTTATTGCCTATTGATTTCATGAATGAAATATGTGCACATGGCGTGAGAACTGAGCGTTTGCACTACAAACACTTGTATCATTATGGGAGACGTGCACGTTAATGCGGGACCAACTGTATTTTCCTCAAGTGCAAAGTGTGTTTAAAAGGAGAAGGAGGCTCCTAGAGCTTTTGAAGTCAGACGTTAAACAGCCAGCGGCTGGAAATTTAAAATTCCTTCACATCAGGGCTCTTGGATCTGTGATCAATAGGGATTAAGTCAGACAGGACTTTTCAAAGCCTCTGGCCCTATTAACAAATCGGAAACTGAAATACTGAGGCACTCTGAGGCACCTGTGAGATCTCGGTGCCAGGAGCAAGGCGAGGGGAGAGCCGTTGCCTTTGCAGCGTTCAGGCAGCTAGGTGAAGCATCGTGCCAGGCTGGCTCAACGACAGCCACAGGAGTGAGATCTAGATGCTAATTTCCCTTTCTTTGATGCCTGACTACCTCCTGATCACATGCCAGCCTGCAGAGGAGGTTTCTTGCCAAATTTCTAGACACCCTACTCCTAAACATGCTGCTGCGGTATACTCCCCATTGCAACAGCACGGCAGCCAGGACGCGGGCTTTCCCTTCCTTGTTCGTTACGATGTTTTTCTCCCTCACGAAGAAGAGGCCAGCCTGGCACCCGGGAGGATGACGGTCTCAGTGCCCTGGGGAGGAGCTTTCTGCAGGACACCAGAGTGCTCTGGGCAAGGGACACAGAGGCTGCCCTGGTGGAGGGATGGAGGGAAGCTCCAGGGGAGCAAAGGAAATGTGGGGCGGTTTGCTGCAGCTCACACAGTCACGAGTTAAATCAGTTCTGGAAGCAAAGACACATCTGCAGGCAGGCAGAGGGCAGGGAGGGCAGAGACAGCTACTTTGCATTTTCTCCATTTGCAAAGTTCAATGCCCCTGTTTTCATTCTAACAAAATCTGGTCCAGTTGTTTGTTTTTTTTTTCCTCAAGCTTAAGGCCTTTCAATCTTGTTTGGGGACCTCAGCTGAAGAAGGAGCTGGTCCTCTCCAAAACTCTGTCTGATTCAACATCCCGTCACAGGGGACTTCTGCAGGCTCTTCCAGAGACTTTCGCAGAACTTGTTTCTGCTGCTACTTAAAGCCCCAAGGCCTTTGAGTTATAAATGAAGCAGGATTCCCTCTGCTATGCTTTCACATCACAAAGCAAGCGGACTGATCTGTAAAAAGAGCTCCACATGTTACATGGAGGTCAGCTGCTCAGTTTTCTGAACATCTGGACCCCTCCGAGTGCTTGCAGATCTGCTTTTTCACATCTTCTGGTCTTCAGACCACTATGCAAAATGTTTCATGAGGTTGCACAAGGCATGGGCTTGCTTACGCACATCAGCTCAGTAGGTGGGCATGCCATCTGCACTCAGCACGCATCATTTTTCACAGTGGCACCACTTGAACACTATTGGTGATCCTCTACAGGCTGGCCTCAAGGTTAGATTTGGCGTTCACATGGTGAAGCTCATCCACCTGAGGCATATGTGCACGCTAGCAATTGCTTGCTAATTGCCCGGCTATTTTCTAAGTGATTTTGCAGAGCTGAGTGTCTCATAGAGAAGGAGCTGGAAATGTGGGGATGGTGTGAAGGACGGGACCTGTGTACATCACCTGGAGCTTCCAGGACTAGGTTTAACCTCTCCTCCACCCTCTGGCACATCACCTGCAAATCTGCTCATTATGGGCAGGATTCACTCACTGCCACTCTGCTTAAAACTCCCAGGCACGCAGAAGAGCAACCATTCATCTGTGCCCAGTGGCTACAAGCTGTAAACCACCTGCCAACAGCTGAAGCCTGCCCCAGTCGATGCCCCTGTTCGCCACCTGCCCAACCTCACACCACACTATTCCTGCCTTGCAGCAGGGACAGGATCAGGGATCCCAGCTCTGTGCTCTCGCAGGACTGCTGTTATAAATGCCCAGTTAAGGGGTCACAAAAGCTGCACTTGCCCATGTCACCTGAGGAGCATAAAAAGCAAAAACGACTGACCCAAATCTCTCTCTTTTTTTTTTTTTTTAAATCAAGAAGAGAGAGGAAAAAAAATTCTCTCTCTTTCCTGGCAGTCTTCCATTTGAGTATGGACTGAATAAAGTGTTAGGTCCTGGGCCCGTGGAGGCAGTGATTCTATAACAGAGGAGCAAAGATTAAGAGCTTTGCTCTGATCAGATCCAGAAATCAATTTCTTCTTCTTGTAAGGCTCTTTTTATTAACCACTTTTTTTGCAGTTTTACTAGAGTTATAAATATGCTGCCGTTTGAGGGAAAAAATAGACTCCTGAAAAACTGAGAAATCCAGTTCCTTTCCTTTTGTATCTAGCAGGTGCAAGCGACCAAAAGAGATTCCTTCTCAGCAAACACTGAATCTGAACACTGTGGTTTCATTTACAATGTTTCCTGCATGAACAAGCTAAACCCTGTTGTTGCCACGTCTTTGGATTTACGATGTGGTCAACAGCTTGTTATTTTCTTCTCTGCCTTCCAATTGCCTTTGTCTCGCTCTGGTGACGAGACAGGCTGAGGTGAGTCATCTGGCCGGTGGAAATTGCTATGCGTCTTAACCAAGTGGCAGCTTGAACCTCTGGGAACCCCAGTAGCGCGTCTCAGCCAGAGATGCGCTTTAATGACAAATCGCTGAGACGAGCGCAGCTCGGAGCCCGAGTCTGTTGTCCTCGGCACAACATCATCGCATTGACTAGCGGAGCAAAATGTTTTATGTTGCTGTGAAAGGAGTCGACATGGCTGGAGATTTAATCATTTCGAATTCATCTTGGCATGACGCCACTAGTGCGTACAAATGGAGCGTTTAATGTTTAATGCGCTGTTCTGACTGAGCTGTGACCTTCTCATGCAATTGCATGTTGGGGATTTCCGATGCCATGTCACTACAAGCAGCATTGCCACTCACGCTGTTAAAAGTGGGTGAAAACCAGGCAGCCTGACACAGCAGCCTGCCTGTCCGAGGGCTTCGCCTGCAGCAGGAGCGCTCCGCTGGCACCTTCCTGACCTGGCAGCGCACAGCTGGGTCACGCAACGGGACACTCCGGGATGTGATTTCCCTTACCACGGTGGTCTCTGCCTCTTAAATAACTGCAGAAGATCAAGGAGGACATCGTTTTGATACTGTGTCACTTTGGGGAAATACAGCCACCTGGAAAATAAGGTAGTGCTAATCATAGGAGCCTCCTCTGCCCCCGACTCACTCCAAGTCAGCTTTCCACATCAGGGGACCACAGTAAGAGGAGACTGGGAGTCCCGCATCCCTGTCAAAGCATCAGGAGACCCAGATTTGGAGACCTGGATCTCTTCCTTACATGATACCAAAGTAGAATAAGTACTAAAATATTGTGGAAATCAAATCAAAGGTGGAAATGCTTATTTTGTGCATATATTTCTCTCCCATTCCTCTCCCCAGCCCAGGAAAATTGTAGACTCCTACCAAAGGCATCCTCAGGAAGCTTGCATGTGTCAGCCAAAACAGTGATTGTTTGCAACGTTCCTCTCTTTCCCTCTGTCACATCATTTTTATTGGCTTGCTCGGTTTCCGCTGCATGTGCTTCTCACTTCTCTATCAGAGGAAATGAGCAACACACAGATCAGGCATTAGAGAGAGAACTGAAAAGCACTTAATGCAAATTAACCTAGGATCAGACTGAGCCCAGTGACCACTCCCCATGCAATATTATTATTGTTTTTTTAAGAAGCATTTCCTCCTAAGTGCTAGGAGGAAATTTCAAGTGGTGGTGTGTGTACGTTGCCCCAACATGGGTCAGACAGAATATGAAGCAAACACCTACAGCTCTGCCTCAAGGAAACCGCAGTTTGATTTCTGCCTGTCCTGCGAATTAGATATACCTGCAGGTATAAGTGGTTGCCTGAGCATTTCAAACTCCTAAAGGAGACAGGATTTGCTCTAGTCAAACTCAGAACTGCTGCTGAGAAATCAGCTCTGAATCTGAGATATGTTCTTTTCTTTGAACATTTCTTCTCTGTTGCTACACCTTACATCCCTTTCAGTACCTGCTGAACTCCTCAGTTGGGTTTCCTGGGACTGGAACGGACACCAGGGAACCACGTAGTTCATCCTCCCTCCCCAGAGGAGGACCAGGTAATCCATGACTAAGGTCCACTTGTCTTAAAGATCTTCCTGAAGTGGAAGTCTTGTAACATCCTCAGGTGAGCCATTATAGTGCTTCAGAATTTGGGGAAAATCTCCATATTATTGCTAGAATCCCACTCTACCATCTGCTTCAGTTTTAGTAGTGACATTTCTGCACTAGAAACTGAACTAGCGAAAATCTCTAACTGCATTTGCTGGACAAGCATGCACACTGGTATAATTACAGTGAGAAAGTTTCCAGGAACAAATGGATTTCAAGAGGTTTGCTGAGCTTTAGTTGTAGGGTTGACTCTGGATATAAGACAAAAACACAGAGGGCCCATCAGATATCAAGAGAAGAACTGAATTAGACAAAGAGGTGTGGAACGCGGTGCAGTGTAAGAGCAGAGATTTGTCCTGATGAGCACCGTGATCCAGCCAGAGTTATGACCTTACGCTGGGCAGCTGCTTCAGTCAAACATCAGCCTTTCTGGTCAGTGTCAGGACTAGACTGTCTATGAAGTAGATGCCAGCCTAGTAGAAACTGGATAGGAATCACCAACTCATTTCATAGGAGAGCACTAAACGCCATCAGATGAATGATGAGGACATTCAATCATTACTAACATGGGCCAATTTTGAACTTACGTGATGGCAGGGAAAACACCTCTGAGTCATCCCAGCTCTGTTTACTGCTGGCTGCGAGCACTGAGAAGGGAGCAGCCTCCCGGAGTGCCTCCTGCTACGGAGCTGCTCTTACACCCCACATGCCAGTGGACGGTGCTTTGCAGAGCAAGCAAAGTCTGGCTGCTGCAGCAAGGAGTTTCCTAGTGGGAATCTGTTCAGAGCGCAGTGAAGCTTGCTGTGGTTTCAATTTGCATGTTCCGTCAGCTTTCATCTCCAGCAAGCGCTCATGCGTGCCCGGTGCTCAGGAATACATGTATTATGATACATAATTTAACTCTGGTAGGAAGTTCAGCTGGGTTCCTCACTCAAGCACTCAGCCGATCTGCTCAGAAAGCTTGTTGCACCTCATTCAACGGCTTCCAGCCCCAGCTGTTTCCCACGCTGAGAAAGGCAGTTGCTGCCTAACAGCCTCTCTTGTTGCTCAAGTCTCCACGGGGAGAGAACCGTTTCTTCTTTTCCTCCCAAGACACTCGCACAGCCCTCTAGTTCCACATCCCTTGACCTTCATAAGCTCTGGGCACAAGGAGCTGAGTCTCACAAAGGTCAGAGCTGGACATGTGGACCCAGGGCTCAATCTAACCAACTAAAGTCAAAGGCAAGTCTCCATGCCACTGGGGGGGAGATTCAAACCAAGAGACCATAGGCACTTCCACATCCTATTAGCAGTCACACGGGGAAATTTTTAATAAAATACTATTTAAGAAAATAAAAAAGTTGGGATTTTGCTGGGGCCAGAGGGCCTAGATAACACTGCTGCTCATCTAACCCGACTAATGTGTTTATCTGGATGGTCTGGCCAGGAGATAAAGGAAAACCCACAAAACTTGAGAAAACACCTGCAGCAAAAATCTTATCTGCACTCTTCAGTTTTCTTTTCTTCTCTCCCTTATCTCCTGCACCACGTGTTATGAATAGTTTCTTTCTCCCCTCCCACAATCCCATTTATCAGCACAGTACTAGTTTTGTTAAAATAATGCCGCATTTCTAGGACTAGGCTACAAGCCTACTTGGAAGGATTTGGATCCACTGGACATCTTACACGTTTCTTTTGTTCAACAAAGAATAGCAAGGTGGAAGGAAATCAGTGAAGCAGGTTCAGGCTAATATCCCTGGCCTCACAGCTGGGACTGTGTAACACCACCAGTCAGTTATGACAGGTCATCTGAGCAGTGGTGGCACTAACCTGCTGTGAGACAGTCACTAGCAGATACAACAGGTATGGATAAAGGCAATAACCAAAGCCCATGTGGGAACTCCAGCTGCTTACCAGCAGCTTAAGGAAATTTTGAGCAAACCAGAGCAGGTTGTGTTGGCCTAGGGAACATGGGGACACTTGAAACACTTGCAGAAGACTCATGTGAAAGGACAAAGCAGCACATGCACCTGGCTGCAGGGAAAGCAGCTCCCCAGCAGCATTTTGCTACAGAGGGAGAAGGAGAGGTGCAGCAGAGGGTAAAAGAAGAGCCTCAGGCCCCGACGTAGGTTTGCAGTAAAGGTGGCTCCAGTCTGATGACACTGAGAAGAGGGAAAAGGCAGGTGCTTGGGGCTCATCCTTGATGTAACTGCCGTGGAAGGTACAGGGACAAAATGGCATCTCAGGCCCAGGTTAATTTACAATGGGAAGAGCAGGAAGAAGCGGGCAGAAGATGCTAGAAAGATACACAAACAGAAGAGCAGCTGACTATGCATACTCAGAAACATATCTGGGATGCATCTCACTCTACTTTAGAGACATCTCTCTGTTTCCCCTCAGTGTGGTGGCTCTGGACTCCCTTTATAGTCACTGGAGAGAAAGAGGCCCATCTAGAGAATGATTCATCTGACCTATTTTTGACATCTACTCTAGCATACAATGACTCATGTCCTTGGGGTGCCCATTTCTTTCCTATAAACAAGAGTCTAGACAACTAACTCAGATGTAGACATCCACAATTAGATGTCTACATTTGGACAGATGAATTTTGCCTTTGATGTTCAACCAGAATGCAACCTACAAGCTGTGCCAAAGACAGCTCTGGTTGATAGCCACGATAGGGAAGAGAAACAGGGTCATTCATTCTTTTTGATGGTGTGTAGCTCCCTGCAGAAAATGCTTCAAGCACTAGCTAGAAGATTAACCATCCTGTGAATGGATGCTATAGTACTACTGGAACAACAGGAGGGACCAGTAAAAGGAGATTCATTATCGTAACTATTTTTCTAACATGCACCTGTGTCTAATTAACTGGTGTCAGATCCCTTTTCATTCAAAGGCATTTAGCAAAAGGAAACAAATCAAATGAGTTTCTCATGTGATCTCCTCTCTGAGGTGGGTTGGTAATGGCAGGGATGTGCTTCAGGCCGTGGGCTTCTACTCTCCCAGGCTCAAGAGGCCACAAGAAAAGCTGGTGCCAAATCTCTTGCTAATCCCAAGCATCCCTTGTAGTGTCAGCACAGCTGGTGCTGTGCTTTGTGATGTGGGTTCGGGAAACCCAGGGGGCTGGGGTAGCTATCAGGATCTCAGGAGACTTTAGGAACCAATAATCTAGACAAAAAGTCAGGTCAGGCCACTGGGAAGGCTTTCTGTTTTCACAATTTTAAAGTGTTTCTCATTTCAACCTGTCAGTCTGGTTTCCTATGGCTCATACATTCACACCGTTTGTGTCTGCCTCAGCAACTTTGAACTCATTGAGCAATTTCAGCCAAATTTGACAGAGAGATAACAGCCTCTGAGACGAATCAGTTCCTCAAAGGTTCATAAAAATAGACATCCACATAAAGGAGAGGAGATGTTATGAGTAACTTCAACTGAACAAAAGGCTGCAGTGTGTGCTCAGCCTTGATTAGACACCAGAGAATCCACAAGGGAAGGAGCCACTGCAAATCCCTCAGACCCCAGACGCAGGAACAGTTTTGTGAACTCACCATCAACCCAGACACACACACACACACCGGCTCAGCTCAACCCAGCAGCTATAGAGACCCTGGGTTATTCACTAGGTGCTTTTGATAACAATTAACTGAAGTTTCAACACACAAAGTTATCTCCGATTAAAAAAAAAAAGTTTATGTTTTAATGTTGTAACTGCAGTAGTATTTTTGAAACACGTAAACTCAGTTTATTTATCAAAGTCAAATTTAGGAAGGGAAGGGTAAGGATTTTCTGATTGAAAGCGTTTGGTGGGAAGGTTCCCAGCAGCTCCCAGCACCGCATTCCCCAGCAGCAGCTGCCTCGGCTGCATTTCCGCAGGAGACGTGATCCCAGGCTGGGCTTGGGCAGGGAGCACACCATAGCCCTCACCACTGGCACCAGCAACCAATGTCCCTGCCCGAGGTGGGGATCCAGGAGCCTCTGGGTCTCCTTTCTGCACCCCAACAAGCGGGGGAAGGTGGGAGGCTGTCACCTGGCTCCTGCTGCCACCGAGGCTCAGCTGTGCTTTGGGTCCCTCAAGCTCTCTGCATGCTCTGCCAAGCGCTTGCAGAAGCTGGAGAAGGTGCCTCCCAACTTGGGGAGGGGGGGACCCGGGGGAGCCCCCCTGGTTCCTGCTGATAAGGGGAGCCTCAGGCAGAGGGTCCAGGAGTCCTGCAGAGGGGAAGCTGGAAGAGATGCAGCTCTTCATCAGGTTGGCTCCATGGAAATTGGGCTCATCAGGATGCCATGGTTGTGGATGAATAGAAAAAGCTCCATGTCATCAGGGAACTTTGGACACTCTGGCCAAACTCACCATGAGTCACTGCCCAGCAGGAGCTGAGTGTACGGCTGCTAAAGCAGCACTGCTCTTGGAGCCCAGGGCCAGGGGTTGGAGGGAGCCAGCACTGAGTTACAGCTGGATGCTCCTCATGCAGGGCTGCTTGGTGCCATTCCCTGTGCATGCAAAAGGGACTTGCTTTTGAAGTAAAAGAGCAGCTGCAGAGGATAGAGCAAAAACCAAAGCCCTTACCCAGCATCAGAGCCATGGGTAATCCTGAGCCAAGACTAGACAGCAACAAAAAACATTGTTCTATCTCTTCCCCTCCCTGCCCAAGCAGCAGGAGGGGAAATATGTTTTTTTCAGCCTATACAAAACCCTGCAACATCTGGGCACAGGACAGGCAAGGGCTGCAAGAGGAAATCTGCAGCAGCATCTGATTTATGTTGTCACCTCTCAACCCTTTCCTTTTTCCCTTCCCACACCAGCCTAAGCTGTAGCACCTGCAAAAGCCCACGAATGCAACAAATGCTGTCCCAGAGGAAGCAGTCACTATAAAACAGCCAGCCAGGGCTCTGGCTTCCTCGGCCACTGCCCCTCGCCAAAGCACAGCAGTCCAGCCCTTCACAGCCGATGCCTGGGAAATTCCTCCACTTTGCCCCCCTGGTGACCCCCAAGCAACACACTTATATTCCATCTGCCCTTATCACTCACACGAGGGCCAGAAGCAGGAAAAGGCCAGAAAAGTGCTTGCAGCAGGCTGCCACAATTTTGGCAAAAAACGACATCAGAAGTGGGGGGCTGACTCCGAGGAAAGAAGTGCATAAAAAGCTCCAGACATCCTGAAGTGCTCAGACAGCGTAAAGGCAGGCTGCCGGCCACCCTGAGAAAACACAGATAAGCCAGAAACCCACGTCTCTCGCTTGCCAGAGCTCTGCGAGCTGGAGGAGAGCTCAGCCACTCTGCAGCCAGAGCTGCCTGGTTGCCAGATACCTCCAACCCGCAGGTGGAGGGGGAACGCTCCTTCTGGGCACCACCTATGTCGTTTAAACACACGCCTACCAGGCAGGCATCAACTGTTTCTCAGGACATGCATTTTCCCCCCAGCACGGCTTCTCCTGCAGTGCAGGTGGCACATCCTTCTACCTCATTTATTTTAAATGAGGTCTAGGCTGGCATTATGGAAACAAACCCCTCTCCTCTTCGCGTCCATAATGTTAACAGACAGGACCAAAACCCCAAAGAATATTGGGCTGTCACAGCAGCTCAAAGGCAATGCTGCTGCATCCGTAGCGATGGGGGTGCCAGAGACCACACCACACTCTGCCACACTTTCAGCTGGCCCCCCTCAGCCCAGCGCTCCCTGCTCCCCTCTGTCCCCGCTTCTGAAGACTCATCAGGGATGTGAAGCATCCTGGTCAACTCGAGCGGCGTGGGGAGCTCGCTGGCTGCAGACCAGCAGTAAATCACCATCACACCACCGCCTTCGGTGGCATGCAGGACAGACCAGCCAGGAGCCTGGTGTAAACCTGCATAAAACCCAAAGTCCAAACATCTCTAGGTTCAAACAGCCTCTATAACACCTCCCGCGTATCCGCAGACATGCTTCAGGCAGCCTGCTAAAAACCATCTGAGAAGTGTGCTTTGCTCGCGCAGGGGAGGAAGGACAGAAGACCCTGCGAACCTGCTGCGCGGTCCGGAGCTCGCCAGTGCCGAGCGGGTGGGATGCGCATCTGCGTGTGCCTGGAGGAGGCTCTGCGTTTACAGCAGTGGCATTTAAAGTTTTCTTGCGTACTGTTCTGCTGCTTGATGGCTTACCACGGAGCTGTTAACACAGCGCTATCCCAGCCCTATTTACAGACATCTCTGCACATTTACTTTGTCACAAGTAAACTCTGCACACAGCAATAAAGCTTAAGGTAATGACTTCTTCAGCACAAAGCCAGCAATTTCCTGTCAGCTTGGTTTACAAATGGCTAACTCTTGGGTTAATTTTCAACTGCGGCTCCAAAGGCGGCTATGAAAAGTGGGGGTGAGGGGAGGGAGAAACACCAGGCTGTGCCACCCTGAGCCATGGCATCCCTGCTCTGAAGGATGAACACAATGGGGAAGTCCACCCCATGCTCCCTGCTTCAACACCCTTTTCTGGAGCATGCAGAAACAGCTCAGTGAAGATGCAAACCAACAAGCTGGGTTGCAGAAAACCTGCACACACCCCACCCATCTCACTCCCAGTGTCAAGGAAAACAGAGAGGGTATTAATGGTCCTTCCTGTATGCATTAGCCTCTGCATGCTGGAGCGAGGCTCTTAATGTCTCCACCCTCCTTCTATAATTAGTGTAGAGAGAGGATGTCTGAGAACAGGAGTCTATTTTAGGTGCTATGAGTCACCTTCCAAAGATGCGTATCTTTTTTTGCACTGACCATATAGAAGGATCTGAAAGTAGATACCTAAAATAGACAGCATAAATATGCATTGAAATCTTGGAGTACGCTGCCCTTTAACTGGGTTGTGATGTTCTTGCTTAACAAGGGTGCGAAAATACTTTGTCACACTGACATCTAAACTGCAGCACCTAGGCGGTCCGTCAGCAGCCAAGGCAGGCACAGAGGGGACAGGATGACGATGGTGGAGTTGTTGTAAACCACCTTGGTCCAGCATCCTAATACCATTGGAAAACAACAAATCACCCTGCCCATGTCTTGATGCGGGCCTGCACTGTTTTCCTGCACTGACACCGAACTGTTTGAAAGCTGCTTTGGTATAGTTGAAAAGGAAGGACAAGTGAATATAATTCCATCCGTGAAAAAATGGCCAAAGGATCAAGAGTTCATCTTGGCTTAGATTCCAAAAGGTATGTCTGCACATAACATTTTCATTTTTGGCTATGGCTAAAAGGAGAAGAAAGTAAAGATGGAAAAAGGCATGGTCTTGATGCAGTCCTGCATATTTGTGGAGGACACACCATCAGGAGAGGAGGAAGGGCTGCACTGAAGCATTGGCGTTTTTCCATACCATAGTCCAAGGTTTGGGGGCTTTTTCTCTTTTTTGCCTCTAATTTTCCCAGTTTTTCGTTATTTTCTTCCACTGAATTTCCCTCCACTCTTTCGCAATGATTTCATAACCAAAATTCACATCATTTAGAGGAATCCATTCTGTTCGCAAAAGCCCAATCCTTAACCTTTTTGGTTATTCTTATTGAGATCTTGCTTCCCATTGCTCCTGTTCTGTCTAGAAAACACTCGGTCTCCTGTTTCCATTAAGAGCTGTTGGAGTTGTTCCCTTTTCCCCCCTTCTCCATTTATCCATTGCCCATTCCCCAGCTTCAATGAAGGTTTCCTCAGTCCCTTCTGCAAATACTTCAAAGCTTTCAAGAATGAACTGTTCCTCGGCTCTGTGTCATCTTAAACAGCTTGCTGAATATGCTTCTTGTTATTTTTAAGAATCTGTTAGAATTAAATCCCGGTAAGAAATCTGCCACCATTGTGCGGGATAGCACATTAATCAAAGACACAGGCCTCTCCCCAGCTGCCTGGGCAGGGCCCAGCCTGGAATTGATAAATTGCAGCTGGAGGTAACTAATAAATCTGAGAAGTCATTTGCTTTTTATGAACAGGAGCAGCAGGGAATCCAGCTGCTGGAGGAATTTGGTTTGAAGGAGAGCAGCGCCTGGAGCTCTGGACACATTTCCCTTCCTATTCCCTTACTCCCCTGCGCACCTGATGTTCTTTTGCAGACCCACCGCCTCACAGATCTTTCCTGAGATATTCGGAGATATTCGGCCAGGAAATTGTTAAATTGGTCATTGGGGCTTTCTCCGAGGCGCACGGCAGGAGCACAGCCAGCACGTCCCCTGGCCGGCGCAGGGCTGCACGCAGTGTGGAGGGGAAGCTCCTCGCAAGGGGCAGGGCTGCAGTCGGACGTGGTGTGCTGGGGACTCCCCACCTCCCTTCACCCAACCATTGCTGCCTTCACCACCCCGGGGCTCTGAGCCACTGTCCCACAGCACAAGCTCTGGAAGATGAGGGCATCCTTCATGCTACAGCTTCAATACCCAGCACAGGAGACTCCGGTTTCTATCAACATTACCATGACACATGCGTCCAATAACCATCCCATGGGAAACTTTCTCTAACTGCTATCAAAATCAGCGCTTGAGTACTACCTCAGAAGTTTGGGAAACGTATTCCTCGCCCTCCTTGGTTGGAAACATTTTTACTACGCCCACATCATAAAAATCCACAAAAAATAGGATAAATGATTAATTATGCATCTGGTCCTAGACAATACTGCAAACAACTCTGTTCAAAAGCACGGGGTCAAGAAAAAAAGAACATCTGCTGTAGTACTGCCCAAAATATCATTTCTTGTTTTCTCCAGATCACAAATTCCCCAAGGTGAGCAGTCTTTCACACCTACACATTTCACCAAGCTGAACACATAGTCGCTAGCAAACAAGCCCCAACAACCTAAATTTCAGATATTCAGAAGGGTAGGAGAAGAGACAGGACATGATCACAGTAGACATCAGGCAAGATATGGGTTAAAACGTTTCCTCCCTCCCCTTCCTTTCCTCTTCACAGGCATGTGGACATGGCTGGGCCAGTCTGGAAGAGCTCTCCTGACACATGCAGCAGCTTCTGCAGAGCCAGGAACCTGCATGGGCAGCGTGGCTCAGTTCCTGGATGCAGAAGCTGTCTGCTGGCATCCACCCCATCAGTCATGGGAAACGAACACTTTCCCCTGATACGGGGCGTAGTAGGAATTAGAACACAGCTCAGGTGTCAAACCTCAAATCACAGAGCTGCATTAAAGCCTGCATTTCCCCACTGACCTCTCTGCGACAGAGGATCAGAAACTCACTTGGAAACTCAGAAGTGTTTGGGTTGAAGCATTCCACACTGCGAAAGAGGCAATCGTTATTCTGCTCTTGGCTCTGCTGGCCTCTCACGAGGCTCCTATTCGCTGGCTACCAAGGAGGATTGCTGCTATCTAAATGTCCATTTTCCAACACAAGTCTCTTGCTGGGCAGGGAGGATGAAAGACGAATCTCTTCTGTGCTTGTCAGTACCACACCAGGGGGATAAATGTGTCCCTTCCCCTGGGACACAGAGCTGTTTCAGATGGTGTGACCATGCAGTGCCTGCCATGAGGTGCAGAGCATCTGGGCTAAAACACCCACAGGGGACAAGCGCTTACTGCAGCAGTTACGCTAACAGGCACAAGGAGACGGCATTTTGATTCCACCCTGATGCAGCTGAGGCTGGCAGGAGGGGTCCCAGGAGAGCTGCTGAGAGGACCTCCTGCTCGGACCGATGCAGGAACGTGCCCTATGGGAAGCACCACAAGACCAGGACCTCCCACCACGAGACCTCCCCCCTGCACAGGAAAGCTGAAGCAGCCCCACAGCTCTGAGGACACCCACAGCACTGAGCGATGCACACACACCAACATCCCACTCCTCTCGAGTCACACGTACGCAGCAAGCCTTGATGCCACATCTAGCGAGAGGTCTCACAGCACTTACAGACCAGCCCTGGTGCCCACAGCTCGTTAGTCATCATGCAGCATCAACACCAAATCCACCCCTTTGGTCATGATCAGCAGCTGTGACTTTTTTTTTCCCCTTTCATAAATAGGGCTGCTCTGATATTTGTTCACAACACGGACTGTGTATAGCGGCGGAGTGGGATTACTTACCGCCAATTACTACGTTAAAGTTCAAGTGGAACGATGTACTAATTGCCTTGTTATAGTTATTAAAGCTATGTTATGCAAGCAAGGCACTCTTTAGAGTATCTGCATGCTGCATGGTGATGCAGTGGGGTATAAAGTGATCTGCTAGGAAATGACTGCTGATGCAGTCACGGCCTCTTTAATAACATAAATTACAGATGTAGTGAACAAGAATGAAGCCTTCCCAACTCAAGGTTTGGCAGGTGCTCTGCAAGCTACTGAAAGCAAATAGTCACTGCCTATCCACCAAAACAAAAGCCCCTACACCACACTGAGCAAACATGAACTTTTAGCAAGCACCATAAATACAGCAAGTACCACCACTCCTACATTGAAGGGGAGAGGAGACACCTCATCTCTTCCCAGTAAGATTACAGCTGGGGGCCTTCTTGCTGGCTGGCAGCAGGCATTTCAATCTTCCCTGACTTCCCAGGGTCTGATCCTGGTGTTAGACAAGGGAAACCCGTAGAGAACTCCTGTGAGATTTCATGCAATGCTAAGCTCTCTCTTGCATCTTTGCCGGGAGCTAATTCACTGCCTTTTAGCAGGCTTACAGTTGGACAAATGTGTGAGCCGCTGGTGGGATTTCCAGCTGTGAGGTGATGTGAACAGCACCACAGTTTCCTGCAGCTGGGCGAAGAAAATAGCCTGCTGTCTCCCCGTTTCCCACCATCATGACCAAAGCCACCTCCTGGATCCTGGTCAGATGCTTAGCTGGACTCATCTCTGCCACTCAGATGTTGCAAGAAGGTGTCAAACTATTAATAGGAGGTAACTAAAACTACTTCACGGCAATATCTATGAAAGGCAGAGTGAAAGGACAGAATGAGATAAAATCAATTTTAAAAGGAAGATACAGGGGTTTCTTCTCAACCAGGCTCTTATGAGCTCTCTTATAATATTTTTCTGCAGCTGCACCTGCATTCCTTGCATGATTCTTATAGACCGTCTCTGTGATAAGGCCATTCCCCAGCCAGATACACATCCAAGTGTTTCACAGCTGAGATAGGAGTCCAGCTTCCAAAACTGCATCTCACACCATCAGAGCTGGGGCTGCATTTAGAAAACTCCTCCCCATGCTGGAGGCCATTTGGACACAGAAGCTTAAAGACTCGGAGCAAGGCGGAGACGAAGGTAAGAGCATGAAGCTCCCTGCTCAAAGGATGTGTACCTCCAACAGTGTTCATCACAGCTCCTCACTGGCAGGAGGCAGCTCTGGCTCTCCCAGTCCTCCCGAGGGGTGCAGACCTGCTAAAATCACCCCAACACCATATGCTGGTGCCCCTGGGGAGCTGCTGTCTCCGGCGCATGCTCCCTTCGCACAGAGATTGCAGCCCCCTCTGCGGTACCAGCAGGTATCTCAGTCACTATTGTAGGACCAGAGCAAGGACAACAATCTCCATCTCTGTTTCTTGAAAGGCTCCTTTACTGGTTCAGGTTGAGGACACCGGCAGAGCAAATGCTGTGGCCAGCATTTTCCATTGTGGTTGGCTGAAAGGTTTTACAGATTAAGGGATATAACCTGGGGAAAGAATCCCCTTTCTGTGCCAGGAAGGCACACAGTCTAAAGCCTTTCACTGTGCAGGAAAGGATGAGGATTGGGGGGGCCTATTCTAACACCCAGTAAGGTCAGTTGAAATATTTCTGATTTTTTCCAACGGGCCCAACTAAGGAAAGACTCATGCTTAAGAACTCATTTAACTGTAAGCTCAACTCTCTGAGAACCAATCTGGTCAGATTCCTACTTCTGTTTTTCCGAGGGATTGCTTGGGAAAAGGAGGCAGATAGAGCTGAGTTTCAAAAAACAATCATTGTTTTCTTTCTGACTACTTGAAACTGTAACTTAGCTTTATCAGTAACTCAGCCTGGTTCAGTAGTGGTACCAGCCAGTACAAAACAGGCTGGGTGGTCTCACCACTGACTATGGGAATTAGTGCTTTCAGTTTTTATAACATCAAAGTGAGGGCAGAGCAACGAACTTATTTCGGTGTAACTTTTCATAGGACACCTGGAAAAGAATGAGAATAAAGAAGAATGAGAATAAGGTAGTATTTTACAGAAATAGCAGTGAGAAATTCAATAATATTCAGGTCTAAATAAGCTCCTCTAAACTATTCAAGTTAAGCTCCAGCTTGGACGTGTTTCATAGAGACTGTGCATCATGCTAGACATAAGTCACAACTATAAATAGGAAGTTTTTAACAAGGAAATAACAGTGCAAGCCAACCAACCAAATGCCCTCCACACTACTTCAGGTCCAGGTTTGTCTCTCTTGTTAACCAGGGCCCAAGCTTTGCCTGGGTCTCCCTGTAGCCCGTAGGGACCTCTAATGGCAGTGCGATTTAGTGCACAGAAGCCCATGCCTGTTTGGCTGCTTGTAGGGCTGACTACGACTGCCCCCCAACCCCAATAAACCAGAGGTGATCTGGAGCAGGTGTTCCCATGCACTCTCAGGAAAGAAATACGCCCAGAGCCAGCAGGACTCACACTGGTACCTCTGCGGTCCGAGCGATAAAAGCAGTATGCCAGCAAGCCCTTTATAACGCACTAGCGTGTGCTTCAGGGCCCCACGGGGGCACACTGACTCAATTACCAGACAATGTGGACTCCTCACCAACCCATCTCCTAATAATGAACAGACCTGCAGGTTCCAAATCTTTAAGGGGAAGGAAAGCACCACCAAATAGATTAGCTCCACAGTTGTGCTGTTAATTATGGGTCATTTAGTTCAGTTAATCAATAGGCAGACTTCTTTAACCGGCTAATTATGCCAAACTGCTTCCACAATGAGCAGGTTTGCTGCTAGTTGTTAACCATGAAGGGATAATATTTCACTGTAAAGATAAGCACAGTCCCAGTGCTCAGACAAATGCTTTGCAGCTCCTGAGTTTGCATTGTCACTGGCTGTAATTTAACCCATTCCACACCAAACAGAGGCATACAGCCAGGCAAAGAGGTATCAACATCATGTTCTCGGTGCTAGAGTACCTGGGTAATATCAGGCCATCTCCTCAAGCGAATCACTCAGATCATTTACTCTCCTCACTCAGGCTAAACAGGAGCTAAAAATTATCTGTGCAAACCAACCAGCTGAACTTCTTGGTGGTAGCCCAAGTAAAACTAACCAGCCCGTATTACCTTTCAGGCTACGGATATAGTTCCCTCCTTTGCTTTCCCAGACAGTAACACAAGACCTCTCCCAGCCAAGACAGGAGTCTGGAGATCAAAACCACATCCTCCACTCACCCTCAAAGACCCTCAAAGAGCACATCAGCATGCAGAGGAGGAGGGCCAGGCCCTCGACTTGTCAAAACAGATAAAAGGTCAAGACAACCTCTTGTTACTTGCGGTTGTTTAGAAGGAAAAAAAAAAAAAAAAAGGATTTTGTTGCACACGAAGAACTGATTACTGGATTCAAGGCCCCTATTGAGGTCATCAAATAGTTATTGCAATAGAGCGAGATAAGAGCTGAGTGATAGGAAAGTCTGTAGCTGAATTTCCTGGAGATTTGTTTTAACAGAACAAAACAATTGGTGCCTGGGGTTTGCTAGCAAATTGCTTTAGCTGAAGAACAACAGCTTGCTGAGCGAGGATTCTCAACAGAGCATCCTCAGAGATGCTTCCTCTGACAAGTCAGGGTCTCCACTCCCATTGGTGACGCTTCAGATGTCCCACACCTGAAGGGCTCAATGCCCAGCTCCAGAGTATGACAACAGCATTGGCACACCAGCACAGGGACACATGCCACCAACAGTCCTCCATGCTTCCGCTGACTTCTGGATGACTGTCATGCAAGTCACAGTTCCTGTCCTAATTGTATCCCCTATTTTTATTTCCCCATTTTATTTCCCCTTTTTAACCCCCATCTACTGGGGAATCAGACCTTGGCTTTCGCTGCTTGAGAAAGTCCATTAATGAAGCATTATTGTAATAATGAAATACAAATGCAAGCCTTGGTGGTAAGCATTTGCTACAAAATTTATCTCCACAGAAAAGTCACACTGTTGTAACTACACCCGGATGACTAATGTAGTTGATGCTGATGTAAAAACACAACTAAAGGCAACAAATAAGCTATGCCAGTTAAGACATCCTTAACTAGAAGAGAGCTCAATGTGTCAACATGACCATTCAGAACAACTTCAAATTAAATCTCTGCATGTCTAATTCAGCCCATTACACCAGTTCCAAACTTCCATGTTCCCCAAATCTTAATAGCAGAGGCAGCTTGTAATACACTGCCTGGGGCGGTGCAACAGTGGATGGCCCACAAACTGTCTGTGCCACCTCTGTTCACAATGGATTTCAATAGCTACAAGCAAGCAAGAAGTTTGCTGCAGATAGAACCTTTATCTGTGTTCTCCATCACCTTCTTTTTGGCACATGGGAGCTGTATTGTTTTAAAAAGAAACCAAGCTTAACTTCAACAACACTTGTCTGCAATCAACTCTTTCTAAAATACATTGTTGGAGCAAAAGCTTTGTGTAAGCTTTTCAGTTTTAGACATTACTTTCTAACCTCCTCACATGTTTACTAAAACATTAAAAAGATTGCAGTGTTGATTGGAAAAATGGAACACAGGCTTACAGAAAAAAAGGGCTTTGCTGAATCACAAAATCTGAAAGAAGTGATAAGGTTTGTACCCTGAGGTGACTTGTTAACCAGCCACAGCAATTTCAAGTTGGAAGGGCTGCAGTCAGATTCGAGGGGAGTTTAGGCAGAGCTGCAGAAACCAATTCCAGGCTAGCACCATGTTCTCTCTGAAAAGAGTGCTATGGAGATGTGAAACCACTCCTTCATAGTACTATAAAATATCATACATTCCCACATGTAACCACTTTACTAAACTTTAATGCATCTGTCAGGAGCTGGAATTTGAATCTAGAAATTGGGAAACAGAAGCTTAATAGTTGGCGTTAGAAAAGACTGTTTTTAGCCAGATCACTAGAAAACAATGGGACAAAGAGTATTCCTGTGGGACAAGTGGTGCTAGATTGCAAATGTGATTCATGGAGACATTTGATTTGATGGCACATCAAAAAGCAGTGATAAATTACACATCTTCAATTAAAAAAAACACTAAGTCATAGATGTTTAGTCATGGAGTAAGGCAATTAGACTTCAGCATTATTTGTTAAACAGGCATAAGATGATGCAGAGTGAATTTTTTGCAATAATAGCCATTCTTGATTATTCATTCTGAAGAGAATAAATCTGTCACTTGAGTGAAAACAATTGACAGAACCATTTATTACCTTGCACGCTGCAGAATAACAGCACAATTTACATGTTGCCCTTTGGCACTGGGACTCTCTGCTTGCTTAGAAACAAAGCAAAAATATCTACAGACCTGGTAGTAGGGATTTAAGCAGCAGCTGACCTTATGTGGTTTATTTAAACTTCTATAATGGTGCACTCTTGTTCAGCCCCTGGTTATCGGGGAAATAGGTTCTTCTGGAGAATCCACAGCCTCTAGATGCTGAAACACAGAGGGTCATGCAGAGGTCTTGGTATCTGATAGTTCAGAGAGTAACAGTTTAGCTCTAATCCTCTGAGATGTCTCCTGGGAATTAAAGATATTGGTTTCCTTTCAGAGGTTTTAAAGGGCTGGGCCCATCATAAAGAAGGGAATTTTTCTTGAGCTCATGAAGATAAATCTTTGTGCTGAATCTTAGCTTTCCTCTTCATACGAAGGCCAGATTCTTGGTACATCTAGGCCATTTAGCCCCCTGAAAAAACAAGCCAAAAATAGTAAGAGAACACTGTTTTATTATAATAGAAAATAGCCAAAAAGGAGTCCAAATGCCTTAAAATGCTGCCATTCATAGCAACATCTCTGCAGTCTTAGCTGTCGTTTGGTATTTGTTTTTATGAAGGGTTATAGGTTTCCTAAGGCACCTGTTACAAATGTGTGAGACTCTCAATTTGGAATCAATTATAATGGAGGAGAAGTCTGCAGACAATGTTGGAAGGACATTTTAAACAGATATCTGCTTCTTGAATCCAACAGAAATATTTAGGTGAAGAGTTATTATAAGCCTCTGTCAAGCACCTCTGTATAATTCACAGGCAAAAAGCTGTCCAGATCAATTGAAAAATGTCCTACTCTCACCCTTACGGGATTAAACTGGGATTTCAGGATTATAAATGGATGCTGGGATATGGTGCCCACAGCAGCCAGGCACTGAAGAGGTTTTCTGCCTGTTCTGGGAGGTCTCCAGAACTCCAGCACACTGACGCAAGGGCCAAAATACACCGCTTTTTCCATCACAAAACCACTATTTAGCAATGTCCATCACAGTTCCTAAAGGTTCACCTTGCTCTTCCCTTTGGCAACAACTCCCTGAGTCTGCAGAAAGGGCAGGCCAACACCTTGTAATTCTCTCTTCCGTTAGGCTTAAAATTTAGAATGGGTAATGTTTATTTTTATTTTCCCCACTGTTTGACAGCACAGAGCAAGGTCAAGAGACTGGCCGTTTATTAAGAAACTCCATTATTCCTGAGAGCAGTTCTACACATTGTAAAATCATAGAGAGATTAATACAGCTGCTGGCAGCACTTACGCTCTTCTTCAGCACAGACCTTGTGCCTTTGTGCCTCCTCCCACGGCACCCAAGTCTTTGTAGAGCTATGAAGAAACTGTCACTCTGATCTGTCCTATTCTCAGCACTGGGACCGAGTTAGAAGAAATAAAATAAGATCTTGGTTTTCAAGTATCTTAAGGGAAGATTTTAGCCCTTTGCTGTTACAGAACATTTGCGAAGATTGAAGCTATATCTCGTTTCTTAGCCTTTTTTTTCTTCTCTAATTCTTGAAGATGCTAACATATAATCAAAATGTCGTCTTTTCCTTTTTTCTTTTTCTTCTTTTTTTTTTTTTTTAAATAGTTGTCATCAATCTGTAGTTATGTTGTCAAATAAACTGCTGATACAGGTATATCTTTTGCTGTAATTTCTAGCAATGCTGAGAGTGGAGTTTCATTTTTTTTCTTTAAACACTGCAGCATAAAATTCCACCTGATTCACTTGTCACTTCAGTGCTCCAGAAATACCCCAATCTAAAACATCCATTTGAATGAACCAAACGACAAAGAAACATCAGAAGAACCTGGACAGCCCAGAACCACGAATACCCTGTCCACAGAAGCAGAACAGGAACCACCGATGAACCTCAACCACTTGTTACAAACAGCCAGCATCTGGAGGTTTAAACTTCTCCCTCTCCCTTAAAGTCAAGAAAGGAAGAATCAAGGTAGGGGTTATTTAACCATTTGTTCCAACATTCAGTGGAAACAGTCTCTCTTGAAAAGAGCCAGGGCAAGACACTCTAGATGATTCATTTTTTACACTGTTCTTTGCACAGTCAAATGCGCAAACGTTTGGAAACTCTGTGCAAAGGGATTTTTGGTTTTCTTTGCCTCTCCTCCAGGCCAGAAGTGTTTGCTATCTTCCTGAGGTCTGACACAGGAGTCCTGAAGAGGAATCACACCTAGTCTGGGCACAGCTTTAGAAGGTGGAGGCTAGATCTCCTCACCTTTAGAGTTCCCTTAATCAGGTCTAAAACTCCTTATCTTGTTCTCTTCCTTATCTCTTGCTCTCCACATCTACCGCCTCCTTAAAACAAACAAAATTTGGCAATGCATGAAGCAGCACAGTACCAGGCTTGTGGGGCAAACAGAGGTCACCTACCCTATCTCTGACTACGGAGTCTGAAAGCAGAGTACTTGGCGTTATTAGCTTTTCTGCATGAGTGATCAATCCCAAATTGGACATACAGGTGCCATGGACACACTGATAAAAGTCAGATTTATTTTTTCTGAATGGGCTATTTGCTACTTACTTGTGACTGCAGTAGCAGTCTGCAAGCTATACTTCAGTGATATCCTGCTATCATACTTTGTGATAAGGCTGAAACCATTAGGCAGGCAATAAATAAATAAAAAAGGGGAAAAGTCCTCCTGTAAATGCTGGGGGAATACTTTAAGGCAGGCTGGACACCTGCTTAGAGATGACACCCCTAAATTCTGCCCTTGTTCCCAGGGCTACTCCTGCTACATCTCTGCAGGCATACCTGAAGACATAAAATTGGCTCCTAGCTATGTTAGGCAGGTATTGTGGGATCCAGCGTCACCCACAAAGGCTTCATCCAAATGTTTTACAGCGGGGGGACCAAATGCTGCTTCTCTTTCTCAAACACTCAGAAATAACAAAATGCCCAGCTCTTATGTAGCTTTCCTTCAGAGACTTCAGCATCACACTGAAGGCCAGCATCCTTTAGCTTGTTTTACAAAAGGGAAGACCAAGTCACAGTCATGCTCTGCCCAGCACCGCCGTCTGAGTTTCCCCGAAATATGTGGGTCTTTGCTCACTAGCAGAATTTAAAAAACAAAAAACAAACGCCAGATGAATCATGTTAAAGTTCAGATGACCTTCGCTGCAGTCTAAGAAACTAACTGACACTGACACCCACGCAGCCTGCAAGGTGATGGGAAATGACAGCCTGGCTTTGACACACAGTCCTCCCAGTGCCTTCTGCTGTTCAGATGGCCTTCCTTCGCTTTTGAAATGTTTCTGCTTCCTGCTGAGCAGGGAACGTGCGTACAACAGGGCGACTCGTCACCCACTCAGGGCCAAGCTGTTGCTCCTGAAGGTGACCACGAGGCCCAGTGCAGCCCCTGTTGGGCCCTCCTTGTTCTCAAGTGTCTAGAAGGAACTGAAAGAAGGCAAGTACTGGGAGCGGGGGAATCAGAGCAGGCCGCTGGCTCAACTCTGGCCATAGCCTCTTGCAGCATGAGAGAACCACCCATTTCTTTAAAATACTCCCTCAGCTTCTTTTTTCTTGTTTCACTTCCCTTCTCTGTTCTACCCTTCAGCACTGCAGACCTCACGGCAGGACTTGAAAACTGAGGAGCCAGAGGCCAGCCAAGCTCGGGTCACTTCTCCCGCATGTGGCCGGCAGTGCCGGCACACGGGGGCAGCTGCCCTGGCCCCGAGCACTGCTGGGCTCCACCGCAGCAGGGGAAGCAGGGAGCATCCTCAGCGGTCTGAAATTCACTGCTCCGCTGCTCCTCAGAAAACTCCTTTTATATGCAATGCCCTCTTCATGTGGCAAACATGCCAACGTGCACTAACATATTTAAGTTACTTTGCTCCAGAAAGGTCTTCTCCACATGCACACACACACAAAAAGCATCTCACAGATGCTGAGGGTCACCATCCCATCTGAGAACAGCGAACACAAAAGGAGTACCACAAGATCCAGACCCTGTGGAAAACAGGGCACAGATTTTCCCTTCAGCAGGAGCCTTCATTTAGATAGTCTTGAACCCACCATGAAATCCCAGCCCAAGCCAAGTGTACCCCTTTTAACACCAGGAGATGATTTTCATTTACAGATTAACTTTAAAAAAAAAAAAATATCACTATTCAAAATGAGGCAAATATTTCCATTTCAGATGGTTTTACAAGTTGCTCCAAGTAGTTTGCAGCCCAGCAATTTGAAATGTCTGCTCTTGCAAAGCTGTCTACATTTTTTGGCACAGATCAGTTTTCCGCTGCAAATCCCATGTGATCAGTCTGGTCTTCAGGCAGTGAAAGGCAAAGCAGGAAGCCCAGTTGCAACAGAAACTGATGGGAATCTTTTCACAAGTTTTAATAGGAGCTGAACTAAACCTGGGATTAACTCAAGACGCTGGAACAATCCACAGCTTAAGACAGATGCAGTAAATGCTTGGAATGCCAGACGTCAGGAAGGGACCATAATGATCAACCTCTCCTACCCCAGACACCGATGCTCCCGGCACCGCAACCAGCATGGTCGCTCGTAGCCCACCCTGACCGCGGGCTCGTATAAACGAGAGCTGCATCCGACAGACCTGGGTCTCATGGGTTTGTTATGGTTAATTATTGCAGCCGCCCCTCCAGGCTGATCGATAAATGAATACAAACAGGGCATGCACGCTCCTACCATATGTGCAATGCATCTTTTATGGGAGCCACAACTAACGGCGTGCCGGTGTCTGTCAGTTTGCTTAACGCGCCCCACGTGCAGACCACCCGTGCTCTGCAGCCCGTGAAACACGCATGCCAATGAGGATCGGCTCTGCACCAGAAGGGATTAGGAAATCTCATAACTACATGTTCCTCACAGCTTCACCCTGACTGCAGAGATGACATAAACTATAGGAGACAATGTCAAGGGAGAAAGTGTACCTGGGTCTCGGATAAATCACAGGAATGAGACACCTCGCGGGTCACCTTGCTCAGCTCCCTCGAGAGCCGCAGCCTACGCAAGCACAAGGCTTTCGCCTTGTTGGTGCAAGTGCTTCCAGCAGGCATCCTCTCTGAGCTTGTTAACAAACCAAGCCCACGAGCACTGCCGTTCTCCAAGCCAGACACTTGAATCATGAAATCACAAATAGGGCTGATCGAATCATAACTAACGCATGCGACAGCCTTCGCTGCTCACTCTCCTTTGTCTCGCACAACAGGACGGAAAGGGGACTCGGAGCTGAAACACGCAGCCTACGACATGTTGTCACAGCCTCAGAGGCATCGCTGAGATATGCCGGACAGTGAACACACTTCTTGTAGTGCAATGTAAAACAAGCTGAAAATGTTCTCAGTCCAGTGGCAGACAGCTGCATCGCATCCTACCTGCCCAAGCACAGCAGTGAGGGACATGGTGCAGACAAACCCAACGCACGGCAGATAACCCCCCACACCAGCATGGGAACTGCGCAATGGAAACGGGAACAGCATGGTACTGTTCAACTGGGGGTATATAAGAATCATGGTGAAAACATACTTCTGGGCTATAACCAGAAAAAAAAATCAAAAAAATGAAGGCAACTGCTAAAATCAGCAACTTCCCTTGCCCCACGCATTCAACCACTCCACGTGGTGAAGCTAGAGGCAACGTACGGCGTCAATAGGAAGGAGGGCTCTGGGCTGAGCTGAAACGGACTCCTGGAGCCCCGGGGTGAGGCCAGCCAGGGCCATCAAGGCCTGTTAGTGCCCATCAGTCAGGTGCGGGCTAAGCTCTTACACAGTTATCTGCAAGCAACCACAGGGAAGCCAAAGCAGCCATGCAAGCTCCACCACAGCAGTTACCCTATTCGAAACCTGAGCCACCGTGTCATGGGGCCACTTCTCCCATTTAGCACGTCCCTCTCACACTCAGTTCAGACTTCAGTTCAAGGTGCAATCCTAAAATGTGACTGGGCTTGTAATCACCCGAGCAGCCCAACCAGAAGGAAGAGATGAACAGCCCCGCTGCATCAGGTTGGGTTAGGAGAATCAGGTCCAAAAACACTGATGAGGTTATTTGTATGAATAGCAAATTAATGATAGGTTTTTGGAAGGGAAATTGGTATAGGAGGAGATGGATTTTCCAAAATGTTAGAACACTTTGTTTTGACATTTTTCAAAATGAAAATGTTGACATTTTGCAAGAAAAAAAAAAAACTAATTTAGATTTTAGTTTAATGTTAAATGCAGACTCATCAATAGGAAAATTCAACAAAATAATCCATTTTATGTCAAGTATTTTACATCTTGGCTCAAAATTAATTTGGGTTTGGGATTTGTTTAAGTAATTGAACTCTCCTGGAAAGTACCAGTTTCAGCTGGTCTAAAGTGATACATCCCAATTTACACATTCAGCCATTGAGACAGAAATTCTACGCTCAAATTAAAGCATGGTGGGAGAAGATAAACCAGCTTGAAAGAGCAGCTCTCACTGAGATAAAAAAAAAAAAAAAAAGGTTGGGAGAGGGAGAGAGATATGCAGGACTCAACAGCAGAGATCACAGGGGAGAAGCAAACAAAATGGTGTAGAAGTGCATAGACCCCATTGGAAGGGGAGAGAGTTTGGCATTAAAATACTAGGGAAAAAGTGGGATGCAGAAGAAGATTTTGCTTTGCAAAAATGTCTTAATACCCATGTATCCTCAGGCTAAGCCCAGCTTCAGAAGATATAAATGCTTAAATAAACATGAGTCAATTTATTATTCCTCTGTGTTTCAGAGCTTCCTCACCTTCTGCCTGGCTCATTTACTGCAATTAAATGCTTGTAAACAGATTACACCCTGAAAGCTACATTTTCCTGGTAAGTGGTCACCTCAACCTCCACTACTTTGACTATGGCTAATATTCCCCAGGTCACACCATAATCACTGAGTAATAAGACCAAAGTGAATCACTAGGTCATCTTGTTCAACAAAACTGTCTCCAGCATCCAAACTACATATGTGACTATGCTCTGCTGATTACTGTGACAAGCACTGCTTACACAGTCAGGAAAAAAATAGTAATGTCATCATTCTTTAAAAAATCTTGCCCTGAACACAGGACGTACATGTGCTGCTGTACTAAATTAGTAAGTGTAATAATGAACTCTAAACTCATCTAGTTTTGCTTTCTTGTTGGTTATGGTGTGTACACATTGTGAAACCAGCAAAGTGGAGCCTGCTGTGAAACAGTGTAATTTTCTGGAAATGTAGATAAGCTTCTCCAAGTTATTCTAAGAACTGGGGTTCGATTACCTTGTTTTTAACTCAGTCCAAAATAAGCTCCAGCACTACCTATACAGGCAGGACAGAACTGCAAGAGCAGCGAGAGGACCCACTAACAAGACCGACATTTTCTAATGCTTCGTTTGTTTGTAGTAGCAAGATCTGAGCTGAAACACTACTGACAGGACAAAGTTTATTACAGCTTCTCAGATGGGCAGCAGGTTTTGAGATGATGCAGATTAGTGTGACTCCACTGAATCAAGTGGGGTTACCAGTTTATAGTAATGGGTAGTCTTAGCCTGTATTTTCTGTCCTCCTTGGCACCGACTCTGTCAAACTGCATCGATTTTTTCTACCAACAAAAAAAAAAAAAAAAAAGCAGGTGATAATAAACATTCCTCCCACATTTAGGGTAGAAGTTTTTGCTCTCTCCTGAACTGAATTAAGCAGGTCATTTCTCTGCCATATTTGTATAACCCTCCTCTCTTCCTGCTGCACCCCACCCCAACCCACCCAAAAAAAAAACTCTGCAAAAATGAGCAAGAAATGTGCAGTTGCCATGAAAAAGAAATACATTGCCTAAACTGAGCCTGTAGCATGAGTGTCACAAGCGTCACAGCCTAGCAGCATGCCCTCATGGGCTGGTCTCCCTACACCCCTTTGGAGAAGCAATATGAAAATAGACATGCGCTCTCCCCCAGGCCAACACACAGCAGAGAGGAAAAGGAGGCCATTGCATGCAAGTCTCTACAGGAAGCCAGTTCTATATTTTTACATAATAATCTCTATTCTGAGCTCTATGAAAAGTTCATAAGAGGGAAGGAACAGAAAGTCACATTGACGGTGCAAGCAAAACTCAAAGATGGAGTGCGGTACTTAGCAGTGTTTACCTGCTCCAGTAATTCTGATCCCAGGGCAGAATGCTGAAGATTAGCTCCAAACCTCATTAGGCAGGATAGAATTATATGGGTTAACAAAGTAATACTCTTGGCTTTCTTTTGCATTTTAAAAGTGGCTTGAGACCTATAAAATCCCTTCGAATTTTATTAAAAGTCTTCCACAATCATTTTTCATCTTGCAGCCCTGTTGAGCTGAACTAATAAATTAGCATGTTATTTGCGTAGATATCCATTAGAGCTTCAAATGAACATTATTACAGCCAACAAACTAACAACACTGGTTCCAAGTGGGGAGAAGGCAAGCTGGTTGACTGAGCAATGGATACCAAGGGTAATGAATGAGGCACGCATCTGCCCCGTGAGCCCACAGGAGATGAGCAGTGTGAAGAGCTTCTCCAGCTGCCAAAAGGGCAGGCTTTGGACACCCCAAACAGGCAGCAAGAGGCAGGAAGCCACTAGAATCGAGCACTGTAGGAATGCATCAGTGAAGGCTCATCAGGGTTGTCCTTATTGCACAGCCCAGGCAAGTTTTAGCTTACACTAAATGGAACCTGTTGCCCACATTTAAGTTCTGGCTGCAGATAAACCGTGCTTTTCAAGTGAGTTGTCTGCTTCAGCTCAAACCCTATTCAATGCAAGAAGGCTACAACATGAGCACAAATCTTTCAACTTTCTAGCTCTAGGCAGCATAGTGGCAGGCATGGTTAGAAGTTGGAGTGATACATTGGTACTTAGCATCAGCTCCCCCCATGTCTTTTGCTTTTCTTCCTGATGCTAACACTGCCATTGCAGAATGGGATTTCTGACTAAAATGTGACTGAAGTAGTCAAAGTATTTCTGTGCTCATAGGAGAGGGATGCTGCTGTGAACACCTGGAAAATTGTATCAGGATTAAAGATGTCACAGCCTTCTTCGTGCTGCTGACCAGCTGAGCAGGTTTCCAGGGAAATGACAATCGCTGGGGAGTTCGCAATGCGAACTTGTGATGGGTTTGTGGAAGTTTCACCCAGGAGACAAAAATCTCACACCCAGAAGGCAAGTACAGTGTGATACTTTTGTTGCTCCTTTGTAAATCTCATGAACAAACAGACCAACTTAAAAAAAAAAAAAAGAAGCCGGGGTGTGAAAAACAGGTGTAATTTGGAAAGCACATGCTGGGAGATTGTCTTTTTAATAAGCTTCATCAGCAGTGCTCTTGGCCTGAGTGCTGTTTGCTCAGTGGAAGCTGGCAGGATGCCGGCTACCGCTCTTGCCATCCAGAGTACTGGAGGGCAGCGGGTGGCAGGATCCAGGACCCCCCAAGGGAACTGCAGCAAACGGCCAGGCAGAGCTGCCACAGCCCCCGCGCTCCCATGCCAGTCCCCAGCGCAGAGCCAGGACTGCGCACCCAGTCGGGATGATCTGGCTGCTGGGGAGCCACACGCTGCTTCAGCTCCCCAGGATTTTTGCAACAAATTAAAGGAACTGGAGGGGCTACAATGAAGAATGGATTTAAATGGCTTCGCACAAACACACATCAAGCCACCAACACGGCCAAATACCTCCTTCGAAAGGAAAACCACCATGCAAACATGCTTCCATGCTCCTCCACCCTGTCCTGTCACTGCAGGATGCATCTTTCTCCCAGCTCGCCTCCTTTGCCGACCTCCCCTTTTGTGCTCCTCCTTCTCCCATATGACCTCACTAATTTATTTCTGTCTCCTGCCTTTGGCAGCTGCTTGTCCACATGAGCAGGAACCAGACTGCTAAAGCATCAAAACTCTCCCTCAAAACAGAATTTCCCCTGAAGCAGGTGCAGGAGAAGGAGTGCAGAGGTAGGGGAATTTATTTTCTCTTCAAGGTATATTTCTGGGATTATTTTCCCCCCTCCCAGCCACTCTGATTCCCACGACCCTGTCTCCGAAAGGGCAGGCAGCCCAGGTGCATCCCGCAGGGCGCTGTGCAGCCAGCCGCTGCGGCTGCTGATGTTTCAGCTTCCCTTGGAGCAAGCTAATCACCAGGCAGGGATTTAAGGGAAATGTCATCACATGCTGCCTGGTTCACTGAACCACAGCGGCTTGGTCGTGCTTCCCTGGACTCTTTCTCTCGACACTAAAGCCCAAGCTGCCTCCTCCAGGGCTCCAGTTCTTGCAGTCCCATCCCATGTAACTACCACCCTGACACAAACACAGACATGAATTCTTCTACCCAAAAGGGGGAAAAAAAAAAAAAAAAAAAAAAAAAAACTTTGTATAGGTTAGCNGCTCTTGTATGAGTTGAGCCTCGTGATGTGCTACCCAGAGTGAATTTCAAGATAAACCTCCTTGCTGCTGCTCTTCCCCTGGGGTCATGCAGACACCTTTTTAGCGTGTCTTTATTTTCAGCCTTCCTCCTCTTCATCTCATTCCCTTTCACCTCCCACTCCTATCCTTTATTACTCTTCTTCTATTCCTTTGTAAAAGGAAAATGTTTCTTTTTACTCTCAATCTCTATTCCTTTCCTCCTGTCATTGCCTTTATGTCTCATCCACGATGATATTTTTGTTCATGCAATAACTAGTTTGCTCTTTCTCCTCTTCCTGCTGGGCTACTTTGATCTACTGTTCCTGTGTCTGTTTTACACATCCCTTTTCCTCCCTCCAAAGACACATCAGTCTATTATTTCCCATCCCCTCCTCCTTACTCATATCTCTTTTCCTGCTCTGATCTATTCTTGCTACACCAAACTCGTTTCATGTGTAGATGGCTTTAAAATCTGCTCTGCTGCCCCAGTAAGCATTGCAGTAAGTACTGGAGGATATGGTCTGTCAATCCAGTCACGCTAAACCAACCCAGGATGCCACTGTAACACTTCCTTATCCATGCTTTATTGAGAAGAAGGACACCTGACTTCCAAAGGAAAACCCAGCCCTGGAGCATTTAGGACAATCCCTCAGTCACTGCAGGTCCAGCAGCACATCACATTATAGCGCAGATCTGGAAAAGCCCCAGAGACCTGCCCAAGCCACAGCCTGGACCTCAGCAGGAGGAGTGCCAGCTGACACGAGTGGCCCTTTTATTGTCCATAGTCAAGGAAATCCCCTGAAAATGAACACACATCACTTGTAGCCTCATAGGAGCATGGAGAGAGGAACTTTTAGAGCTGCATGCTCTCAGTTATAATAAATCACAGCAAGATTTGGTGTCAAGCAGCAGGGAGCCTGCTGGCCCCATGCAAGAGGAAACCTGAGGGTGAAAATTACTCTTCCCCTCCACATGACAGCCATTTAGTAACCTGTCCTTTGCCTTAGAAATCTGTAAGCAAGGAGAAAGAAGAAAATTCTAAAAATCATGCATTTCTACCCTGTGCCAA
Organism: Chauna torquata; assembly: GCA_013399475.1. Taxonomy (NCBI): domain Eukaryota; kingdom Metazoa; phylum Chordata; class Aves; order Anseriformes; family Anhimidae; genus Chauna; species Chauna torquata. The sequence continues at coordinate 292,979 of VXAL01015518.1, forward strand.
GTAAGACAATAGCAGTTTTGCAATGTCTCCTCCAGATGAAAACTCACTTCTACCTGACTTGGCCACTTTTGGGGGAAAGCAGATAAACAGCAGGAAAAAATGACATGGGAACTGCTGCAATATTCCCTCCAGAGACTGAATAACACTTCCTTGGGGGCAGGCATTGAGAAACAGGGTCTTTTGCAGCTGGAGCACTTGGACACAGAGCACAAATGCCATTTGGTGCCCGGCAAGTGCCTCCCTTAATTTGGGCTGGCTTCCAGGCTGTTTGCCCAGCTGCCTTACCTCCAGGACTTTATGAGCAGCACTTAATCTGAAGGTTGCAACAGAAAATTTTGGCAACTTCAATTCATAGAGCATCCTCCAATGATTTCATTAATGCCACAGAGCCGTGGGACTGGCAGAAATGTTGGCATTAGGGCCTAGAAATGAGAAGAGAAAAAGGGCTTACTTCATTTTTGTTATTCCAAAGTGGAGAATACAGGAATGTGGTGATATGCTGACTGTGAAAGGGATGGTTTACCAATAAAGTGAGTCTGAGTTAAAAGACCCAGTTGATAACAAATGTAACATACTATTCATATACCAGAGTTTTGCAATGTCAGTCCCAGAAACCTAGCATTGCTTTCTTTACCTTGCGCACACAGCCATGTGAATCAGCCATTCCCAAGATGTTAACTACATCCAGAGTCATGCAAAGGCCAAATTTTCCTCCCTGAGCTCCAGCCCCAAATTCTCCAGGCTCACTATTGACAGCAACCTGCAAGTGAGCTTTGTGTGCATTCAAGCACCCATGAAATAATAAAGTCGCCACAACAATCTTTCTGTCATTTCAAAGGTTAGGTTCAGGCTGCCCTTTGCATGCCCCAAATCCAAACCTGGTTTGTGGCTGAGCAAAAAAAAATGAGATGAAGCAAGTCTCCGCAATTGCTTCACACATACTCACACACATGCAGTGCATTGTTCGATAGTAATGGTCTGAAACGTTATACTTCCACAATGCTGTAACAGCATCACTTTGAGTCATTATACACGGATAATGCAGCTCAGTTTGGCAGCATGATGTTTGCTCTGAGTTTTTTTGTTTGTTTTGTTTGTTTGTTTAGTACTGAAAGGAAGAACTAGAAGCCTCGTAAACTTTTGTCAGCCCATCCTAAATAATTCCGTTGAAATAAAAAATATCATGCCTAAAGTCAGTTCAGTCTCTGGGAAATTAAATTAGTCCATTTGTTGAATAAATACAGTTATTTCTATACACAGGGGAACAGTTTGAGTACCTGACAAGCATCTAAGGCCATTTTGACATCTAAGTGCACATGCCGCAAGAGGGCACGGGTCTCCTGTGTCCTAGATGCCAAGTCCATGGCTATGTCTCAAATGCTCTAGGGCACCCAAAATGTCACAAGACACCTACATCTGGGCACCTGATTCACTCCCCCATAGCCCTGCAATAGCAGGTGATGTAACATGATATATCTCAGAGTGGAAAAATCTCTCCTCTGCACAATTCCCAGCCCGCCTCTGACTACGAATTCATCAAGGCCTCACAAAACTACCTCTTGGTGCCAAGCCAGTTGATTTGACTAGAAAGGCATAATAAATATTAAACAATGTACATTTGCATGGCATAGATATAGTATATATCTGAGTCTCCCCTTTGAGGTTCTACTTACCACTTGTGACCAAATTCTGACCTCAGAGACATAGCAACAACCTGTGGACTCAGATTGGACTATGGTCAAGGGTAGCACTTGTTCTTAATTTGAGGTGACACAGGTTGATGGAGAAGGAAGATAATTTCATTATCTGACTCTGAACAGATCTTGTCATATAGGAAAAAACCTTAATGTGGTGCTAATGGCAATTATAAGTAGATACCTTAATAGCTATCATCACCGACTGAACCATATGAATATCCAACCCAGTTGCTGTGCTAGAAAACAGCTTTTGACCTGCTGGTAACATTTCATTTTGAACTCAGCACTAGCCACAAAACTTAAGTCTTTTGAACCTGGAAAGATATATACACTGCACACGCAGTGAACTCCTAGCCTTGAGGCTGAATGTTGCCTTATTTGGTGAAAATTGATTAGATTTGCCAGGTGAATAAAATTCTTTATTAAATTTGCCTGGTTGAAAGTATGCCTCTGTATTTTAGTTTTTCATTAGAGCGTCACTGAATTTGTCTGAAGTAGTTAAGAATATCATAAGTGATACATCAGTAACAATTGGACCAAGCCATAGCAAAAACCCCTGAGGAGAGCATGCCTTGCCTATGAAACTGAAGTCTAAATGGTGTTGGTTTCAATTTCTGCCCACCAGACGGGAGCAGAAGAGAAACTAGGCAAGAAAAAATGTATTTTTGTTTAAAAAAAAAAAGAAAAAGAAAAACCTCAAAACCACCTCTCCCTGCTCATACACACACACAAACAGTGTCAAGAGGCCAGCACAAATATTTCAGAATCAGCTGCAAAGTTCAGCAACAAAGGTTTGACCCACAAATTGTGGCCAGGGCGTTTAGCGGAGCTGCCCGTTCATCCTCTCCACTCCTCTCCTCCCCCTGCTCCCCACCACACTGTCGGCACACAACGCATCTGACATCCTATGCCTAGGGAATTCATTTCAGTTGCCTGGGTCTGATTTCTAATTATGATGCAGGATGCACAGTTATAAATTTCCTATGGGATACTCATTATATAGAGCATATGAATGTGCTGTAATCAGGCGTATTTGTTGCTATGGAAAAACACAGCAAGCATGCAGAGCCTTCTGTGTGGCATCTTTAGTGTCCCTGCACTTGGAGTACTTGGATTCCTTGGCAGCGCGTGGCATAGCAACATGTTATCTGGCACAAAACCCAAGGATGTTACAAGTTTCAACTGAAAAACTTGCTGGGCTCGTTAGTCCGATGCGTTTTCAAGGGGTGTTAGACTTAATGATTTTGCATTATTCCCTTTTAAAGTGAAGAGATCAAAGAAAATGTCACAGGCAGCATGAGGTTGCAAGTGTGACCTTTCCCTCCTCCTTCGTAAAGTCTCTTGCCTTACTCTCATGTATACTGGCCACATCCATTTTAGGAGGGGAAACAGCATCGTGTGACTGTGTATTCAAACCTCTACTTGCCATGGTTAAATAGGGCTCAGCGTGGATTTGTGTGTCCAGGTAAGGAGGTATTAGCTTGAACGCCACATAGGCAATGCCCAGGTAGCACACGCTGTGCTAAAAAAAAAAAAAAAAAAAGGAAGAAAAGAAAAGCACCATGCTTATTAATTATATCCCCTGTTAATCCCTTCTGCAAGAGGCTGCTGGAGGTGGGGAGGGTGCCCAAGTGCAGTTCTCCCTGCTACTGAATTAATGGATCTTGGTGGCACATGGAATCGCTCAGACCATTTGTTTTATGCCTCCCTTATTTTAAAACACTTAACCCGAGGCCAGGCCTGCAGAGCTGGAGCACATTCCTCAGGGGCTCACACAGTCTCCATAGAGAGGCAGAGGCAAAGCCATCTTGCCCTGCAGCATGCTCGCCTGCCCATCCATAGAGTTGTGTTGCACTGGCATCGGGTACGGCTTTCCCCGTGATCACCTGGGCAGCGGGGGACCAGCTGCAAAACTAAGAAATAGCAAAGGACACAGAACAGCTTCTTACCATTACTAATACTTGCTCAGCGCACGATCTAAAGTCCACTGGAAGAAATGAGGAGATAACACTCACTTCCATCATCTTTGAGTAATACCCAGTTCCTTATTTCTCGAGGCTTTGACCCAGAGACAGCTTTTTCTGACACTGCTTGAAGTGAGAAGTGAGATGGTGTAGCTGCGAAGAGCTGCCAATACTGTTTCGATGGCTGGAGCATCTGCCACGTGAAAAGCTATCAGAGCTGCCAAGCGTCGCAGAGGCAAGAGCCTCAGGGGTGAACCAGGGATCGTTAGCACTGCACTCCTTATTCCTGCGAGGAAATTCACTGCAACCCTGGGAAATTCCTATACCTCCATTTGTGGCAGGCGATTTAGAATATATTGTCTGGAAATAAAGAGGGCCAGGCAGGCTTAAGCTGCCATAATAACCACCCCTGCCTAAACACTTAAACGTTAAATGCAGATGCAATGAAGAGTGGAGTGTTTTTTCTCCAGAACATGAGTCTACCCATGTTGTATTACAGCAGCACTCACATTTCTGTTCACCTCAGGCTGGAGGAGAGACCCAGCTTGAACTTGTTAGCTTAGTCTCGCTGTCCCTATGCAATGAATAAAGGTAGAACAAATTAATCTCCATTTTCTTCTCTGAATTGGGCACCAGTCCATTGGATTGAGTGGTGCTAAGCAGGGCTGCCACCAGCTATTTTTGTGATTTCTGTCAAGACCAACATCTCCTACTTCAGGACTTCAGGAGAAGGATTTTGGAAAAATAGAAGTGCATGTGTGTATGTGTGTGTGTGTGCGTGCATGAGAGGAGAGGTGTTGAAGTCATCAGGCTCAGGGAGATGCTCTGCCCTCCCCAGCTTCCTCTGCCCTCATTTTCTCACCTGAACTCCCTGGTGGTAAAATCATGCTATGGGTACTGAAGACAGGGCTGCCCAAGCCAGCAACAGCCTCTTCTGTAGACAGCCAGACCAGGACCCCACTGGCTTGTTCTGCTTCAAAATGAATCCATCATTGTCTGATTCCCACATTGCCATCAGGAGCTGAGACCTTTCAGAGGACCAGGCATGCAGAGGTGGCACCAGGAGCTGTAGCAAGCCAGGAGGTAAGGGTGACATGCTGACCATGCAGCCATCGATCTCATTGCTGGGTTTGGCTGACAGAGCTGAGAAATCCCGTAACGTAGGAAATTCATGCAAGTGAGTATTAAACGGAAACCTCCACATCTGCATGGCCCATACGTAAGTTGACCAAAAGCGATGGTCTTACCATGCAATCCTCTGCTAGGATGGCCACCAGACCACGAGAGGGTGATGGATCTTCCCTGATTCAACCAGTGCCGGTCCAAGGAGGTGCTGCTGGTTTGCTTTTGCTACCCTGAGTGCACTAAGTTGGGAGCATGCCAGTTCTCATGCAAAATGTCATGGAAAGAGGTTTCCTCACAGTGCAAGCCTGGAAGAGGCTTCTCCTTACTCGAGCATTGGCTGCCCAGAGAGGAACATGCAGCCAGTGAGGGATGTGGCCATTCAGTGTCTCTGCCTTTCTTGTGCCTATTCTCCACTATTGTTTACTTATTACCCGTGAAGTTCAAGAATCTTGGGGTACTTCATCAAACCAGATTACCACCACCAATCCTGTTGCTTTTGAAGACTGGCAGCCAGAGACTAACAGGTTTCTTTCCAGTCCCAAATGAGGCATTGAAAAGTCAGAGCTCAGTCCAGGCTTGCTGCCCTGCTGGGAGAGGTGGCAACTCCTCCAGACAGTACTCCCAGCTACAGCCTCCAAACCCATTTTCTCCAAAACACAGGCAGAAACACGACAGTACAGCACATGCAGAGACCAAAGCAAAGGTAAACAGGAGCTTGTGCTTGATTGCCAGGGCAATGCACCCGCCATTAATTCATTCACCCAAAGAAATTGTGTTTCATTTACCTGCTAGATCCTCCAGACTACAGTACATTTTGGGAGGCATTGTCATCCAAGTATCTGCACAGCACCTCACACAATGCCATCCCAACATCCTAGATGGCATAAAATATAAACCTACTAGCTTCATAAAAACATAGCAGCACCTGAAGCTCGTAACTCTCTCCAGAACAAGTGCATTGCTGAAAACTAATGTCTCAACAAAGAGGCCATGATATACAACCAAGCTGACAACAAACCAGCAACTGTCACACTCCCAAACCCATAGCAAGCAGGCAGGTTAATGGTGAAGTGTTACTCATCAAACTTGAAGGAAAACCATCCAAAACATTCTTAGTTTTGTTCGTATAGCTTTTCACAATGCTTATAAATGAGAAATTTGACAAGAAATGTGAATACACAGTTTCTCAAACAAAACACACTCAAAAGAGTGAAATTCCCCTCCTACTTCAAGGGAAAAGTGTCTCATTTGCTGATGCCAAATACTGATTTAAAACACTGACAGATACAGACCACTAAAACTTCCCGTAATGAACTGTGGTTTTCAGTGTTGGTAAGAAACCTCAAAACACAACAGGAAATGAGGCAAAGGTTTTGTTTTGCTTCCCCCCCCCAGCCCGCCGCTGCTTATACAAAGGGGAAATTGTTATCATTTATTGCTAAATCCATAACTCAGAAAAAAGATCTGATCTTCCCATTTCTGCAACCATAGCACACACCCCTCTGTGTGTCCAGAGGAGCAGCACCAAAAGGTGCAGGTCTGTGCTCAGCCAGGTGTAAATGCGAGCAGAAGCTCAACTGCTGATTGCAGGTCTTTCAACTGCTGCTTTTTTGGAAAAGTGCAAAAAACATTTTTCCTCTGTGTCAGTTGCATCTTGCCAGCAGTGCTGCCATGGTTACCATTTGGGACTTTTGTTTTAATGGTTTTTTTTTTTTTGCTTTTTGACTCTGCTGAATTTGTTTTTTATCTCTCTGCTGAAGTGTTTGATAATGCTATCTGGCTTTTCTTTCCTGAAACAGAGGAAACTTGCCTAGAAAGTTTTGGAGAAGTGATTTTGTCTTTTTTTTTTTTCTTCCTATCTCTGCACATGCTTCTCAAGACCCTCCTTCCCTTCCCAACAGCTTGATAATAAAATTGCAGCACAAAACAAATGTGATGAAGAGTAAAGAGGTAAGATGTTCTTAAAACCATGCAGTAGTGGGAGTAGGAGCTAGTCACGTAATACAGCAGCCTGCTGCACTGCCCCATTTCATATGCTGGATAACAGCAACAATTCACAGAAGAAGTGAAAAGACCTATTGCAAGTTCTCTTATTCCTTGCCTGAGCGTGTCCATGGTTCAAAATGATGAGGGGCAGCTATTGGGACAAAGCCAGTAAACAAATACCATAAAAAAAAAAAAAAGCAAAAAAAAAAAGCCAGAAAGATGACCCTCATTTCTGCTTTTAACTTCTTCACCACACAACAAAGCTTCCCTGACTTCAGTGCTCAGAATTGGTAACAATTACCTGATTCTTACACATTTCTTCAATTCAGAATCAAGGGAGAATACAAATATCTGGGGTTGCACTCCCAGTCTCAGGGACTGATCACACTTCTAGGCTAAGTTTGCAAAACTTAAGATAAAGTATAGCATCTACTTTCTGCAACAAGCTGTGCCCAGAAACTACAGTCAGATCTGTTTTAAAATCCATGGAAATATTCGCAGACACTATTTCCCCAACTGCATTCAAATTAGCTATGAATATGAGCTATTAACTAAAGCAATATTAGCATACTTACAGCAAAGCATCTATTGGCGTTATTAGTCTCTGTCTGTGTCACACTGCACATATTCTCAAAGGACAGAAAATACACAGGACCAGCTCTTTGAAGTCAGTGGGAGCATTGTTATCCCATGAACAGGATTAAGCATAATAGACAAGGAAAAAAAAATGACCTTGTTTTTGAGGACAGAGTCCAAAGAAAGAGCAGTAAAGATCCCAGGGCTGCGGCAGTTTGGTAATCCATCCAGAAAGTGCCATAAATAAGGTCCACAGGCCAGGATACATTAAGGAGGCAGGAAGACAGTTTTCCCAGGGATAGAGATGGTAATCTCTGCTCAGCTGCAACGGGCTGCAGCAGCTGAATAATTACTTCAATACCAGCAGTTTCAGAGACAGTTTATCAGCCTGCCCTGTCCTGCCCTTGGAGTAGGAGGTTAAGGTCCAGGGACACCAAGGATTTTAGAGAGACGAAGGAAAGATAACTAGAAGGAAGAGGAAGGCCCCTGTTGCTTCCCATTATATTTCCAGTTTAGAGAGATAAGGATATTTACCTCAGAGCATTAAAAGGGAAGCAGGTTAACCATGTGGGCTACCATCTTCCCCACGGACCCTGAGGGAGTGGGAAGCAAGGAGCTTGGGTCATCCAACTTATTCCTTAAGACTAGCTTCCATTTCCATCCCAGAGTCCAGCCACTGATGTGACATAAATGACACCAACTGTCCTGGAGGTGAGCAAAGCCTCTACCCAGTGGAATTGACCCCAACATAGCTATTCCCTATTTCAGATGAAAAATCATTGGTTTCTGCCTCTTTTGCTTGGCTAGGATATTTTGGCAGCAGGAAATAGCATAGATTTATTAGCTGGGGCACAGCAGTGAACCGATGCCATTCTACAACTTCCAGATAGCAATAATGTAATACCCAGCAGTTCAGCTGCTTGAACAGGAGTTCAGGTGTGTCTGTTCTGGCCTGAAAGAAGGCACCTTGAGAACATAATAAATAAAAACAAAAAATACACCTTTTTAGCCTGCACCCAGCAGCTGTGGGATAGAGGACAGATAGGTGGGAAGAAGGAACCCAAAAGCTTTGATGAAAAAGTTGAACCTCCTTCTGTTTCCAAGAGGGAGGAGTGCAGCAGTATGGCGTGCTACCACAGCAGTACTGCGCATAGAAAGTACCTTTCCAGCAGATCCTCCTCTCTTGGCTGCAGAACTGTATCCTGCTTCTGGGCTAACAGGTTTTGGAGCAGTTGGAGACTCTCATCTGCAGGGCACATTGCAGACAGCAGTGCCTGGGAGCAGGCAGCCCCTATGCCCACCTTCACACTCTGGCAGAGCCACACCAAGGGACACCACCAGTGAGTGCAGCCTAGTACAACATCTATCAGTGGTTATCCGCGGTTACACTTGATTTTGTCAGACAGTACAGCATACTGATGATGTCACTTCTTAAACCACAGCTTAGTATAATTCTTAGGTGCCTTGGTAAGTCTCATTGAACTCACAGGAAATTAAGCAGATGATTATCTAATCAAGAGCACAGGCAGCAATAATTTTCCCTTATTTCCCCATCAGCCTAGGATCTCAAAGCAATTTAGAGAATGAGTAAGTCAAGACGTAACTACTCTCCAAGGGATGGTACTGTGCCCATTTTACAGGTAGGGAAACTGAGGCACACAGTTTCCAGGCAAAGGTCTGCATGCCTTCCCATTACACTGTAAACAGATTCATTGAAACCAAAGGGATGAGAGTTGAAATGTGAGGATTTGTCTCATGAATGAAGGGAATGTAGATGGCCCCAAAGGACTGCACAGCGTTACAGATGAAAGCACAGATGAGACAGGAAAAGATCTAAAGAGCACCAGCTTCTCGGTGCAACGATGGGTCTGCCTCTTACAGGCACATCCATAAAGTCTCTCTCTCTCATTATGAATGGGTACACATATACGTTCCTCTGAAATTCATTCTTACACTGCACTGCTGACTTACCGGCCCTCTGCGGCAAGGGAGGGGTGACGGATTCACACTAATGTGCATCCCAGGAAGCAGGCACATCCCCAGGGGAGCAGCATGATTCATTTTTAATGATACTTCCCTGCGTCTGTAGGCCCCATAAGCCAAGAATTACAAGCCTTGAAAGTCATCATCACTGACTGAGCTGTTGTTGGTGAAGGAGGGTTTCCAGCCCAAGTGGGAGTCGTTACAGCAGAGGGATCATTTTAAACTAAGTGACAAGAATATATTAGGGGAAGGAAAATTACACTTTTCAACAACCGAAGAAAAGAAGAAAAAAAACACTTCCTGCCAGAAATTCTGATTCAGAAACAGGACAAAAAGGCAAATTGCTTCCCCCTGTCTATGCTGCATGGAGCAAACCTACACACATAGGTCAGAGGCCTAGCAAGAGCCTGAGGCTAAACTAATTATTGTGATTTGCTCGTCTTTTGTAATTAATCTAGGAAAGGCTTAAGGCTGTTAGCAGCTTTAAAGAAGTAAATCTGAAGGACCAATTAATTAAAAACAGCAGTGCTTAATGAGGACCTTTTGGTTCTCTCATGTTGATTGTTATATTTGTTGAAAGTTAAGTTTCCGCTGTCTGTCAGATCTTGTCTGGTCTTGTAAAATAGATCTTCTTACTTGGTGCTTAACCACTTGACACTGGAACAAAAGCTTTCGATTACAAAGCAATTTGTGGGGATTATAATGGAATGAGCTACACCCACGCTCCCTGATTTAACAATCAATTTGAAGCAATGTTCAGTTCAACCAAGAAGCCTTAAGGACCGTGAAACCATTGCTCAGAACTCCTGGTACCTCTCCTCCAGCCTGGACCTCACAGATGTTAGCAGTGGAGATAGACTGAAGCATGCAACTGAAATTCCAAGAGAAGATTTCTTCTTTTGAAAACAGAAATACGGATGCGTTTTTCCTTGTTCTTACTCTTGTCTTAAGTATGCAATTAAGCACCCATCTGTCTCCATGCTTTCTGTGCAAGCGTACATCTAGTGTAGACCAGGAGAATCGTGGCTTGCGCTAACCCATAAGAGAAATTCAGTTGAACACCACAGAGATTAAGTTGTGGCTTTACAACTATTTTTCTGCTCCACTCTTGGGCATGGTCTGAATGTTATTTTTAGAATGCCCTACGCAATTATTTTATGTGAGGAAAAACAAAAAAAAAAAGCTTTAGTTTATTTAATCAGTGGAACGAGTAAGTCACTCCAAGAACATCCATTTTTTGTTTCGATTAAGCTGGATGTACATAACTGAGTCCTGGCAGCAGAGTTCTGCCGTGGGGGAAACCTGGACCAACAGGTTACCTAAAGACCCTGAGCATCTCACTGAGAACAATATTATTCACCAAGTGAGGCACCTATCATTGGCAAAGACTGGGATCCTCCACCTATTTGCTGTTCTTACATAAGAGGTGTAGGAGTGCTTTGTGCTGGAAAAAAAAAAGAGGCTGGGAAAGGAGGAAGTAAGTATAAAAGGAATAAAAAGCAGATTACCAACTTAGTCCCAGAGACAGTCTTTTGTGAACAAAAATGGACTATTTTGCCTGGTGAGACAGAGGAAACATATCCATGCTATTCTCTTTCAGACACCTTCTCCGTCATCTGTCCCCACAGCTAGCATTTTTCACATGCAGCAAATTAATTTTACATTCTCAGCAGGCATCCCTTTTAGAGACCAGCCAACTTCCTGATATTTTGTGTTCAGTTTTTATATCAGCAGATCTATTTTAAATAAAAAGCTATGTGTTTTACAAAACATGAGTGCCAGTAACACAGAGGAAGAATGTGACATTTTTCTCCCCAGGATATTTTGACTGACACATGAAAAAGTCTATAATCTTACATAGGCTCAAGCTGCTCATGTTGACATCCAAACGTTTGGTGAAAAAGAGCTTGACTGCCTTCCATGAAAGGTGTAGGCTTCTGATTTAGTCTCTCCCACACAGGAGGGGAGGGGAAAAAAAAAAAAAAAAAACAACCTGACCTCATGCTCTTTTTCAAGGCATGTTATTTTATTCACCTGCCACAAATGCAGCAGGTGAATTGTGGGTGAGTTGTCTTTCCACTGCTTCACCAAGTCTCCACAATATCTTATTTTCATCACATTCTCATGCTACCAGCTGTTTACCTAAGCCTGTCCCAAAAGCCATCTCAATTCGTTGTTCAGCTTGGTGGAAACACTCCCTAGTTTTTATAATTACTTGATCCTTAGCTCAAGAGCCTCCATAAAAGCTCCACAGCTGTGATCCCTCACCATCCACAGAGATCTACCATTCTTCTGCAGAATCAGTCACCCTCTGCAGAAAGGAAACATCTGACTCATCTGCAGAAACGATAAAGCCTTCCCCATCCCACACAACCACTGTGCTGCCTCATCTGAGCATTATTCAACTTCAAAATCCTCCCAGACAGCAGCATGCAGATGCAATCTCCTTGGAGCCTGGCTGTAAAATTAGTCAAGCTCCAAACAAGAGCCAGATCAAAACTTCATTATTTTTTGGTATCCTTATGGTTCTGTACTTAAGTGAAAGCACTCAAACACCAAGACAAAAATATCCCCTTTCTAAGGGTTTTTCCCAGATAACACAGTGGAAACTCCATGAGCTTTGACTCATTGTTTCAGACTGATTGTTTCAGCAGTGGTTGGGAGAAATGGAGGCTGAATGTGAATTTACCCCTGACATCTGCAGGGCATAGAAAACCTGCTGGATCTGGGTCTAAATGAGCAGAAACCCCAAAATCCACTCTGCCTCCCAGCAATGTGCAAATAACAGTGCCACCAGTCTGAACCAGCAGCTAATCTCCCCAGTGTTATGAGTGAACACAGATTTCAAGCTGACCCTTGTGTACATGCATACAGCATTTATGAGTTAGGTTTATGGCTGAGTCATATCAGCACGCAAGATGGAGTTAATGCATGAAAGCGAAAGGGCTTATTTTTCAGTGCAGAGAGAGGTCATCCATCTGTGTTGCAGATTAGGTTTATGTGGATCTAAGTTTTAGGGCTGGGAAAACTGGTAGTTCACTGCTGCTTCCATGGCCTCGATATGTAGGATGAGTATCGGTGTCAGCAGCGTTCACAGGCTCATCTTTCACTTCAGAGCAGCATAGAAAATTGGGAAACAAGGTGGGAGAAGACTTTTTTTTTCTGGTTCTTCCGGACCCTCGGAAGTTTACTACAAGAGCTGATGTGTGGGAAAACACAGCTTTTCTGATCCACTGGGGTACAGGTACCGGTCACCAGATGGAGCTTAGGCCCTGGGTTTTGAGTAGGTTAAGGCAATTTTGAAAAAACAGAGAGCTGAAGAGGTATAAGAGAGTTACAGAGCTGGAGAGTCGCAGCAGGGCTGGTGCTTGAAAGGACCAGGACCCCAGGATTCAGCTCAGAGCTTCTGGTGATCACTTAGCTGTGGTTAACCCTGGATTTTGATTTAGTTTATTGTAAGAAGGAAAAAAAAAAGGGGCAGGGGGTGGGCGAAGGAGAGCTCATTGATGAGCTGCAGAGAAACAGAGCTAGCCTGAGGGATGAGGCTAGCAAAACTATTGTTGTTATTGGTACAAGCACAGGCGGGCCTTGCTGGGCCCAAACAGCCTCAGAGCTGCAAGGACTGGTGCTGGGAAGGGCCGGTTGTTTGTGTGCTCTGGGACCTCCTTCTTGCTAAGCTCCTGGTGTGGGAAAGGAAATATTTACGGACGAGCTCCCCCCTGCACCGACCATCTCCACGCTGCGACCCGCAGCCACGCTCAGACCGGGCCCTGGAGCCACCTCGCTCCAGACACCGCAGCCAGACAGCAGGAACGCACAAACTGCCACGGAGCAGATGAACGCGCAGAGGTGGAGCCAACGACGTTCATCTGTTATTACTAAATAACAAAGCAGACTGAATGCCTCCGCCGCAAAACAAACAGGAGCCCTGCCCTTCGTTTTGGCTTCACTTTCTGAGGGAGACCTGTTTTTTTTCAGCTCAGAGGCATGAAGGGGAGTATGAGCTATTTAGCTGAATGCTAAAAATTAAAGTCACCTTAGGGTATTTTTCCTCTCAGCATAAGGTTTCCCAGATCCCAGTTTCCAGCAGATCTCAGCATGATACTGCCAGCAGCTTTGCATACACACACAAAACAGCTTCACAAGCCCAGGGAAAAGTGTTTTAGACACCCACAGCTGCCAAAGTCCATGAGGGTAGAGGGCCCTGCTTGTGGTGTGCAGCACTGACATCGTCACTGAGTCCCCATGGCTGTGTCCACCACCTGCCCGGACATGGCTGCGGGCCTCTGAGGAGACTTTCAAGACGAATGAGCTGAAGACCCACCACAGCAGCCACCTCTCTTCTCTGCCTTCTCCTCATTAAAAAAGCAACAAGATCAGGAAGATATCCAAAACCAGCTGATGGCTAACCCACTTTCTCTAGTTCTAGCTGATGATTCCAAGCAGCAAAATTCAATCACTGCCACACTTCGTACCACTACCATGATTTTTCCCCTTCTGTTTTCACATGGCATAGGGAAAAAGCAACATTTCCAAGTACACATGGATTCACAGGTATTTACACACCCTGTCCCCATTTATTTCACCTGTGTGAACAAGTGCATTTAGGACTAAAGCCCCATGAACTTCTGGTGATGGCCACAAATGCCCCAGTTACTTCCTAAGAGGCAGTCCCTGCTGCAGCTAGAGCTGGGGAACCTCCTTGCCAGATGGGGTAAGCCTACAGTTGATTTTCCAGATTCTGCCTTTATTTACCTCTCTGCAGCACTACATGGCATCACGTTGCCCAGGAATAAGATGAGATCTCAGACACCTGATGCTCAGGTCACTCTTTAATAACTGGCCAAAGAAGGAGAGAAGAGAACCCTATGGAAAATCCCCTCCTCCTCTCAAAACCCAGACTGGCCACACACCAGTGTCTATCCAATGGCTGCAGCAATGTTTTGTGGATCCACACAGAGTGAACTGGGTTAATAAACTGATCCAGGCTCCAAATGCACATGGGGGAGCAAACTGCCGTGTCAGGGCAGGAGGGGAACACGCAGCTGGGGCCAGGAACTGCTGGATTTGGCTTCACTGCAAGGTCTATGTATCATTAAACTAAGGCCTGTGCTGCAGCGTGTGGGAAATCAGTCAGTCAGCACCTTCCACCTGTCCCTGTGCTCAGCCACGTGCCAAAATGCCTGTCTACAGCTTGCTATGGCCCAGACACTTGCATGCACTCAGCACCATGGCACGTGGCCCATGCACTGATCTCATGCTGTAGCCAGAAGGGTCAGAGTGGATTTTGTCTGCATCAGCAATAACTCAAAAAAAATCATTATAAACAATGTACAGACCATTTTGCAACTTCTCAGGCATGAATGCAAGACAGATAGAAGACTGGCAAGGTGCAAATCACTCTGGCTAGATGGCTGAACGGCGCCTGGCTGCAGGGACTGGAAGGGAACAAAAGATCCTAGTCCAGCAGCATTAATTCCTTCTTTGTTTAGTTCAACTTGATAAAGACCATGGCATCATCTGGCTGCTTTTAAACAGAAGGGTTAGAAGTGCCTGAATACCTGATTAGCTGAGTATTCTCTCTCCAGATCTGGAACTCAGCGTCTTTTTAGGATGAGAATTTTTGTGTGTTCTCTTTAGAGTAGGACCTTGCTGGGTATGAGGAAATCCAGTGGTCGCTGGAAATATTGATCTCAGACTCCCTGCAAATCACAAAGCAGAGGGCAAAAAAATGTGTTTCGTGTTTGTTCTTGCCATAATTCAAAGTGTATGAAAATCCAGTAAGATAATCAGGAAAAGGAGTATCTAAATATTGTCTCATGCAGGACAAGAACACTTGCCTGGAAGCAATCAGAAGATGCTTGATAATACGTTTGCAGCTATGTCGCTAGTGACCTATCAGTCTCCTTACATATGAAGATAGATGTCAAGGCTGAGCCATTGTGTATTCTTGAGATACAAAGGAGAATACTTTGAAAAGTAGTCCCAGAGCACTCCAGTCATCACCATGAGATGAAGCACAATAAGACATCTGAAAAGCTGTGGCAGTTGTTTTATGTCTGATATGTGTTTTTGTGAATAGCAGCTTCAGTAATTTATGTTCCTAGTTGAAAAGCTTTTTGTAGCCTTAATACACACAGTGGTTAACCCTTCTAATCCTCATCTCAGAAAGCTGTACACGTCAGTGAAGACAAACAATGCTATCCTTGGCTCCATCTCCCATGCCCCTTTCACATTTATGCACTACAACCCCTTATTTTCCATGCAGTTAGAATAGATTTATCCCTGAAGCACAGAAGATATCCCAAAAGAAGTATCCTGAAGTACCAACACTTGCTTTTCTCTACCCTTCCCTCAACTTCACCCATCCTGCTCCTCTGGGGCTCCCTCCGCTCCTTCCTGAGGAATCTATCCTTTACTATACTGCCTGTACTAACACTGCTATCCAACCCCACCTGCAAACTTTTTGCAAGGGATCAATTCTCTAAAGATTAATTCAACTCAATTTCCAGTCTTTTCTGGGAAATACAGGTTTTGAAGAATGACGCCTACAGATCTTTCCCAGGTACAAATAAATCTAAGTTGTACCCAGCAGAAACTAACACTTTTTAGCTGGTGGGAATCTCAACAGAAATATTTGTAGTAAATTTGTGTGTGCACATACATAAAATGCAGAAGATGATTAAGAGAACAATATCATACAAAACAAGAACAGAGTGGATAATTTGTTATCACAATAACACCAACAGGACAAGAATATTTAGTCTTATATGCCGGAAAACAATAAAAACGTCCTTGCCTTGTAAAGGATCCTGTCTCTTCTGCCTGCATGCCCCTCTTCACACTCAGCCTGCATTGACCTGTCTGTGCCCATTTCTGCAGGCTTGGGACAGTCATTGAAATCCTCAGAAAGCTAATGCAGAGACATGAGATGTGCCAGGATCCTGTAAGGTATTCACATGTTGGTGGGAAAAAGTGATACAGTAATAAGTTTGTATGATGTCTGCAGCTGCCTCTGTTGCATCATGCTGCCACTGCATGTCACTGTTAAGACAGAATGGCAAAGAATGACAGGGATTTCAGGGAACGCCATAAAACTCTAGTAGGGATGGACCCCACTAATCCCAAGTAAGAACTGCCCCTTGTTGTATCTTAGTCAGCCTCACTCTCCTAATGCAAGTGCAGGATTGAAGACCTCAGACCCCACTAGTATTTGGGCTAAGTTGAAAGCAGCAACAGAATGAAAACGTGCTTGGAAGATAGAAAAGGTGGGAAAACAGGTGTGAGGAGAAGGAGAGATCTAAAAGATGCCAGAGGGGAGGACAGAGAGCAGTCGTTAAAGAAGATCACTTGCAAGCAGAGTTGAGGCTAAACCACACCTTCTGCCAGTGTCTATCAGCAATGGGGTCCTTCTGAATTTTATAACGATATCTATTTCTCTGCTAACTAAAAATCTGTTTGCTCAAAACTAATACGAGCTAAACAGGTGCCAGTTCTTGCTACACCTTGCTGGTGTGTTCACAGCCTTTCAGAAGAACAGCTGTCAACAGCTTTACAATAGCACAGCCTAAAAAAGGCATTATCATACCGATCCCTCCCTGCTCCCCTCCCTCTGCAGCCACAGGAGCCCCTTTGCTCAAGTGCAGGTCCTAGACCATCTTGTGGTTGTCCTTACGTGTTGTTCTCATTTCTAGTTTATGCGATCTGGGAGACTCATTTGAGATTAAACAAAGGGCTAAAGATTAGGTGTTCTGTAATTTAGTACTTCCTTTGCCTGCTTTATGTTTAACAGCTTTTGGCAGAGAACAGGAACAGCAGCAGCCAAGATGGGTTCTCTCTCTGAATCCACACGACCTCACCAGAAACAAGAGTATGTCACTTGACTCTAGTTAGCAAGCCGAACTTTTATCCAGAGTCCTCTTCCACACACTACGCTTGCATTCATTTTGCCATCAGGCCATGTGGTTTTTTAAATAGACTCATGGAAAACACATTAAAAAATAAACCATAGAGGAGATCCAGATGTTTTGAAATGCTGAACTTAGTGCCTCACGCTCTTCCCTCCTCATCCAGATTTTAAAAAATTCCAGAAAAAAAAAAGAGGGAAAAACTCAAAAGCATTCCTGAGCTGGTTTGTAATGAGCCATTACTTCATTCTAAAAAGTATACTCTAACACAGACTCAAATAATCAATCTTTTAGCCATAAACACGATTACCAAAACACTTTGAAGGCTTGGATCAACTTCATGAAAGGATAAAAATTCCTTGTTCTCTTTCCTATTTTAAATAAGAGTCTTGTTTCCAATAAAAGTTAGTTTTCACACTGAAAATATACACAAAGAGACAAGATGATATCCCTGAGCACCAGTCTGAACGTGATGCAGTAGGAAAAAATCTTACATAGGCTTGCAGGAAAGGAGGCAAAGGCACTTTGCACCCGATTTTACAAGTGTTATGCAAAAGGCAGGAGCAACCAAGCTCTTAAGGCAGGTCTTAGTTGGCAACTTGTGGGCCACCTCTACACCATCAGCTGAAATACTACTGTGTATGGGCAAACTCTTCGTCCTCTGCCAGCTCTGGGGACAGTGATCCATCATATGACAATGAAGGCTCCAGAGTGGGTATCTCAGGAACAATGACACTCTTGTCTTAGGTGACATCCTGGTGAGACTGGACAGCACTGCCTCACTCACCCCATGCAGACAGCACAAGCACACTTGTCCCTTATTACCAGCTTAGCACTTACAATCATCCATCTCACTTACAGGCACATTTTGGAGCTAGAGGGCCAGAGGGTAACACTACCACTGCTCTTCCCTCTTACTTGAAACCCCTGAAGACCTTAGCCTCCCATGTCAATCTATTTCTGAAAACCCTTCTTTTTCTGAGAACCTCACAGCTTCTAAAGGTTGGTGCTTCCGTTCCTAGACCAGTACCCGCTCACTTTAAATCAAACAACTCCACAGCCCCAAAAAGAAGAGCCAAGAAGCTGCTGATAGAACCAACTACCCTGCCAGGCAGTCAGGGAGCACAAGCACCACACACATGCATGATTTTCTCATGACTTTTGCAGAACTACTCACATGCTTCAGTTCCTTGAAAGATGCAAAGTGCTCAGCCACTGCTGGGACCCTGCTCCGCTGTAATAACGTGAAAACAGGCAGGAAGAAAGCAAACCTTTGCTAGTTCTGCTCAGTTCTGGAGTCAGTTGCCATTTCCACATTACTCCTTCCCCTCACTCCCATTTTTCTTCAAATGGAAAGATTTTTAACCTGATCTTGTTTCCCTGGACTGGCCAGGAACCTCCTCAACTCCATCTCTATACCACAAGTCAGATTCATAATTAAATAACTGCCAGGCCAGAGTCAGTTAGATCATTTTTCCCCCTTCTTTTCCAGGTATTGTCTAATAGTTCCCAAGCTCTCCCCCTTTAGCTTCCTATAGCTTTCAGGCAGTCCGAGAAACAATGGAGATCATGATTTATATTTTATAATCCTAGACACAGTAATTGAAGCCTCACATCCCTGAAAAGTAGTTGAGGGTTATTCAGTGGGTATGACAAGTGCACTAATATATGCAGTCTTGTGGTCAGCCATGAGAAGCTGTCCTGAGAAAAACATTGAGACTAGGTCACTAGGGTGAAACAACTGGGGTGACTGCCTTCCTCTGTGTCCCCCAGGCCCCGTTTTTAGGCTTATTTAGGCATAAATGCAAGGAATGAACTAGGGACTTACTTGGTCAGCTCAGATGCTTTTGAGAATCCCCTTAAGGTACTCATCGTCACCTATAACCACTTCATTACCTTTGAAAACCTGACCCACAGCTCTTTTTTACATATGGAGAAGTCCCACAAGCCTAAACTTCCTAGAAGAGGAAGTGTTTCTAATCAACGAAATGGCCTCACTTCAAAATCATCTACTGAGATACATGAAAATCTATACTGTCAGTAGCTTTTATGCTTAAGAAAGGGGAAAAAATGTGTGTTTCTAATAGAGCTTGCATCAAAATTGCCATCAAAATGCTCCTAGTCCCACAAGTTCAGTAATGTCTGCATATCACTCCTTTTTCTCCTCTGACCCATTCAGAGGTACCATTTTATGCAGACCAGTTCATCTCTCTCATGAAAGTCTTACATCAGTAAGGATTTCCCCAACAGGCTTTACTTCACTAAAAAGAAGTGTCCCAGCCTACCTGTCAAAGTAATCTCTCCAGGATCCGGGCCTTTGAGACTTAACCACATAACCACGCACTGCAGATACGCTTTAAAATCAGCTCCAAAACATTTGGAAATTATTACAGTCCGCTAACTCTGTAATTATAAAATGCTGAAATTACTTTGAAGCTTCAGTTAGGGAAGACTAATGCTGCAATTACTCAGAGCCATTTGCAACCTGAGTATCGATGAGCATCATATGTTCATATCTGTGTGTGAATGTGAATTATTGAAGGGCAGGAGACTACTAACCATGCACCTCCAGGCGTCTCTCGTTAATATGTTGCCCCATAAAACAATCTTCCATAAACTAAGAAAATAATACATTACGTGCTGGTTTAATCGTTAGTTATAGTTTCCTTGTCAAGCAGCACATATAAGAGGGCACTGAGAAAAGCCGGTATGTTTTATATAGGAGGCCAGCAAATTATGGCTCAGCAGTATGGAAATGATTAGCACCTGCATATCGGCACAAAGCAGCAAAGTTTAGAAACCATGATCTCAGCTTTTGGCAAAACGAAGAGCCTGAAAGGTCTTAAGTTTTCCTAAGCAATAAATCCAGTGATTACAGAGATTATATTAATTTAAATTAACTTCCATCATTTTTTTGCAGCAGCATAAACAATCCTACTCAGATCTTGCCCAGTCAGGCATGACTCTTAAAGGTACTGCTTCTTGCAGACAGGAAAGATGAGTCATGTAGTAAGACCTGATCCTGTGACCCTTACTCATATGAGTAGCCCCTGAATCTGCAACACATGCTGAGTATCCAAAACTTATCAAATTTTAGAAGTGTTTGTGATGAGAAGAGTTTCTTTAGTAAAAATCTATTTTTCATTAAAAACTGGAAACTTTTTTCTCCAAACATTTTTCCTCTACTGGCAGAGTGAATTTATTTTCAAAAACCTTCAGCAATTTACTGAAAAGCAAATATGTTTGTGGGATATACTTGCAAAATGAAAATATAATTGAAAATAATTCCTATGTAAAAAAAGCAGGGGTTTTTTTGTTGTTTTTTTGTGGGTTTTTTTGGTTTTGTGTGGTGTTTTTTTTTTTACACTACCTTGGACTCATTTTGATTACTGTTATTTCCAAGATGGAATGTAAGAACCTAACTATAAGCACAAAGACTGCAGAATTAAGGTCCTTGAGCAATTCAGTCCCTTTCAGCAGAATACCCTACAATCAGTGGGGCATTTTTCCCAAGAGGAAGGTACTGTGCAAAGGCCACCACAAGCCCCACTCATGAGGAGCGGTGTTCAGCCCTCTGCGTCACCCTTCCCATGCAGAGTGCAGGAAAGCTATTCACTGGGAAACCTGCTACATCACAAACTTCATTTATCCTCCATTCATTTGTGCTGTAATTTAGGAAAAAAAAAAAAACAGTTATTACTGTGGTAAAAATGCTGGCAAGCAGCAGACAAAGCCACGGGATACAAAGCCAGGCAGAACGACCAGTCTTCTCCCACAACCACGCACACATACAGTCAGGAAGAGGAAGGTGACTTCCCCCTTCAGTCACTTCTTGCAGGTTTGGTTCCACTTCTTACAAACACGCAGCCCCTTTCCACCAGTGTGGCTGCGCATGCATTGTGCAAGGTCCTAAACTCTCATGTACTGTGAATATTGGTCACCTTGGAGAGCAGAAGATGCCATTCTTCTGCCTAGTGGTGCCAGGGAGCTGATAGCCTAGCAGGAAACAGAAAACAAAAGCAGCAGCTGAACAGACATCATCTTCCATCTCCTGCAGGGAGCTGGGTGAAGACCCAGCATCGACCTCTCTGCTGCCCACTGGGGCTGTTGATGTTCTTTGCACCAGCCGAGTGCTCTGCAAGGGGGGATGCTCATCTCCAGCCCGCAGCCTCTCCAAGCTCGTGCGGCACACAGCCAGTCCCCCAAATCTAACTTCTGTGCTATTAGGCAGCACACCACGGCCCCAACACCATCACAAACACCCCTTAGTTGCCAGCACCTACACACGCCTTGAGTTCAGAGGAGAGCACAGGCAGACAGGGTGTTACTGCACGCCTAGGCACCGCCTAGTACTTTCTCCCTGGGTAATGCTGCCACTTTCACTTAATTAAACTCTTTTAATAGGCGCCTCCCTCCCTCTCACCTCCCTGTTAGCAGACATCTTATTCAGGGTAGGAAGATTAACAGCATTTTAGTTACTTTGATGTTACCCAGAACAAATTAAAAATTAAATGGATATAGTTAGTCACTTCTACAGCACAATGCCTTTTGTGTTACATTACTAGTCATTATTTTTTCTCGTAGCCTGTCATCCAAGCTAGAAAGCAGTTGGATACTTGTGTGTTTTAAGTCATTCAGATCTTCTGCATTAGTGTATCCCTGTCTTAAAGCTTTGAATCAAAATCATAAAGTTACAGGTACTTGAGGAGGGGGAATAACGTCTCCCTGTTCTACATTGTTAGCAAAACTGTCAAGAACACTGGTTTACAGCTGTGTTTATCCCAGAAGCTTATTTCAAAGCCATGTCCTGTTGTTGATAGCTTGACTTTGAACCAGAGTTGATACAGCATCACAGCATATGCAAACTAAGCCTGTCACCATTAGGAGAGCCACTCAGACATGTCACTGAAACAGAATGGCAGATTAAGAGAGGCTTGAAAAAATTAACATTTTTTAGAAGATCTTGTGGGTGGAAAGTACAGAAAAGGATGGGAACAAGAGAGGATGTGAAAATAAGCCAAAAACAAACAAACCCTCTTTGCCTTGGTTTGCTTATTTAAAAAAAAAAAAACTCAGATTTTTTTGTTGTTTCCCAGTAAGATTTGAGATGTTCCTGATTTTACCCCACCTTTTTTCCCCACTGTCTGAGCACCTTAGCATTACAGTCATAAAACAACTACACACAAAGTTTTTAATCTCATTTTACTCTTCAAAAAAAAAAAAAAAATAGAAAAAGAAAAACAAACCCAATGTATTTCAAGTCCATCCGCATCAAAGGGTTAGTACCTGCAACCAGATCTTCCCCATGCCCTGACTTGCCCTGGCTCAGAGGAACTTATTTACTGTCAGGTTAAATCAGATCCCCACATCCATCTCATCACAGCTCCTGTTACTGACCTTGTGTGGCATCACTTGCCTCGAAGGAAGAGCTGAGGACTCTGTTGAGGCAGAGGCAGCCTGCCCTTGCCAAGACTCCTCCTCTGAGGACATCACTACAGATTCAAAATCATTCAAGCTGCTCTATATCTGAATAGCCTAAAATGCAAAGCATAGCAGGGCAGGAAGGAACCAGCTCCAGGTCCCTGTCCAAACCCCTTGCTCAGCCCAGCTCCAATTAGACAAGGTGGCTCAGGACCATAATCCAGGCAAGTTCTGAGCGTCTCTGAGGATGGAGACCCCACCTCCTCTATGGGAACTGCTTCCAGTGTTTGACCATCCTTGCGGGGAAAAAATTACCACCACAGCAGCAGCTCTAACATCATCAGGTCAGTGAAGGGATTTCACTGTTAATTTTTATCAAATGTGCCACCTGAAGAAGCGATGGTGTAATCACATCGCTGCTCCAACGCCTGACCTCTGCTGAGCAGGGCTGCTGAGAGCACGTGCGTAGCAGGGGAAGAGAAACTATTTGGAGAACATCTTTGCTCGCTGCCCATTTGGTTGCTGAAGGGTTGGTTGTTCCTCTCCCTTCCTGTAGCAGCAAGCTGTTGTTTCACTCCTCCGATAAAGCTGTTGGTATGGTAAACCCAGCACCAAGATACGGAGGGTTCAGCAGTGCAACAGTTCACCAAGCGAGCTGTGAAGTGCACCCGTCAGCGGAGACGGCTCGCTGCAGAAGCGACTGCTCAACCTGTTTCTATTAAAAATATTCACAAGAGCTGCTCCCTCTCCAAGCGGTGATTTAGATACCGCTTTTCTCATGAGACAGAAGTGTTTTCCTCCCCATGGCTCAGCAGAGGATAAAACTTCTGTGGAAGGAACCGCAGCTATTCCTGTCAACAGGCTCCTTACTGTAAGTTGAACCACTCAGTTCCTCTCCAAATATTTCATCTGGTCCTAGAGGTGGTTGAAATTAGCTCCTTCCTTTTGGCCTCCCATGTTGAGTAGAAAATGAAGTAAAAGGGAAAAGCACCTCCCCAGCAGCTGTGCAGCCACATCAGTCTGAACCAAGCCCCTGAGCCCCCAAGTTTAAGCCCAGGTTCTTGGAGAAATTGGACTTATGGGCTGAACAGGCACATGCATGCCCATGTCTGAGCATGCCCATGTCTGAGCACCTAAACAGGATATCCAAGCACAGTAGATGTGAACCCCCAGCTCCCATGGGTCTCCCAGTGCTGCAAGTCATTGCCCAACCCTCCTCAGACCCAGCAACTCCACTGGGATTTCCTCACCACAGCTGTGGGGCAGCTGCCCCTCACCAGGGCATGGAGCTGCACCTCTGCCACCGCATTTCCCATCTCCATGAAGGCATGATCTCTCCTTCTTTCCCAATGCAACACCGAAACTACATTAATGCTTGAAAATGAAAAATGCCATGAAAGTTACAATAATTAAAACTCCATTTTAATTCCTCTGTGCAGGAGAGGAAGAAGCGGTCTCCGGCACATGTTTTCCCACTACCACAACAGTTTGTGCATTGTGGTATAAAATTTTTCAGTGCCATTTATTTTTATTTGGTCTGTGAAATACTTTGGGGAAGGCCTCCTTATAAATGGCCCATAAAGTTTGACAGGAACTAAACCTCCCGCTGTTTTTGTGACTGATATAAAAAAGGACCAACTTAGTTGGCACCCTTAATGCATGTTTTATGGGAAAAGGAAGACTGTCCCTCTGTAGCAGCAACCAATTCCTGAGCAGACCAAGTTCAGTCCTGTAAGCATCTTTTGTGGCCTTTTACGAGGTAAGGCTTTCCTTATAAAGCTCTGGCCTCACCACAAATCCACTTCCCTCTGGGCTCATCCATTAATAAGCATTTTCATTAAAATTCCACCTTTCCTAGAGAAACAGCCAAGCTAATTTAACAGGAAATTGACTTTCTCCATCATCATTGCACCTTTAACTGCAGCGACACAAGGCACCTTTAGCCAGAGACATCCAGTCTGTGAGCATTTCTCCTTCATGTATCTATTTGTAAAAACCACATGGTTCCTGGCACTGTTTCAGGAAAGAGCAAAGGGGAAGGTCTCAGGACAGTCACTTCAAAGACAGCTGCTTTCAGGAAAACACCCAGAAGTGACTAACACATCGCATCTTCTGCTATCACCAGCCTTTAAGGGAGCACGATGTGGCCACAGAAAAGTGCAGGAATAACAATGGGGGTTGGACAATGCAGGGCTCTAAAGGACCAGTTAGCAATGGCACTGGTCTGAGTGTTATTGGTCCAACCAAACACACACAAGCCAGACAGCAAGAGGAGATCTGCTGGGGAGGGATGAAACAAGTGACAGGGTCACTCAGACTGTGGCAGAGCTCCCCTGGCTCTCAGCACCAAGCTTCTTCGTGGTGACATCCTCCTGGAGATGTGAATCTTTCACTAGCAAAAGATCAATCTTATAGAAATAAAAAAAAAAAAGAAAGAGCCTCATGTCACACAATATATTCCAGAAAATAAATTTCATCAGCATGCCAATATTTTATGAGCAGAGAAGTGTGATCTGAGTTCATCAAATACATTATCTGCATCCTGTATATTGGCAAACTTATAAGAATTAATAACTTTTTTGGCTTTATTGTAAAAATCCATTTTTTTTCCCCCTCTTTTGGCTTCCAAGACAAGCTTTCAGGTGGAAGGCTGTACATAACACCACTGTATTTAGAAATGAGAAACCAGAAACGACAGTGACTCCATCTGTCCATAAAAAAACATAGCATAAAAAATTCCATATGAATTTATTTTGCATTCTAGTGACGTATCTCTCTGCATTTCACAAGAAAATGTCCAGGGAAAGTGACAGGTTTATTTTTAGCCTTTCTTTAATCTCTGCAGAGTATGGCAGCAGATTGCAACCCATCATAAGTGTCCCAAACTAGGCTGAGATATGCTACTGAAAAAGAATGGGTTTGGATTGACTGTCATATTGCAAAGATATGGAGATGTTCTTAACAACCAGCCCCATTCCAGCTATAAGAAATTTGATCATATGCATTTCATTCTCAGTGTCACATATAAGTGGGAGATACATTTGTCACCGGATAATAGATTCAGAATTAACAAGAAGAACTTGTCAGGTTTTGGCTGCAACCACTGAAGCTAAAGCCTAGAGCGAAATAAACTGTCAGATCAGAGCTTTGTTAAAAGGATTAAACCCATTCTTAAGGGTGGAACTGTGGAAAAGCTTTTAAGCTTTATACTTACACCTGAAAGGTTTTAAACTGGGATTTTAACAAAGACTGACATGAAACAAATATTTTAAAAAACAACAGCTAATCTGACCTCACTAGCAGGACCATTTCCAGAATCACTTGCACTGTGAACCCAGCACGGAGCAAAAGCTGCTGAGAAACTCTGGATCCGTCAGGTGGTCACTAATGGCCACATTTTTTGGCATCTGCTCAAGTTGCTGTAGAATCAGTAACTGTTTTGTAAGTTCGTCTCATTACAGACCTACTGCAGTAATTGATTTCCACAGTGGCCATGTGGTAACTCATAAAACTTTGCACAGGGGTCCCAATTCTGCAAATATTTCTTCCTGCACTTACAGGGAACAAAGCACCCTGTGGAAGTCAAGGACTTCAGCCACGTTCCCAGCCTGCAAGTAAGCACTAGGAGGATCAGGACATTGCATTGCAGCCTTAATGCCACAGAAAACGTTTTCCTACATTCGTTTAATTAGAAAATTGCGCCACATGATACCCTTGTGAATGAAGTAGGTGTTACTGTAACACTCATTTTGCAGTTAGGGAAGCAGGGCTATGACTCAGAGGTGCAACGAGCTGCTCAGGGTCACACAGTAGCTCAGTCATAAATAGCATCCAGGTGCCCTGCTCCTGCCTAACTGAGCTTTCTTACACCTCCTGGACAGTGTTTTCGGAGCTCGACTTCATCTGCAAAGAGGTTTTAAACCCACTCAGTGTCTGGCCTGGCCTGCATCCGCTTCACCCACCCTTTCACTCAGCTTGCTCTGGATGCCTCTGCAGCAGCCCCATGGTTCATTGCTCTCCTGACACCTCCTGCTCCTCAGGTGGCCAAGCTTGGCATGGGCATCTCCTTACTGAGGTGAAGGAACACATAGTAACGGTCACTAGACAAAATGCAAGCAGCAGCATAGCAATACACAGCAAAAAGCACAAGCTGTGCAACAAGGAGGCTAACAGACACCAAAGCAGCCCACGCTTATTGGTGCTGCCGCTTGCTGGGAAGAGGCTGTCAGGCTCCGCTCAGATGGGTCCAAAAAAGGCGCCTAAAGAGGGGCATCTGGAAACACATTAGTTGACATGGCATCTACAAGTTAAAACATCTGTCTACAGCTCTAACAAAACACTCCTACCAAAGAAGCCACAAGCCCAGTTGTCAAATGAAAGGTTCCACTTCACTATCACATGTAACCTGCACTGTATAAAAACTTCACAGCACATTGGTGAGCCTTTTACAACTATGTTGTCCATCAGTAAAATATGCAAATGCCTTGCAAAGCCCAGGCACTCCATTAAAGATATTTAGTTAGCTGATGTCTGCTTTTCACCACCTATTTGGGTCTAAGGCAAGATTTCTGGGCTCTCTGCAGCTGTGGGAGCTGAGCTTTACAGGACTGGACCCCAGGGCTGAAGAGAGCACCAGATGCAGACCCACTGGCTTCAGAGAGGCTACAACACAAGGACGAGGTACAGCTGGAACAAGCCTGCATCACACAACTCAGAGCTTTTTCTAGAATTGCCATAAAATGAATCCCAATGAGATTAAAGTTTATTGAGTCAGAGACATCAGATAGTACAGCATCAATGGTCTGGGATCATGAGAGCTGAAGTCTCACCTCATTATGATGTTGCTATATTCCTAGATAACTAGGAGCAAGTCTCTTAAATTTTGTGTGCCTGCCACCCAGTAAGATAAGTCTCCAGCAAGAACTGTGAAGTGCCAGTTGAAGAACTGTGCAGGTTATCAAGTCATCAGAGCACAGCTTGCTCCTCAGCAGTGCAACACCCACCACAACTGTAAAGCCTGTAGTAGATAGCCTCTGACAGGAATCTCGTATTTAATGCTGTCCTTTAAGTAGTGTAGGCATTACTAAATATATACTTATTAAAGCACAGAATCCTTGTTCCATATTTGAAGCCGGATTTGGTCCAAAGAGGCTCATTTGCCCCACCTGGGAGGAAAGACACTGTCATAGCACCTTTTCTCATGGTCAGAACAGGCTGTGAAGAATCAATCCTCCCAACGCCTTTAACAACGATGTGCCACGACCGTGCAGTATCCCCCCTTGCGTAAAGCCGTGCTGTTATCCTTCCTGCTTTTGACACCAAGCTACTTCAGGGCTGGGGGGAGGGGCCGCTCTTTTTGCCTTCTGCTTTTTTAATATGTGAACTCAATTGTGATAAGTACTGTACACTCACTGAGATATCAATATACCCCCAGTGACCATCCCTGCCAGGTAATTAGGTTTGTTGCTTTCACAAAAAAATGAAAGCAAATAAAATAAAAAAGTGTAATTATGGTTTGGAGAGCACTGGTCTCAATTTTTCCATTCTCAAAAGTCCTCTAGGGAAACAAAGAGTGAGAGCTACTTATTGATTTCATCCTCCTGACGCTCACGCACAAGACTTGCTGGAAAACAGGACCCCTTGCTAGAAATCACCGCTGTCCTCAGCTCCCCCAGGGAAACAGGGAGGAGTAAGCAGAAGAGAAGGCACTTGAGTTTAAAAGGAAAAAATAGAGAAGAGGGGAAAAAAAAGAAAAAAGAAAAGGAGGGCAACAGCTTCGGTTTTCATTTTAAGCACTGCTATATCAACAATGGCTGGGGAACAAAGGAAGCCATTTCCACTAGTTCCTGCTTCAATTAGTTATTTGAACTAGTGAAGATTGTGCCACTTTATCTCCCCCTTGTAACATAATCATTGTATTTTACATCTCACGAGAAAAAAGGCCTGCCAGAGGACATTATCTGGCTCTGGGTCATACATCACAGGAGATAACATCGTTATTCATGTCAGAAGGGATGATCAAGGTCTTCCTGTTTTATCAGCGATTAGCCAGGAAAGAAAAGCCGCTGCTGCCGCTGGCGGGCGGCCAGGCGCTGCGCGGCTCCGCTCCGCGCCGCTGCGCTGCGGGGCCCCGCGCCNCAGCGAGCCCGCGGGTCCCGCCACCGCTGCGCTGCCGCTGGGCACGGCTCCGCCTCTGGGGTCGCCGGGCTCAGAGCTCTTCACTCCTGAAGGCTTAGCGTGTTCCCAGTTTAGAGGTCTCGAGCAGTTTACCTGCTATCCGAGAGCAGCGGTAAAACCTACCCGCCTTATCTCAGCTACAAGCCCAATGGGAGATGGAATGCACTGCCGTATGTCTCCAGCACTAACAAAAATATATGCTGTGAAATATATACCATGTATATAGCCATATAGAGGTACCTTCCACGGTGTCTACCAGAAGTGGCTTAGCTTTACGTGCCTGATGAATGTTCAGTGAACCAAGAAAGTCTTTCCACTCGCTCACTGAGCTCTGGCACTGTATCTGTTGGCAGTAACAGCATCACAGAAATTCAGCGCCCCAAATCACCAGGCAGGACTTATCTGAACAGGCTTTTACTGTCTTCTCCCGCCCGGCTGACAACAAAAAAGTCCATTCACCATTAGTACAGTTGTAAAATCAAAGCACATAGAAGATGCTGTGAGCTGGGTAACCCATTAAGTACAGATTTATACAAGTTTTGAATGCTGTTAAAACAAAAATCAGCAGTGAGAGTAACAAGCATAAAAGCGTGTAAGGAACATACAGCCTCCTACTTTGGAAAAAAAACTTCCTTCAAGTGCCCATTTTTGAGAGATCCATTGTGCAAGTTTTATGCTTTGCCCGAGATCATTTATCAGTGGTCAGAGATGAAGAGACAGACAGGAACTGCTATATCAAATCAGTCCAATAGTTATTCCAACAATTTCAACAACAGTTACTCCAGCTCACAGCCTAACACAATTATGCTGTTGCAGCAGCCAGCCTGAAACTGGGAGAGTATTAATAGCAAAAATAAAAAGTGTGAAGCAAAACTTATTAAATGTTGCGATGCGTTAAAAATAATAACAAAAGAAAACTGAGACCAAATGCCATTTCCCTTCAAAGGGAGATAAAATTAAATGTGACTCAGCAACTATGAGTCAGGACAGGAAACTTGTCACAGAGCCAGTGATTGTAGCTCCAGTGGAAATAGGCACGAGGGCTCTGAATTGCTATCACTGGTGCGTTTATTGCCGCCAGCATTGCCAAACTTGACGCGTGACCTGCCTGCGGAGCCACACGGGACAAGCCCACCATGCAGAGCTTGGGAAAGTCACACATTCCTCCAGCTGAGTTATGAGAAAGAAAGAACTGCTCAAACAGACCACAGAAGTGAGCCAGGTTAAGCAAGCACAGCTGGGGCTCTTGCAGGTCGCATGGGTAAACAGAAAAACAAGAGGGGAGCATCACACAGGAGAGTCTGGGGGCAGAGCTTTTTCAGAATGAGTTGCACTGAGGGGTTGGGCACAGGGGGACCTGCTCCTGTCTCAGGTGCTCAGAGCAGTGCTTTCCTCCTGCCCATCCAAAAGGCTAAGGTGAGGATATAAAGCAATTGTCCCCACATGGCAGGCAAAGGGCACCTTGAACCTTCCAGTCCTGTTGAGGCTGGGCACAAAAGGACTTTCTAACTGCAGGACTTCTCAGGGGTACTCTGCACCTAGGACCAGGGCAAACCTCTGCTGAAGCTTTGCTCTGCAACCCTCAGCTGATGTCCAAGCCACTTGTTAGCCAAATTATGGGAAGCTGAGCTGCGCAGCAGGAAGCTACCTCCAAAGTCAATCATCAGGACTAAGTCAAACTGACAGTTGGGCTTCCACCCACAGACATCCTGGGCAAAATACAGTCCTCATCATCTTACTAGAAATCACGGGATCCAGGCTGGGAAAGGCTGGCAAATAAGCTCATATGAGCAGCGAGCAAACCATGCACTGATGTTTTGGAGAAAGAGCCAGGAGATGACTGGCTAGATAGAAGACTTCATAAAGCTTTGCTGCAGAGATCATATAAGCCCTGCAACCTTTAATAAAACAATTGTAATTACAGAGGATTATTATTTTTTAAATCAAATGTTTCAAGTGCCAGGTATACAAAATCACAGTTGCACAAGCTGCCAAAAAAGAATCAGACAAAGTATGTAACTCTCCCAGTAATTAACATTCATTAGGGCTTATTTGCATACGATATTTCACATAGAAATACCAACCCTGAAGAACTGCCCAGTTTGTCCTTTGGGCATACTAGCCTTGCTCACATCCTGTCAAACCTTATATCCAAAGACCTCAAAAACACGAGCAGAAAAGCAAGGTACTTGCCGCCACACGAGGATTCTTATCAAGCACGTAGCAAACTCCTTACAGAGCACAGCGGCAGGAGCTACAAAGCAGAACCCATATTAAGTAATTAATAGAGCTCAGATATATCAAGAGTGCACTCTAATCTTTCTTTTCTCTTCAAAGGTGAAGATCATCCCTCTGGTAGAATCCTCCCAGGAAGCAAAAGCAAAGCCTCTCCTGCAGGATTGCCCCACGTCCCCTCAGGTGGTTTCCCACGGCCCCCAGCCCCACATGTCCCATCAGGAGCACCAGTGCCTGCGGAGCTCCAGCCCTACAGATGGGGCCCGCAGCCCTGAGTTAACTGGTTCAGCATGGCTGCTGGGGTCTCTCTGGGAGCAGAGCCAGAAGCATGGAGCTGGATCCAACCTGGCATGGCCAACCTGAGTGCGGACCAGCCCGTGATCCAAGCTGGAATGGTCTGTCATGGATAACTACTTCTACAACTGCCCTAGAAAAGCTGTTTGGGGTTGTGTAATGGATATTCAAATACCAGGGAGATGAAATCCATCTGCAAGAGTTTTTTTGTGGAAGAATTGTACACTATAGAAACTGTACATACTGCTTATAGCCAAACATGTTATTTTGCATGGGCCACGCCACATGGATATTTTTATTACTACACTTCATAAAATATTTCTGAAGTTTCCTGGAAGATACTGTTTCACATGCCACCAACAAACACAAAGCTTGCTCCAAGCAACTCCCAATACATATGCAGTGGAAGGGAAGAAATATATCACCTAGAGCCTTTTCAAAAGCCAATTCTTCCATGCATTGCAGAGATAAGAGCCATGACTTGCGACGGATGAGGCCATTGCCAGAGTCCCACTCATGCAGAGCTTTCCCAGACAACCACATGCTCACTTCATCAGGGGGTTTTCTTGGATCTCACACCCCATGTAGGACAGTTTCCCACAAAAGCTTCCAGATACACCCTGCCAACAACACAGTCCCCTCTGCTACCCAACAGCCTCCACCTATAGTCATTCTGTGACTGTTGTCGCCATCTCAACACCTCCGCATTTGTTCTGACCTCTCCGTTGTGGCCAACAGATCTTCTCGTAAACTGGAAGCCAGTTTCTCCACTGCCACTGCTTTTTGTGCCTGGTTGGCACACACAATGCAGAGAAAGTGTTCCTGTGTCAACCCCCTGGCCAGTACCACCGGTGCTCTCACAAGGGTGGGAGAGCACAGCACCGCCCCTCCACATCCCTGCCAGCCCCAGCCTCGCCACGCGGGCAAAGGATACCAGACCAAACTCCTGACATCTAACGATAAAACACCCTTAGCAGATGTCAAGCCAAAGCTGACCCTTCTGCTGATGGTTCACCATCACCAATCCAGAACCAGAAGGGACTGTCCAGGGAAAAGAATACGTACCTCAGTGTGCTGGTCAAAGTCCTAGTGGGTGATCAAATCCTGCTGCTCACACTC
Source organism: Chauna torquata (assembly GCA_013399475.1). Taxonomy (NCBI): domain Eukaryota; kingdom Metazoa; phylum Chordata; class Aves; order Anseriformes; family Anhimidae; genus Chauna; species Chauna torquata. The sequence continues at coordinate 325,463 of VXAL01015518.1, forward strand.
CTCCTCACCCTGTGGTCTTCACTTACAGTCCTGCAGCAGTTACATGGCAGCAGCACAGAAGAGACCCCCACACACACTCCCCAGACGAGCCTCTGGCCCCCACACACTCGTTTCAGCCCAGCCTGCTTGCATGCACGTTGCTCACCAACGTGGTTTAACATCCTGGATCTGCTCCCAGGTGCCCAGCTCCAGCAGCTGGCGTTTGTGTCGCAGCCCCAGACCACCATCTCTCCGTGCCACACCAGCACTGCATGGGTCAACAGCCATAGGGTTAGCCCAGCTGCTTGAGCTGGTAGCTGAGGAAATGCACTTTAAAAAGCAGTATTTTAAATAAATGCAGAGTGATGGCTTTGCTAAGAAGCGCTGCCATTAGGCAGCAGCTTGGAGAAAAACAATGTCTGGTAAAAAAGCATTTCAAGTGCTTGTTTATTCACCGATTCCTTAGACGATTATCAGCTTGGCATGGTTTAGCAAGGCATATAAGAGTTCTGAAAAATGTCTCCTAAGCCCCATACTACGACAAAATAATAGCTGGCTAATAATGCAATGACATTTAAACCACACTTAAGAGAGGATATTAATGAAGATATTCCCCAACTTCTAAATTACAGTTATTGATTATATCTTTGTAATGAGGACGGATAGGATTTCAATTTCAGCATTAACCTGATTGCTGAAATAATTGATTGGAGATGAAAACACTTCTCCAAGTCAGTTACCTTTTGGTCCTTTAGAAATGTTGACTTTGAAATACTTTAAGGGACTATTAAGGTCTTAATGAGAATGTCCCAAATTTCTCCTCCATGTTTCAGTGTAGCAGCAGATATTTCCTCAAAGATTTCTTTGTAAATTTATTACGAGCCTCTCACACAGTAGTATGGATCTTAGTATGGGATATCTAAGCCTGAGAAACTGGTAATTTTATGAACTTTAATTGAAGTTTTTTACCACTGAAGATCTGAGGGGCTTCAGACAGGATCTAACTATGGGAAAAAAAAATCTAGTTACTCTATTTCCGTCGGAACCCAAGGAAGACTAGAAGAGACCAGCGTGAAAAGAAATAATCATCGTAAGTATAGACATGCAAAATTTCTTTAGTCTGATATTAAATGATTAATTCATTTGAATCCTTATGATGTCGTAGAACGAATTACTACGAGGACAGGACCATTGTCCCATTGTTGCTGGTTAGCACTGCCAGTTCAGTTAATAACTCCCCCACAGATCTGAATGCAGATGCCAGAAGAGAAGAGGCTTATCGTTGCAAGTGTGCAAATGGGGAAAAAGGAAAAAAGCACTTATCCATGGCTCTGAAACAGAAGCACAGATTTATCAAGTCCTTTCTGCTAAGAGTGCATTTGCCATAGAGCCATAATGCCTTGAGATTAATTATTGCAAACAAAAAATATGGAGGATGACAGTAAGCATTACTGCTTCCACACTCATGGTTGCCATCCTAGTCTTGTTTGTGGCTCCTGCTTCAGATCCCCTTGCCTTTTTCTTTGCTCTTCTTTCACCTGGAGTTCACCCACAAAACAAAAGAGGGACCACGATGGTAGCTTCAGCCAGCCCCGAAGCCTGAGGGTCTCCTGCCCATGGGGTTGGCAGTGCACAGCTGCCCAGCACAGAGCAGCCCTGCAAAGCGCTGCCCCAGCCCCGCTCCCCAGGGGAGCGCGGCTGTGAGCCCCGGTCATCTCCTGGTGCAGGGGAGGCCTGGGATGGAGGAGGAACAGGCAGGAGGTGCTACAGCCCCACATCCTGTTCCGACAGCTGCTGGAGGGACCAGTTCAAAGCAACCACACAGCCCCATTCAAAACTGGGAGTAGCTTTCCACAATTATGTTTCTGCAAACCACAGGTTTTAGGAAGATAGCTGAGACAAGAAGCTCCGTGACTTTCTGCTCAGCACCAATCAGTCAGGATTATTTTTATACCCCCCCAAGAAGCTCTGCCAGCATTGAGGAGAGAAGGGGAAGTATCTCCAGGAGGGAGGTGTTCAAGGTGGGAGCAAAGATGTGTGGCTTTTTTTTTTTTTTGCTCAAGACTTTGCATATGCGATCAGTAGCCAGAGGATAATTTATTGACAAAATTTGTGGCAGATCAGACAAGGTGTTTGTGAGATATGGGACTTTGAAAAATGAGGTGCAATTCAGCCTTTGAAATATTCCTCTAACAATTTATCGTAGAGCCATATCTCAAAACCTACTTGGCCTAGAAACTTCAAGTTTGTTTTATTCAAGAGTCCTTGGCTAGATTCAGTGCACAGGAACAATTCAGATAAGGTCAGAGCCATATTTACCATAGGCTTCCCCCCTTCCCAGTCTTTTTTTTTTAAAAAAAAAATCTTTAGAACATCAAGCATTCCTTCAGCCCAGAAAGACTGTAAGGCAGGCACTGTCAGGATTTTGGCAGGGGTTAGTTGGTGTGGGGACATGGAAACAGAGACGCCAGCAACATTTAATCTCAATTAGCCATAAGAGCTCCACTTCCAGCAGATTAATACCTGCTCTCCCACCAGCTGCCGGAATCTGCACACCCTGGTGCTTGATCCACTCTCACTGAGACAGTGCAGTACAGACAGATTTTGTGCTGCATGAGCCAAATCACACCTAGCCACAGATAGCACCCATCAGCCCATGCAGCAGCCTCCTGACATGGGCAGGGACCACAGAGGGGCTGCAGGAACAGGCAAGGAGGGGTCAATCTCGCAGCTGAAGCACAGATTATAGGAGGTTACAGACTCACCTGGGGCAGGACTGATACAGAGGGTTACAAGGGCTTGTGTCACACTCAGCATTGCCTCTCTCTTCACTACCTCACTGCAGCTGCATTTGGAATCAAGAGATGCATATTCAACCAGGGTTACTGCAAAGTGTCAGAGTAAATAGGCTGTCCCAATCTTGTGTGGAATACAGAGAGATTTCTGCCTTCTGAGACTTCCAAATAAATCTCATGCCAATATAAGGGAGAAGAAAACCCTTAGGTGCAACATTTGTTACCAATGTTTTCTACACATCATGGTACCAGCCCTCCTAGGGACTCCCCATGATTTGGGCCCATCCTGCTCACCCATCCCCACCACTAGAAATCACATTGACATTCACTTCCCGACCCCTTCCCTAGCTGATCCCATAGGCTCCAGAGGCAGGCAGCCCAGCTCCCCAGGCTTCTGCCACCCATGGACCTGCTAGGACACTGCACGCAGGACCTGCAGCACAAATGCTCAACTCCAGATCATTTTGGAAAAGTGTCCCAGATCTAAACAGCACTAAGTCTTATGGAGTCAGTGCTTAGAGACCACAAGTTTCATCTCATTTCAGCTATTTTTAATAGAGCAAAAATTCAAAGCCTGCAACTGCTGAGAGCATGATTTTATCCCAGGTTTATGGAAGTTCATTTAGTTAATTGCATTCTTTTGAAAAGGAGAGAACTCAGAAGTTCTAGAAATTTTCCTTGTGGCATGACACCTTCACTTAGTTACCAGCATTTAGCCAACCACCTTATCTCAGCTCACCTCTCCAATATCAGCTCCAGTTTCCAGTAGATAAGAAGGTGCTCAGGCTCCTGGAGTCAGCTTGGCAAAAGGAGGAGGATGATTTCCAGCCTCTTCCCAGTGCATCAGAGGACATCACCCAGCTTTCTCTCCCAAGCCCTCACCCCACATGCACTGCAGGGAGCAGTGCCACATGGCCCTGAACTATCACAGCAATGTTTAAATGCTATTAATCCCATTGGCAGGCTCAGGGTGCTTGAATGAGCACAGCCAGGCTTTGGAGCAGCTCCAGCAGCACCTTGCCCAGGCCCATGCAAACCTCCTGATCCAGCTGCCCTACAGCACTCCTACAGAAGAGCGGGAGGGACTTGCAGTGTTAAACTTAGACCCACAAGGTGCCCCATCTCCTCAAGGACTAAATACAAGATTGCCCAGAGCCAGGCAGAGAGCCAAGGCTTCAGAGCCAGGGGCCACCACCAGCCCCTAAGGCTGCCTCCCTGACCTCCTTTATCACCCACTGCTTTATCACTCCCATGAAAGAGCTGCCCATAAGCAGCTATCTGCCTGCCTCACCTGTCCCTCATCTCTATTTGCCCTGGACCGGTATCAGCTGCAAATTACTATCCACAGCAGATGGATTAAATTTCATTTGACCTTACAGTTTCAATAATCAGGTAGGCTTTTCACCTGTCAGACACCTTGACAAGCAAATTGGTGTTGCAAATAGGGGAAAAAAAAAAAAAAACCAGCAAGAAGGGGCAGAAAGAAAGTGGATTGGGTGAGGAATGACAAGCCTTTTCCTATCTTGCCCCAGGTGAGTGTTGCAAATTGGCAGCAGCAGTAAGGGAGTCACCCAGGGTTACCGTGCAAATAATTGAGTATTAACAAGCATCCTTGCATTGTTTTCATCCATAATGTATAATTAACCCCTTGGAGCCAACGAGTCTGGCACTGTCATTGTTAGGGCTGATGTAAAAGGCAGTATGGCATGTTGCACTGGGAATTCCTAACAGCCCACCATCAAAGGTTTAATCATATGCAATTTATGCCTTCACAGTTTATTATATATTGGAGCTTGTTGGAACCTCTCCTGTTATCATGCACCAACATGCAAAAATCTGTGTAATCTCCAGTTGAGAGCATTGTCTCACAAGTGCCTTTTCCCCATAGAAAAAAAAAAAAAAGCAGTAACAAGATATTTTTAAACAGTCTAGACTGTAAATTGAATAGGAGGAGGCGGAGGCTGAGAATGAAAGATATGAATGTAGCTGCTGTAATATAGGACAGCACATATACATAACTTTAACTCTTGCGCCTGTTTTGGAACACCCTGAAGGAAACCCAAAAGCAAATATTTAATTATTCTGGGTTCTAATATGCTTAAATATGTATATTATTTTTTCCAGATGCCATTTGTTCATACCCAATATGTGCACTGTGCCAGCAGGTAAACAAGTTAGGTAACAGAAGAGAAACGTTCATTAAGGTATATACTCCATAGCAGCAAGCTGTCCACAAGAAACTGCTGGGGCTCAGTTTTCTGTTGATAGCGTTAGCTCCAAGAAATTCTGAGCTACGTTGGTGCTGAATGCAGCCCGTCTGCCCTGAGTGCATCCCCACTGCTTCCTCCCAGCCTTGTGGCATTTGGTGCTTTGGGCAGGCCTTAGCTTTCCTTGGTTGGTTCATTAATTACTTTTTTGCCTCGGCTCTGTGTTGAGTGGGTGCGTACAAATTTCTGCTGGTCTGCAGGAAGGAAAGGTAGCTTCTCTCGTGGCTCCAGCACTGGTTCTGTACGGGTCCATCCCCAAGCACAAGACTGATGAATTGAGCCTGGGGAAAGTCATGAGAATAGGCCAAACTTCATATCTGAAGCAGCAATAGATTCCAGCCATCTGGAGATGTCGCTCTCTTGCTCTTCGCGCTTTCAGGATCATTTTTGCACTGGTGCTAGCGATGTACCTTTAAAAGACAAGACAAAAGCCCAAACAAAACCCAGGAGCCAAGATTCTCGCATAATCAGCTAAGTCAAGAAGTTGGGATTTAAATATTGCAGAAAATCTCATGAAACTCGCAGTCTGGATATCAGAGAGCTGGAGGAAACTGAAGTATCGGTAGGATCAGTAATCACCAAAGGTACTTTACTGATTTAAAGCAGTCTGCTGAGACACCTGCATCCAAGATAGTCCTGCCTGGACCAACATCTGATCTACAGAAAGCAGGCAGGCAACAGGGAGGGAAAATGCAGTATTATGTTACAGATGAAGAACAAGACAATTAAGTGACTTGCTTTAAATCACAGGCAATACATAAACAGAAACAGGGATGGAATTTAGACCTTGTAAACTTTCATTCAAGGTTGGTGGCATAAAGCTGCCTTCTCTCTGCTCAGTGCCAGAGGAAAGCACAGAAAAGTCACTCAGAGGTCGCACTGTTGAAAATGACAGGACATATCCCACATAGCATATATAAATAGGTCCTGGTTACAAAATGTAGCAGGATGCTTTCCACATTATCACCTTCCAAAGGTAAGGTCTTAATACAGGCAGGGATGCTTCCAAATAGAAAGGATTTAGTGACACCTGCTTTGCACCAGACAGTGGGCAAGGACTTTATCTTTGCTTTAGCAATGCGCCTGGAGGAACAGGACCGTGTTATCTTCATACAGGTCTTCAAGTGACACAGGAGTTCCTCCAGCAATGGCTACAAGAGATAGCAGAATCGCATACTGTAACATCTGCTGTGGGAAATTTCTTCTCGGCAGATGACTCAGCTCTTCTGCTTTCCAATCTGCAGAGGAAAAGAGAAAAAAAAAAAATCAAATTAAAAGGTTAATATGTGGAGAAACCACAAATACACTATGGCCTACTTCCTATCATGTGCTTGTCCTGTCATTCCTAACCTTCCAGGTTAAGGAATGCTCCCTTTTGGGTGCCCTTTAGTCAGGTTGGATGGATGCCCATCAGGAAAGGTCCGGATATAAAATTACTCCTGTCTCAGGAGAGGAGGACAGGCTAAAGGACCTCTCATGCTCTCTCCAACCTCACTGCTGGGACCTTATATACAGGGACCTTAATACAGAGATGGCAGAGCAATTCCGTCACAACCATTACAAGCCAGTGACAGGTTGTCAGGAAGAGACTGCCCTGGGGGGCTGGGTACAAGCTCTGATGATGGTTCACTGGGGATAGATGCTTTCTTCTCCATGTCTGTTCTTATTTAAAAATAGAAGAAGAAAAAAAATCAGAGCTGGGCTAAACATGACCATCCCAAACGTGAAGATTTGCAAAGTACTTTTCCAGCCTCTGTCCAACCGCAGGGCTGAGAGCAACTGCTCCAGCATGGGGAGCACCGAAGGGATTGCCCCTTGGACAGATCCCGGTGAGAGAGCTGTGCTCTGCAGCCCAGCCAGATTTTTGGCAGTCAGAGTAAAGGTGTCTTGAAATTATGGAAAACCATCAGTAGTGTTGAATGCTTGTGGTAAAAAAATTACAAAGAATCCAGCCAAACAGACGTATTTCTTGGTTCCCACTTGAAATCCATCTCACACATCCTCCTACAGGACTGTGCATCCTATCTTTGATAAAATCTTGTACAACCACCTCCTTTCTTCCTGCAGCGTTGTGCTGTGGATGTGCGCACAGTGCTACCAGGGCATTTTCCCTCCCGGGCGGGAAGGAGTTATGTGTTCAGTACACCACAGTGCAAACTCGCACGGCAGAGGAAGCAGCGGTCACAGAGAAATCGTTTGCCGCTGCTAACCCTCGACTCCGCTTTCGCACTGGAAGGTGCGGTTCCAACGAACGCCCTCGCTTCCCACTCCCACACACCCTCCCTGCTGGATCTGCATCAAAAAGCAAATGCAAGAGGCTAAACCACTTGGTGCAATCAGACAGCAGCTGTAAAGGGCGAAGCAGTGGTGGGCTGCTGGTGAGCACTGGAATGCCATTCATCTCAGCTGGGGCTGTAAGCGAAGCCAGCTGCTGCTTAGAGGTGGTCTGGAGGGTTTTGTGGGGACCAGCCCACCTCTCCAGCATTTTATCCACCGCAAGTTGGATTCCAGCCTCAGCTCTTGTCTTCTGCTCCATAGCCAAGAGTAAAGCCCTTTGCACCCCTCCTAGGATGTTCAGAAAACAGGGGGAGCTTCTGTTCCCTTGCCCTCATCCACAGAGTACCGCTACCCTGCTCGCTGCAGGAGCATCTCCCCACACCACTGAAACCATGGCAGCTCATCCCCAAGGCACTTGGGAACACCAGGGTCTAGAAAAAACAGGCTCAATACTAGAGGGATTGTCCAGAGAGTTTTTCAATGATGGGTGAGTTCTCACTATAGCATTATTGGTGGAATAAAGACAGCTTATGAACATGTCAATTGCTTTAGGCAATAAGCAGTTAATTTTCAGTGTGGTGTTCACTTGTCTTTCCCCTGATGCCAGGAATGGTCTAAAATTATTCAAGGCCCAACCTCTCCCTCACCCCTTGCATTTCAAATCTCTTCCTAAGCCTTGCAATTTGGTCTATTCCAGCAAAAGATGCAAAGAAGAAACCTCAGCTCATCCCTGTCCTAGATGTAGTTAATTGCCTCTAAGACAACTCCGCCAAGAAAGAAAAAGACAGACTCCATAAGTGAAAAGCTCTTATTCTGATTTTTGTAGACCTCTCAGGTCTGTACATATACTTTTTCCACTGCTTTGAACAGCTACTGTCACATCAAAGTTCATAACATCAAAGTTCATAACAGAGCTATCCACCCAGGAGCTAATAATTCACATATCTCACAACCAGGAAGTAATTTGGGCTTTAACCTCCCAGTTCTGAGATCCATGTTAACAAGCCGCTTTTCAGAGATCATTCCTTGTGTATCCAAGCCATCTGCCTTTACTGTGAAAAAGGCCATAGCTAGTCGAAGATGCACCAAGAGGAAATAAGACATTAAACTCATGGCATTCCAAAAAACGCATTCTGTTTAGAATAAGCAGGGCTACTCTAATCTCGGCTGTGTTGGTTTCTGCTGCCAGCCCTGAAGACACACACACCCAGAAATTAAACATTCCCCTGCCCTTCACGGGAGGGATAGAGGCAGAGCAAAAGCAGGCTTTGTGGCTGTGTCACGTTCGCCCCCTGAAGCCTCTTCTGCTGGCGTCTATTAGGAAATCACTGCACACTGTTAAGATATCTCTTGATTAGCATTAGCTACCTTGTACTCCAATCTTTTCATAGGCAAAACAAACTTCTTTACAGCTGTGCAATGTCAATAAATGCTCTATGACATGAACCTCAACCTCACATATGTTCAGTTCAGAAAGAAGCATAGCTTAAATGCGAAGTGTCCATCACGCAGATGGAGACCTGACACAGAGACTGCAATTTTCCATCATGCTCTGGCTGCTCCCTATACCTGCGTGCAATATACAGACCTTCAGCTGAGCAGAGCACCTCTTAGGAAATGGTATGGAAGCTATTAAAGTTTAAAACGCAATTGTGTGCATGAAAATGAGGTCATTCCTTCACAGTGCTTTGAGTCGAAGCAAAAGAAGAAAAAGGGAAAGTATCTCAGCGATTAGAATGGGTCAGAGGAAAAGAAAGTTAAAAAAAAATTGAAATTAAACCGGAGAGGTAGGGGATCCCAGCTCAGATGAAGGAGGTCGGAAGAGGCAACCTGCTATGCTAACACGAGCAAGACAAATAGCGACGGAGGTGAGTGACAGCCTCACCCTCACCCTGCCACCCCCCGCTCACATCCTGCACCGGTGAGCACCCCCACACTGCACCGACGGCTTTTGGGTGATTTGATTCCCACAGGTGAATCTTCAGCTCAGTTCCCTGCCCTGCTTCCAGTGTTACAGCCTCCCGGAACGCTCCAGGTCATGTCACAGCAGCAGTGTTCTTAACCTCCCATCCGATGAAGAGCCTGAATCCCAGCCAATGCTCTCAGAGGTGTATCTCCAGCCCCCCATGGCTGCACCGAACTCCTTGACAAGCAAAGGTGCTATTTACTACAGCTGTCAAACTCTCCACGGCTTGACACAGAAGATTATTTCTGCCGAGAGGTGCCCACCCTCCGAGCGCCCCAGCGCCCCATCAGTCCACCTTATGTCATCATCATGACTGCATGAGGGTCCAACTTTTGCACAAAGATAGGTGTGCTATTTTTTAACAGCAAAATTCCAGAGAAAGGGGGAGAAATGGTGAACTGTGACCCTCTAGCAGCATAAAAATCTGCAGGTATTTTTCATAAAATACTTCATTCTTAACCCAGGTCTCTGTCAAGCTCCAGTGTTGGTTGAGACTTGTAGAAGCAATAATTTATAAATTACGAACAGTAGCAAACCAACAGCTGTTTCAGCATCTGCTATTGCCTGTGAAAGAAATATATGCAAAGCCCCAGGAACCTCGAGGTGTCAACAGAAGAAACTTGCTAGTACGAGCTTCCCCATCAATCAGAGTGACCAGCGCGTCTAACCACCGCTCAGCGTGGCAGAAAACAAATGCTTCCAACACACTGCTTGGTATTTGCTCTGGTGACTAATAGCTCAGGGGAAAAAAAAAGTTTGCAAGCAATTTATGAGTGGAAAAAAAAAAGGTAACACTTGAATATTATTCATTGCAAATTATTCATGCTCTTTTTCATGCAACTAGTCTGTCCATTCATCAAAATTGTTGCTCCATCCAGGGCTGGGAAACAAGCTGTTACTCATTTTTATTTTCTTGTATTGCTCTCAAAGTATAATATATAAGGAAAGTCATGCTCTGCTGGTACTCAGGCAAAGGCCAGAATTACAGCAAAACAAAGCTGCAGCCAGCAGAGCCGTGGGGCTGCACGCAGCTCTCCGCGGGAAAGGGACAGCGTGTGCAGGCGATAAATTCAGTGAGTGACGGGGGAAAAGCGAGGCATCAGATTTCACCCCGTGCTCAAACGTTGCGCCCGCTGAAATTTAGTCGGTGGAAAGCAGGGTGCAGCAGCAGCTAGTGAGAAAAATCGCGGCACCTCCACCTTCTCCCTCAGCCCCCCAGCATCCCGCAGCGGCACGGCGGGCTGGCGTGGTGGAAGGAGCTCAGTTTTCCACTTGGGGTCAAAGGCATCGTGGCTGTGCAGCTGAAGGGGAGCGTGCAGTGGCGTACGCAGACACATGCACCTGCACACGGGGTGAGTCATTGCACGCGGCAGGTACCAGACGGGTCTTCGCATGCATAATTATTCAGTCTGCATTTGTGATAATTGCCTGGGCAAACCCAGCATGCAGGCGGGTGTTATCCCGGGCCTGTTAGACTGCTGATAGAAAAAAAAAAAAAAAAAGAACAACACAAAGCGAAAAACAGTAGTCAGACTTGCTTATGCATTCCTAGTTTGTTGTTTTTCCATTTCATTGATTAAAATGTGAGAGTGAATTCAGCCTTAATGAATGTCAAGGACTCTCTTGCTGGAGGTAAGACTAGTTCAGGCAGTGCTCTGCGAACTTTCCACGCCTGCCCGTGCCAAGCAGACCGCACCAACTTGCCGACCGGCCTCCGCCAGCGCTACCCGCGGGGCCGGGCAGCGTGTGAGCATTTCATCCCCAGCGCTTGGGCTGGTCACCATGTGGGTGACAAGATGTCACCCAGGCTTGCACGGGGGGCTCAGGTGCGAAGGCTGTGCCCCTCGGCCTGCTCCCAGGGCACTGACCCAGCACGGCCGCTGCCCAGCAGCTCCCGCTCTGCTCTTGCAGAGTAAGATGTTTACCTACAGCCCTGCCTTTCTGCAGCAGCTGGAAAGTAGGATGAAATACAGGAAACATGACATCATTTGCCTTCTCCAGCAAGAGATAGATTAGCTTCTTTGTAAGGGGAAGCAGTGGTGAGAAACGCACACCCCCAGCAGTAAATTCCACTATTACAGAGACACATTTATTGGGAGATAACAAAAGAAAGCTGCTTCTGCAGTGACTTTTTGGATAGAAAAAAGGAGACATCTATTTTATTCTTTTGAAGTAGATACTGTGTAGGAAATGGCTGGCTTTTTACAGCTGGCTGTGTTTTCAGCTATAGTTTTCCCCAAACCTGCTCCTGAAGCTACGTGCTATATGAGTCACTCCATCAAATAAAGAGCAATAATAAGTTATTGTGAGCACCAGGCTTTTAGATTTCTCAGTCTCCTCATCTGAAGAATAAAAATTACCCCCCTCCTAACTTCTTAACTTTGTTGGCCAAAGTTTAAAGCTGTGGCTGAAAACCAAGCAAAAGTACTGAGCATGCTACTGTAGTGCAACGGATTTCATGTAGTTCAAAGTCAACATTCCTGGGTTCATTTCCCAACTGTACCATGGCCTTTTCTTTTTCCTTTTTTATTAAACCTTCAGCGAGTCATATGATGAGTCTCTCCTCTGCAAAACAGTCCCGTCCTGAAGGATGCCAGAAGGTGCAGAAATTCATATGAGCAAATTGCTTCAAATCTTGCTTCACTTGCTTATAAAGCCACATAAATGAATAATGGAATTAGTTACTTCTTCCTGAAAAGATCACAATTTTTAAGGTTAAACAGTGCCATTTGGGGAATATTCTCACAATAGCTAACTCAGGGCATCTACAAACAAATGACTCGCTCCTAGCAGCTCAGCCGGACTGCAGAACAATATTCAAAACCACAGCCAAGCCCTGGCGCCTGTGAAAGAGCTGCTCACTGCTCCCACCAGATATTAAGGTTGCCGCTCCCTTATTGCTGGCCCCAGGTCAAGGCAGCCTTTCCACTCCATCACTTTTTCCCTTCTCTGGGTGCACACGTTTATTCCCCCACATCTCCCACTGCCTTCTCCCACGCAGTGCTGTGCTGTATGCAGTTCTCTGGCAATTCTTTTTAGGATAGCGTGGGGAGCCGGTCACACTGGGGCGTCTGAAAGGTCAGGTTGGCAACACGAAGAGCAGAGGTGCTTCTAGCCAGCCTAGCTTAAATGGATTAAACTCACCATAGGAATAGTGAGCAGATTTCCTTCATCCAGCTCTTGCTACACCATTTTCTGTGTTTTCCTGTTTCTTGTACCAAAATCTCCCCTGTGTCCACCAGCCCCATCCCTGCACCTCCACTCCTCACCGGCTTGGATGGCTGGGGACAGGATGCAATGTCTGATGGGCGCAGAGAGGATGGGGCGTTTCAGTGCTCCAAGCTTTCTGCTTCACACCTGCAAGAAGAAAGGAAAGCACCTTTTGTGGTGCCTCTGCTCATTCACACAGACCTGGGGAGGCTGCCAGAGAGGAGTTTTTGCAAGAGAGAGGATCCTAGCGAGGTCTGATTTCCAGCTGGGAAATGCATTATACCTCCATTACCTTAGGGAATCTGTTGAGAAGGCTGAGCAAGGCTGGCAGTGGGTAGCTATTAAATATATTGCAGCTATTATTATTATTACTGTTGAGAAGGCAGGCACTAGGATATCATTGAGGGAGGCTGAGGAGAAGAAATATAAGCAAAACACAGGCAGCACATAGCAAATTAAACCATCTTCGGAAACTAACCCAGGGAAATGCAAAACCAAAGTAAAACTAGCTGGAACAGGCTATTTTTCTGCAAATGTTTTCACATTCACCCCACCGCCTGCTCCTCAGCCACAATCAGAGCCCCATTTTGCACTGGAATGAAGCGTTTAAACCTGGCAGAAACCCAGCAAAAAGGAAAGGTTATGTGCTTAGCATGAGATCTTTGCAGCCAAAAAGGCTCATTGACTCCAGGGTCCCCGGGTCAGAGATGCTCATACGGATTTGGATGGAGCTGTTCCGGGAAGGACACTGGTTTGCTCTCCATTCTAGAGCCAAAGGCTCCATCCAAAGCCCAATCAGAGACAGAGAGGTTCCCAGTGTGCTCCAGACTCAGCCCATGGTGCATGCTGCTCTCCTGATTTATTGCAGACTGAAGCTCATACTCCCATGGGATTGCTGGCAAAGAAACCAAATTAAGGCTGCTACCTCTGGAAATCAGATTTTGAGAAAATTAACTACTGCAAAAAAAAAAAAAAAAAAATTGCTGCTTGCCTCACAGTCCCTAAAACTGCAAAATTCTGCCTGTTATTATTCATTAGAGTTGCTGTAGTAGTACGCATTTCTGTTAATACAAATAACCCTTTCAGCCTATAAATATCCTTCCAGCTTTCAGACACCTCAGCTCTTTCTGTTAGTGTCCTGCACCTGCTGGTGCTCCAAGAAAAACATACACCGGGAGAGCATCCTTATTATTCCAACTTGTAAAGATTGCCATAGGAAAATAGATGACCTAAGCGCTGTACTTGATGGAAGTAAATCACTATGTTCTCCCTTAAAATGTGATGGCATTCAGGGGTCTGTGTCAAAATCAGAATCTCTCTGTGCATGGGGCTACGCAGACTCCCAGCAGATAACCCTGCACAAAAAGCACAAAAAATGGCATAAATGTATATTGAAGGAGGAAAAAAAAAAAAAAAAAAACACCTTTAGACAGGTTTCCACTCCTTTCCTCTGAGGCAATCAATGGGACTATTGTCACCTTTTTCAAAAGAAGCAAGAGCAGGCCTTGCACCGAGCACGGCACAGCGGAGACGCGCACCTGCCCTTCCCGGAACGCTGCAGGCTCCGCTGCCAGCCCGGCTGCTCCGCCAGCGCAGGCAGGAGAGCCGCGGGCTGCGGCACACGAGGGCCGGTCGTGCTGCAGAAACTCAGTGCAGCCGGCCTTCCCGCAGCCGTACCCCGCTCAGTGGTGGCTCGTTTCTGGATGCTTGGCAGAGCTTTGCCCCGTGCCAGGGTTCTCTGTGCCCTTGCCCTCTCGCGCAAGCCCCTCTTGCCAGGGCAGAGCTGAGGACGGATGTTTGCCGCTCACCACTGCCGTGGGGACAAGCAGGTATACGGAGGCAAAGCCTTTTCCACGCTCCTTTTCTTTGTCAAAACTCTATTTCCCAGGGAGTTTCAAAACAAAATTTTATTCCAGGTTAGATTTGAAGTTTCCAAAGGGAAATGACATTTCTGCTGAAACAAATGCGAGGCTCCAGTGCGGTCCGGTGCTCTGCAGCTGGGATTCGGGCACTGTCTTTGCTCAGGCAGAGCCCAGGGCATCTTTTGTTTCACACAGGACGTCGCAATGATAATCTTACATCTGCCACCTGCTAATACTTTTTATAGGCTTTTGATGACTGAACCACTGTCTACTTCATCAGATATTTGCTTCCGCAAGACAGTAACGCGCACTTCCACTGAAGCTGCTCTGTGAGGTTAACCCACCGCATCCCAACGCACAGAAAGGCAAAATCCAGGCAGGAGGCGCAGTAGCTCTCCGTCGCCAAACTGCAAACACTCCTGTCCAATGAAGTATGCAGCGAGCTTTAGCCTCTTCATCAAAGGTGGCACTGCTGAGGTGCCCACAGCATGAGGGTCCAGCGGGGAGCAGCGCTTCTCCCCCGACCCCGCTGCAATATTTGTGCATGTTTGGTCACCGCGGTGTTAGCAAAGCTGGTGATGAAGGGGTCTGTGAGCTCTACACGGAGCAGCTCCTCCACCATCCAGTGCTCCCACCACATCCCTTCATAACCCACTCCACACGCTCAGCGACACAAAATAAACTCTCTCATCGGCCTCGTCTGGCCCACAGCTTGGTTTGTGGGCAGGTCAGGGCTGGTGAAGAACATGACCCAGTTGCCAAAGGGTATTTGGTGCTGCCAGGGGGCTTGTTAAACCAGGTGGGGATTGCATCTTCCCTCCAACTTCCTTGGAAAAAGCCAGCCCCAAGGTTTCTCCTTCCCAAGCTCACACAAGGGGACATGTGGGAGAGGATCTGAGGTGGACAGATTTGCCTGCATGGAGCTTTATAGCTCTACCTAATCTGTACAGCATCCTTCTCTCTAAGGCACAGGGTGGAGCGATGTTCCACTTGGTCAAATGCTATTCCCCTTTTATCTTTTAATTTCCAGCCCTGCAAACAAGTACATCTGCCAGACTGTATGTAAACAGAATAATGGGTTCTCTGGCCAGCAGGCAGGTATGACTCATTAATTGCTTTACACCACAGTATAGAAAGCCATCAATGTCTGCTATGGCCAATCTCCTTGTAGAAAACACATTTTTTGATTGTATTTTTCAAAAGACCCTCTGTGTGCTCTGCCACTGTTTGCTATGTAAATTTTGGTGTTAATTGCACCAAAATGAGAAGCATATTACTTAAATCAGTGCACTCTTCAGATGGGCATCAGTGCATGTGTGTGATATTCTGCCAGATGTTATTTTATTACTGCAGTTTAATACCTAACCATCTGCTTCCTTCTTATTTTGTCACGGTTTGTATTCTCCTTGGGACCTCTTTTCTGTTACACTGGCTTTTATCATCTGCATTATGTATTAGTATGGTCAAGGCTAAAGGCTGGCAGCATCCCGAGTACAATATTTGCCCAGGGAAGCAGATGAGCAGCAGATTATTAAAGTAAGAGCAAGGAATGGATACTCCAATTGGACCAAAGAATGAAGTTGATAACACAAAAAGATAAAAACAGAGCTGAACATTTAGGGACTAGCTATAGTGTTCCCAAGTGAAATAGAGCATGATACGCTATTGCAGTACACCTTGCAGCCGGGANATTAGGGATGGAATAGAAAAAATACATTTTATTCATTTATCTGAAATTAGTTTTTTTCTTCCCTCTCCCTCTCCAGACTGCTCAGTGCTGCAAATGCAGGAAAACAAGAGGAGGCAGTAACACGGCTTTTAGCTGGACTTCCCCATTGCTCAGTATCGTGATTCAAGCCTCATTTGAGCCTAGCAACTCGAGGGCTCTGCGGATGTGTCACACCAGCAGCACAGCTGCTAACACTGTCGTTGCGTAAGTGCACGTGAGAACACAGGGCAGTAGAAAGTGGAAGAGAAACTATGAAGATTAACACCTCCACATTTCAGGAGGATAGTACTGCTAGCAACAACGAGGAAAATGTGAGACCTCTTTGAACTTGAATATTCCCATGTTTGCCCAAACACAACAGACTGCAATTAGAATTACAGGATATTTGCTTTGGATGTACTCACTCATATCTGAACAGCTTCGAGTCCACCTCATAAACTAAATTCATCGCAGATTGAATTTGGTGTAGACAGTGTCACATAGGCACTCTGCAGAGGACTTTATCAAATCTTGTTTTTATCACATAAGGCCATATTTCACTGTTTATGATGTTAGTTCTGAATATCTTCTTGAGATACTTTAGAAAGAGCCTCAGTGGTTCTCCCACATACAGCCGGGGAAGCAAAGATGTCGAGCCAAGAAGTCACAGGGACGTAGAAGTGAAAGCAGCGATCAGAAAGAAAGAACATCTCTTTCCAATTTCTATTACTTTTTTAAGGCAACTAGAAAATGTTTTTCAGATCAATTTCACAGGGACGTTTTCAAGGGTTTAACAGCTTATCAAAAGCCAGGAGCCCTAATTAGCGGTATGGGGGCTGGCTATCTCCAGCAAGCCTCAGAGTAGGTCTCGGAGGCATTTCAACATTTGTGCTCCCATGAGGGAGTGAGATTGTTCAGATAATTCATTTTACCAACACATAAAGCAATATTTTCAATAATTCTGTCTAGTCTGTTGCAATTTTATTGTCTAGTAAGAGATAATGGATAAAAACGACCTGACCTTTTGTTAGTAAACTTCCACTAGACTACACATAATATTACTTAGCACTTCATATCCTCAAAGCACTGCACAAATACTCAGTAATGGATCAACACGGTAATTGTCCTGCACAATAAAGAGCAAAGAGCACAGTATTTACAGCAAGTATAGGGAGCACAAGGTTTAGGGTCTACCCACAATATAAATCTCACTGGTTTTGGAGATCATGTTACGCCAGCATGGGGTCCCAGTCATGCTACACCAGTTTGTCCAGTGGTGTTATAACTGGGCTACAAACACAGCCCTGTAAATGCCATAAAACAAAAACAGTTGTGTAACAGTAACCAGTTTCTGGCTTCCTTTTAGTTAAGAACAAAATTAACTTTCAATTGATTAGGAATTAAAAGCATGACAGGGAATATAACCCAAATGCGCTGCAGAACAGACAACGGACCTGCACAGCAGCCACTCTTGCCTCCAAACTTTAAAGCTATTAACCCTGGCATGAATTTTTATTTAGTGTTAATTAGGGGACTGGCAGCAAAAATCAATTAATTAATTACATCTCAGATCCACTGGAAAGCATAATGGAAATCAAAGAAAGCTAGATTATCCTGCCGTCATGGAGAAAAGGCTGCTACAACGGCTCTGGACAATGGCACTCCCTTTCTCTTTAAGATATTAGGGTTTAGACAGGCAAAAATAAAAATAAAATGAAATGAAATGAAATAAAATAAAATAAAATAAAATAAAATAAAATAAAATAAAATAAAATAAAATAAAATAAAATAAAATAAAATAAAATGGAAGAAGAAAGTAAAGACTCATGTGAGCAAGATTCTTTCTCCTAGCTGGAAATGCTGAACCCTTCCTTGACTTGGGTCATCCTCTGGGACAATATCCATCCCTGGCTCCTGCTTCCATTTTCACCTCTGGAGCTCTCTAATCCTGAGGTTTTCCTGCATCAGTCCTTCTGCAAAGTTCTGCTTCCTCCTGCCTGCTTGCAAAGCACCATGCAGCTTCACCCACAAACCACCCCACAAATTCAGGTTATGAGACCTCTGGAGAAGGTCCAGAAGGTCCCCCAGGGAGATGTTCCCGTAGGACTCAGAAAGGGATGACAGCACATGTCCACAGCCCTCTGGGGAACAAGCACGTTTTGCTTTCATCTATTTGTACAAAATTATGTACTGGGTTTGGTTTTGCTTTGTTTTTTACTGCCCAAGGTACAATTAGCTAAATAACATTACTGACAGTGACTAGCGGGTGCTAATTACAATAGGATTTCTGTCAAATTGCATGTTGCATAAATAGGGCCTGACAAACTAGTTCAATTTTTAGAAAAGAGGGAGCGAGCAGCAGGGCTGGGAGCGCGTGCGCTGCTGGCAGGCATCTCGCGGGCAGAGCAGGGTGTGACACAGCACTCAGTTAACACATCTCCAATCCTTTGCGTTATTTCAGACAAGAGACTTCCACTGAGGGATTTCTGTCTGGGCAGGATAATAACATTTGGCCTTTCCAGTTGCAAGATATGAAAATTAAAACAGTAGCAAGCATGTGTGTTCGTGGAGAGTGCCAAGCACTTCCCAGCTTGGAAACCACCCGCTGCTGCAGCATTTATGCCATGGAGGAGGTTTAATCTCATTGCCCAGGATGCTTCAGAACAGCTGGTTGGAGTTCATCAAGAGATACTGCCGCCCTCGTTGCATTTCCAGCCTGCCCAGCAGCGTGCCGGTGCCGCGCCCGTGGGCTCGGGGACCCTGCACGCTCAGCCCATTCATCAGTGCCACGGCGGAGAATAAATATTTATAAATGGTTTGTCAGCTCTAATGTGATAAATTATCTCCAGTCGTCACAGAGATGGTTCAGGATGTGTTAAGCCAGTTCTAAACATTTGGTTAAGAAAATGTCTGAGAGGGGAACCGGAGTGGGGAAGAGAAGGAAAAAATGCCTGTTGCAGGAGGACCGCACAGTGACGGACAAAACATCTACCAGTCTGACTTTGCATCGTACTTCTGGCCCCTGGTTTGTGAAGTGTAAGTAACCTGCTGAAGTACATTAAAACTCTCTTGACTAACCCCAGTTTATTGTAAATATTACAGCAAATCCATTGTAAACAGCAGCAAGAGGCTTTTGGGAACCCATTAATCAAAATAAACTGCTCTGGAAAATGCCTCTGCTCAGCTTGTTTAACTAGCGCTGCAGCTCCATACTGCATAGCTGATTTCAAAATATACAATTTATTGCCTTGGATGTCTTTGCTCAGAGCTAAATCTAAATTCCTCTGGGTACTTTAACATACAGTTAATCAAAGCACAATGCCACCCCTATCATATTTACAATCTGGCAGGCAATTAGTCAATAATAAATAAAATGCATCGGAAAGACAAATGATATTACTGTGTATGTATCAATGGGCTTATAGGCTCAAAAGATTTATCAGTACCACTGGAGAGAATAAATATTTATAAATGGATGTGTCACTCATAAAGTGATAAACTATCTCCAGTCATCACATGACGAATGCATATTTTCAAGTTGACATACTTTATTATCTACCTAACCATTTTTCAAAAGGTGTTTTTCAACTTTATTAGCCATACTTAACAACTGGAGGAACTTATTGTCATCATCACTGCATTGAGGTTATATAGCAAAGCCCTACTCAGGATGTCGTCCGCAGGTTGTAGAAAGAGAACAGATTTTCTTTCTGCTTTGTTATCCTTTGGCCACAAATGAGTACTTAAAGTCCTGCAAACTCTATTTCTGTAAGTAGAACAACTTAAAAAAAAAATCAAAAAACAGCCTTTCCTAAATAAAAATTTCAACAGTCAAAATGTTTAAATTCCAAATGCCATTGATATGCAGATATTTGAAACCCATCAGGATTCAAAACATTTTGATTAGTTCTACCACAGTTCAATACTGCGAGGGAGCAGGATTTGAAACATTGGTACAAACATCTTTTCCATGATTCTTTTCTCACCACCTCCAGGAATAGGAGCCCTGCTCATACCCAGTTCTGCTGATTTGAATGGGTGACTTACAGTGTCAGAGCTAAGTATGTGTTTTAAAACCTACCAATTTTTTGAATAAATATTTAAATAGGAGTGCTTTTTAGCAAAGTAGCTTGTGTTAGCAAAAGTGTGAATGAAGTTATATTTGTATAAAACGTTTACACTATAGCTGTATTTGAGGAGAAGATTTAAGCCAATATAACTGCATCCACACTTAGAAACATTCACAGAAATAGCACAGAAAAGAGTAATTCTTTTCTGCTTACATCCTCACAAACAGATCATTAGCTACTGATTAACTCGACCATATTTGCTCATAGAACTTTGATTTTCATTTCATACTATTATATTTTATTTTATTGACCGAACAGCTAAAGCTATGTATTCTAAAATACCTATACAGCCGTTTTAAGAGCATGAATAGCCCAGTAACTGAGCTTTAGCTTAGAAGAAAAAGCTAGGAGCTGGATTCTTGAATTAGTCCAGCAAGGTACTGCAGCACCGCCAGGACAGATGTTTCCATGTTTGCCTTTGCGCTCGGATGCTGCACCTCTGGGTTTTCCTGCCTCAGGGGACGGAGCTGTACTTGGCTTGCACATTGAAACTCGTGAGTAAGCAAGGGAAACTGGATATTCTCCACATCTGCAGATCTACCATGCCAGTTAGACCTGATAAAATTTTAAATGCTCCCTTGAATGAAGTTTTTTAAATGCTGCTGTTGTTATCCCACTCGTTTTACATCTGAGTTTGGCAGCAGATGCCATTAGTAAACATTCAGTGTCAACAATGTCATGAAGTTGCTCTTAGAGATGTGTCAAGTACCGTAGCATGATCTTGTTGCATTTAAAATTAACCACAGTACTAAGACTGTGCCAATTCCTTGCATTAGATACAGAATCCAGCCAGTAAATGTGTCAGGTGTGTGGAGCGTGTTTCAATAATAAACAAGCAACAAATGAAACTCTATCCTTGTGCTGCTTTTTCCTTTGTGCCACATCTTGTCATGCAAATTAATTGTTAGAAAAAAAGCCTTTCTTGTGCTCCTGTTGTACCAAAAATTCTATCTCTGCAAGAGAAACCAGAGATGGTAGCTAGCTAAATGGGCCTTGGACCCCTGGGAATCCTGTGAGACAGCCTCTTACAACCTGTTTTTTAACTTGTTTCTCATTCATTATCCTCAAATGAACTTTGGAGGCAGGACAGGAGTTTAAATAAACCACATAGATTTGTTTATCCAGGAAAAAAAAAAAGTACAGTTTGGAAGTGTGTTGCCTGGGCCATGCTAGTTAGCAGACCTCAGTTCAAATGCACCTTTTTTCCTGATGCAGTCATACAGTTTTTCTCTGCAAATCATTTGTCAGTGTAAATCTTCAGTTTCTTGGAAACCACATGACTGATGGTCCTCAACACTCGAGCTCCAGATAATCTATTGCACTTTAGCTGCAGAGTTGCCCACTCAGCATTATACACAGCTCTCTTTTGCACCACTTGTTTTACGAGCTATAATACCAGTTTTACATCCTTCTTAGCTGAGGCTCTGACAATTTTTTTCCTCTATGATTCAGAGCAGGGAAAAAGCAATGCATTTGGTGAATTGAGAAACGCTCGTGTTAAACTATTTTCACCTTGCTTATTCACATAAAGACAGAAAAGATTTAGGACAGAAACCCCGAAATGTGTGTGCAGAAGCAGAGCTGTGGCAGAGACCTGACACATCGAAAACAGAGCAGTTGGCCCAGGGTCACCCAGACCCAGCACCAGCACGAGCTCAGGACCCAGAGCTGCCACCTGCAGCACCGCCCAGTGCCAAGCAAGCATAACATTCACCACCGGCTTTTTTCAGTTTGCCTGTAAGTTTCCATCAAAACACCCTTCTGAAACGCTGGGCCATGTGACTATTCCTGCACCCCGCTTGCTTCTCAGCAAGTTATCTCCAAGCACCACGCTTCCCAGGTACGCGCGCTGCTCCTGGCAGGGGAGCAAGGTCCTGCCCAGAGCCTTACAGGTGCGCTGTGCCTGGTGGATGTGCTGCTGCCTCGCTCCTCTTCCAGCTCGGGCTCACCGCTGCTGCTTGTGCTGCTGCCAGCGCCCTCCCGAGTGACTGCCCTGGGGCTTGCTCTTCTGCAGCGCCCATGCCAGGCACCAGCCCTGGCTCTTCCCCTGCTTCCCTCCAATACGGGGAGTGAGCGCCGCTTGCCGTGTGCTCGTCACCGCATTGCTGCTGGCTGGAACCACCCAGCCCCTAGGACACTGCTAGTTGGCAAACAAACTTTAAAAAGATGTGCGTCAGCACCACGTGGAAGAAGTGCTCAAAACCAAAGGCACATTCCCAAAGGACACACAAGCCAGCACCAGCCTAAATCACTCAAGAAGAAAGTCCTCCCTGGGTCTACCCGTATCTCATCTTTTCCTCCGGCAAAAAGCAGCAGACAGAGCAGTCTGGGGGCACACTTCTGTTCTGTACTCTTGCTGTTTCGAGTAGACGCACACAAGCATTATTTTTAAACAAATACACACACCCTCCAATGCAGGAGAAGTGCTGGCACGGAGGAGACAGCGGGCTGAGTGCTGGTGACGTGGGCGAGAGGCAGCTGCAGCCCTGCTGCCGTGAGCCCAGCGCAGGACATGCTGCAGCAGGCGCTCGCTGCTCCCAGCCGCGGGCCAGGCAACTGCACGCGTTGGTGGGAGAGAGCAGCTGGGGGACACGGGGCTGCTGCCCCGCGGCACGGCGGTGCCGGGCCAGGGGGTGCCCCAGCAGCCGCAGAGCCTCGGCTGTGCCTTAAAGCCCCTGCACAGGGACCGCTCGGGGTAGAAGGGTCCCCGAGCCTCCCAAGAACTTGTATAGCATCATGGCTTCTCCTCTCCTCTACAGCTAGCCCTATATATGTGACCACAATGCATCTGCCCCTGTGTTTGTGAGCTGTAGGCTGTCATTTCTGCCTCTCCACTGAGGAACGTCCCTGTGATCCTCAATGACCAAGTGCTTTGATAACCTCTTACAAGCAACAGCCCAGGCTCTCAGCGGTGCTGAAGTCAACAGAGGGTTTTACCAAGCCAAACCAAGCTAAAACACCGCTACGTGAGATAAAACTCCCCAGGCCAGCGGGCTGGTGAAACAACCCAGCAAAGAGAGGAACAGCATCGCTGCTGACAGCGCGGTCTTCCCAGAGGACTGTGGTTTGTGACAAGAAGGATGTGGCAAGTCCAGCCACCTTAAAAGCTTTTGGAAAACAACAACAACAAATTCCCTCTGCTCTTGTTTCATAAGAGCACCAGAGACCATTTCTTCTTAATAACGCCTCTTATGCAACCTGGGTGCCATTACATCATCAACCGGAAAAACTGCCAGAGCGGGGTCACCCCCGTCCCAGGGCCCCACCGAAAGCTGTGCGCGGCTCCGGCAGCGCCCGTCGGAGCCGACGGAGGAGCCCACCCCGCGCTCGGCCCCGGGCGCGCAGCCAGGCGCCGAGCTGCGGCAGCGGGNTGCCAGCAGGCACGGCCTGGCTTTACGCAGCCAGGGCGAGGTTCGGTCACTGTCTATCCCCGCCGAGGGGTTTGCTAGGGAAGAGGGTTTGAACGGAGCGCACAGCGCAGAACTGCGGTAAAGCAAACTGCTAGGGGCAAAATGAAGTCAAATCTTTGAAATCATCAGGCTTTCATCCAAACTCATCCCACCAAAACGTTTCCAAGAGACATCCAGTGACCTGCAACAGATCGCCTGGGTACCCATGTTAAAGCCAAAGGACAAGGCACTTCTGCATGTGGGGAACAGCGCCTGCGCTGCCCGCAGGAGACAGGACTGCTGGCACCGTGGAAGGTTGCCGGGCTGTTCGGTAACAGGCAGGGGCCCAGATGGAGAAACCACTCCCCGGTTAAAGATTTCTCAGCAGAAGACAGGTGTTGAATAAACAGTGTCAAGATTCAGAAGGACATCTGAAGGAGCTAATTCCTTACAGCAGCATGCTATGCAACCTTCATTTTACTTCTAGTAGTTGAACAAAATTGCAAACAGCTGGTGGATTGTTGGAAGATTTTAAAACATTTCTTTCAAAGGTACTTTATTACTTTCTTAAAAATAAATATGCATGCCATATATTCCCCCTTTTGCAGACACAATGAACTTATATCCCAAGGACTATTTTTTTTGGTGAGTTTCTCATTCATTGAAGGAAAAATCTCTGTTCTGATCTCTCTACAGCAGTGTGACTCCATTTTATTTCTCTCTCCCCACACTCCCCAGCCTCATAGTCCCTCTTCACCAGGTGAAGAAGTGCTTCCGTAAAGGATGAGGGGGTGCTCACAGCACAGCTGTGTTATCATCGCGATCACATTCCCTCCAGGGGCACAGCCCCTCGGCAGAGCATCCCTGCCCAGCAGGGAGCTGACAGGGGTTTTCTAAAAGGTTAGTGGAAAAAACTGATTACCTTATGCATGAAGGATTTGTTTCAAGCACTGCTGTGAGGTCTCCCCGGAGATCCTAAAAGCTAAGGATAGATTTTGAAAACTGTGTTCTTGCATGTGGAGGGACGAACTGATGGTTCCATTCCCTACAGCAAAAGTCAGGAATAGAAAGGCAAAATTCTCAGCTCACAGGTTGTCTCCCCTCGTGAATGTCTTGCCATCAGGTAACTTCCTGCAGCCCAAACTTCTGTCTGCCCCCAAATCCTTCCTGCCCCTCCCTTCACTTGCCTTTACTGAGAATATACGCATCCTCCCCACCACATGAAGCCACCTCCATCCTCCAGATGGAGGATCCGCACTCTGCTCATCCTCCCCTAGATCTGTACTGGTACTGGGTAACATCTTATACCTGTCAGCCTGCAACACCTTAACCGCAGCGAACCAACAGCAGGTAACAGATGGACACAACCAAAGACAAGGTGACGTGACCCTCCACAGCGAAGGGCATGGAGACAACAGCACACAGCTGCTGGAAACACTGCGACCGGTGGGGGACACGGTGCTGCTCAACATGCATTTTAACACACAGCTTAATTGAATTCATTATGAGAACCACATCCCCATATTATGAATACCATACGGTATTTTGCAGCTGGGGTCATTACTCAGCCTCATCAAAAACCTGCAGTGGCTAGGAACGAGCTGTAGCAATGGCACATAACTTTTTCAAAGAATATAGTACAGCATATTGCTGCAGACAAGTACATGCAAAGTCAAGAATAAAGTAGGGAGCTTCAGTTTTCTTAATTTTAATGGCAGGTTTCACCAACCTGTCAGAAGCAGATGCTCTTTTGACTATGGACAAAACAATACACATATAGTAATTAGCAATTACAAGCCCTGAAAGCACAAGATCAATGCTGTTAATATATCTACAGGTGTATATTACGTCAGTGACAGTTTCCAGATCAAACATTTCAGGGATTTGATGTCACCACAGAGCCGTACTGCAGCCAGTCCCCCTTATCTTCTGCTCTTCACAGGGCAGCGACTCGCTGGGGACTCAGGGACTGTCCCCCTGCACGCAGGGATGATGCTCATTGCATGTGGCAACTTGGGCGAGGCAGGAAAATGTTACAAGCTCCTTTAGAAGGCAACAGAAATTCTTTCTTTTCTTCCAACATACGGTAACTAAATACTCTTATTTGTGCTAGCTTGATAATGAGTGTTATATTTTCCCTCTTTGTACAACATCAGTCTCTAGAGACCTCTGTTGCTTTATGCACATATGCATGCATACACACATACATCCGCTAAAAAATCTGTTTGAGCCTCACCAGTTGAAAAGCATCTTTGTCCTACAATAAAACTTCGCTCAAGCCAAAGGACAAAACCCTGAAATTTAAACTCAGCTGATTATCCCTCTTTCTTTGTAGTCTTTTTCATTTCCCTGTTTCGGACGAGCAGTTGCTTCAAGCATCTCTCTCTGCTGCCCCGCATTAGATGAGGGTCTCTTTAGGACGCAATCACTGTTCCTTTAAACTGAGATGGGCCAGAGCTGAAAAAATCGAGGGGTTTGGCAGTGTTTAGCTCTGAAGCTTTAGGTTGAGACACTCTGAGGACTGAGAAAAGGAAATTTCACACAACAGGAGTCACAAAAAAAAGAAAAAAATCGGTAATCAGACTAATTTGATAACTAATTTGTTTCAGCCATGCTCTCACCCTTGCTTTTGAAATCAATGTTCTTTGGAGACAAGTGTCGGAGCACAGGGCTGGAGTGTGAAATCCATTGCCAGCACAGCCACCAGATGTGTTTGCTTTATGAACTTCAGATTTCCTGAACCTCTCGGTTAAAAGCATGTATCTCTATTGAGATCAGGAGCCACAAATTCAGCAGCTAATGATCAAGTCATAGTTATTTCTTCAGAAGTTTCAGCAGATGAGGCTATTTATAGTGGATTACATGTCCATTTCAAGGAGTATGAAATTTTCCAACAATTATTTGGTTCACAGACTCACGATCTGGATGCAAAATAATCTAATACGGTTATCATTTTTAACATATAAATGTTCAGTAATGAACAAAAACTTGTCTTTTGTTAGAGTCTCACAGACAAGCCTATGAGACGCATTAAGCTCTAGAAACACAAATTGCTTATGTAAACTGGGAAATTATCTGTCTGAGGCAAATCCTAAATCCCTAAGCCAAACATGTACATCTGTAAAGTCCTGATTTATATGGTCATAAAACTCGTGTAGGAAGCATGCAGTCTTTGACTTATAAAGAAAGCTGGAAAGAGGAAGCCTGCTTCATTTGCGAATTCAGCATGCAAGTGACGTTCTTGTCTTCCGACTTCCCTGTGAAATGATTTTTAACATCATCACACCAAGCAGTATTGCATATGTGCCCTTATTTATAGAACTTGCTGGAATTTCTATCATACCAAGGTTTAAAATTAGTATTTTAGTTCATGCTGCCTCTTGCTTGCACAGTGCGGGCTCTCCCGGGGCTCACAGCCCCGTGTCCAGTGACAGGGGGAGGAGATGTGGGAGATTTTAAGGACAAACAAGAACCTCTGGGGTGGGCAACTGCCTGCAGAGAAACACTGACACAGCTCATCAGGGACCACAGATGCCCCAAATCTAAGTTCAGCACTGTATTTGCAAACTTCACCTGTCTAGTTATTTGTTATAAGGACCCATTTTTACAAGAAGTGGTTTGGATCTGTGCAGGATAAAAATCTGTGATTTTTAAACACTTTGAACTCTAAATAACTCTGCTGGGGTCCAGAGAAACAAGCTGAACCGCTCATCTGTGGCTCCCTTCCTTACGTCTGGGTGCCACGCTCATACAAAGCGCCCATTTCCCATCCCCGCATTTCGGGCTGGACGCAGCTCTCCCGTCGGAGGAAACGCTCAGGGGAGGAACCTGCTCAGCAGCACAAGCACAGCTCAACCAGAGGAGCCACCAGCTAGATGGGCACCGCGACTGGTGCAAGAACAACTCCCCAGCCTGCTCCCCCCTCGTTACATCCCTGCCTTCCCAAACATCTCTTACCTCCTTCCCACCCTTAAAAACCATTCCTGCCCCAAAAATGCAAAAGCACGGGCGATGCTGCTACTTTTACAGCTTATCTGAGCGCACGGCACAAAGGCAGGCCACAAATTTCTGAAGCAACCTCAGTGTAAATTGATGACCAGGCAATAAACCTGTCTTTAGATAAGTAGAGTACTTTGCATATGCTTTTGTGCATGCACCTGCCTGTTCAGCGAGTCATCACTCATTTCACAGCTCATTTCGCTGACTGTGGTCTACAGGTTTTATCTTTTTAATTGGGCAAACAATACACACCTTGTCTTTGCACATAAAGTCCAGTGCTAACGTGCACAACTCCTACAGGTTTTTTTTCCTATCAGCTCTTAGTAATGAGGCACATGCTGTACTTTTAAGGTGGACATGTTCTCTTCTTTGCCAGTTCCCTATCTGCAGTGCAAATACTCGAATTTCTGCAAATATTTTGATTCTGTCTGAAGCGAATCTTCAAAAGCCGATGTCTGCGTCCCTTACAGCCCCAGGGAAGACTTCTTTTGATTTCAAGTGGCTTTGGGACATGCCCAACAACGCCAAAAACACAAGACCAGAAGTGTGAGCCTCCCCTCGCTCCCGAGGAGTCAGAGCAGATGAAGAGCAGCAGCAATGTAGCCGTTACTCTGCTCATGAGGTTTCTCTGGGAAATGATTGGGGCTTTGAATACGCCAGCAGCGCACTGCACAGAGGCAGGGCCGGCAGCGGCAGCCAGCACACGCCAGCCGCAGCCCTGGCCGGCTGCGGAGGGGACGGGCACCCGGCCGTGCTGGGCCGCGGGGCAGGAGGGAGCAGCTCAAGCATCACGCACGCACCGCACACGCTTTGCAGCATGATTAGCTCTTGGCGAAGGCATGCTGAATTAAGGGGGGGAAAGTGCCGTCTTTGTTCTAGGATGCAAATGAGCATCTTTTTTAGAAGCTGAGAAAGAGCCCCAACTAACAAAAATTGCGCATTGACTGAAATAAGCCAGGCTGCCTTTCAGATGTAGACTTCAGACGGAAAATGAAACATATCAAAGTGTCTGATTTGACGTGGCTTGCAGCTGCAAGGCAAAGCGACTGTCCCATTTTTTTCCCCTGAGGCGAACACTCAAGATTTTCTTGATCTTATCGTTGTCTTTCTATAAGTCTTTGAAAACCATCTGTAGAGATTCATAAAGGGTATTTGTGTTTTAAGTAAACTGCAGAAGTGATCTATACCGAACAGATGGAAACAAATCAAAAAGCTTAACGGGATGCAGAAAAACAGCAACACTTAGAAAAATACTGGATATGAATGAGTAGGCAGGTTGCCTACCATTTTTATTATGCTCAGTGTGCCATCTACTTCCCCTGTTCCTCTCTGCAGCCGGCTTGGTCAGCTCTCACCAATATCGTCCTGTCCTCACCCATGGGCTGCAAAACACTCCCCAGCCACACTTGCTCCTCTGGAGGACCGTACCTTGGTTGGGATCGTCCAGCTCGTGGTCAGCACCCGAGCACCTGCCCCAAGCCCTTAATGCAGCTGGTTCTGAAATATTGCGTGTGACAGCAAGGGGCTGGCATTTTTCACAGCTTCCCAAGACACTTCTGAGCAGATGTGGTGGGGGAGAAAAGTGCTACCGATCAATCTCAGCCCTGCTCTGTGCACTTGTTTGCTTGTTCAGGGCGATGTTTTTCTGCCACACCATTTCAAGGAAGCACCAGGCTGTTTCCTCAGTAACATCTTTTCATAGAAGACACATTAAGGTGCAAAACGCATGTTCCTAGAGTGAGTGGGCGTTAATGGGACTTCCTGAGTATACTAACAAAACCAACAGAGAAAAGAGAGAAAAGCTTTACGAATTTTCCCGTGTTTCAGCTATTTCCCTTGTTGTCAGCGTGGCCCTGCACCTTCTGCTCTCTCCCCGTTACTCAGGCTCCCATGATATCTGCCCAATTTCAGATCATTGTAACCCTGAGCAAAAAATGCTCTTTGTCATACCTCCACTGCAAAGACTTTGCGTATCAGCATAGCTCTTTGCAAAATGCTGCTGTGATGTGGACAGGGAAGGGACCTGTGGGTCCGCAGAGCCCAGTCCCTGCCAACAACAGGTATGATCCCCTCCATAAATTTATCAGCCTCCATCAAAAACCACACACGTGCTCAGGCACAACGTTACTGCGCAGCTGCCTCATAACCCACCCCGCCGGTGGTAGCAATACCTGTTTTATTTCCAGTTTACATTCATTAATGGCCAGCTTGTATCTTTTTTCTCCTCCGAAGGTTAAGGTAAATCCCAGATGGGAGACCTGGGATGGAGAAGACTGTTGGAGTTACATCAAAGCACTACTTCTGTTTTGTTTCTGTAGGATGTTACATGACAGAAGTTCAAGATAAATGTGTGTTTCTATTGAGCTACTTAATTTATTATGAAGTGAAGACACAGGTTCTGCCTGAAGCGCCTTGGGGTGAGGGTGATCTTATCCTGCAGCCCCGTCTCACCCCCAGGAAGGACACTACAGACAGCCCTGCCCCTTTAGCCTGCGACCGCACTTTCTTGGCGTGCCCAGACACACTTCTGACAAAAAGGACACAAGAAAAGACCACTTCAGATGAAGAAAAGACAAGGTATGCTCTGACCCCACATCGTTCTTCTCGCACAGAGAAGGAACGCCAGCATTTATAAACCATGGGCTGTGCTCAGCACAGGCCTGGCTGCATTCCCACTGCTGCCAGAGGGAATTTACCTTTGACTTTGTCAGAGCTGAGCAGGACAACTCCAAAAGCATCTGAAAACTCAGTTCCCCTCTCAAT
Source organism: Chauna torquata (assembly GCA_013399475.1). Taxonomy (NCBI): domain Eukaryota; kingdom Metazoa; phylum Chordata; class Aves; order Anseriformes; family Anhimidae; genus Chauna; species Chauna torquata. The sequence continues at coordinate 355,808 of VXAL01015518.1, forward strand.
ACCGGGAGGCAGAGCAGGAGCAACTGCTTGACATCCATCCTCTCCCTCAGCACGGCTGGGGCCACAGGGCTCCAGCGTTAGCAGATGCAGGGCAGGACTGATGCACGGGCAGCTCTGATGGCAGAGACCCCTCAGCTGACCACACCTACTCAGCAGCCCCCGGGGAAATCTCTGGTGCGTTATGCACCATTTCTCACCTGTTTCCTTGGCTATCATCCAAGGAAACAAAACGCTCCTTCATGTTTCTCTGCTCCTCTCACAGGGGCTCGCTGCCTTCTCCAGAGGGAAACAGGCAAAGACCGAGTGCCGTCCCTGCCCATCAGGCCACACTCATGAGACGGTGTGTGGATGACATCTTGGGGCACTCTCAGGCTGAATATCTCCTTTTCCCCCTGACCTGGATCCTAGCCATCTCCAAGCTCTGCCTCCCGAGCAAAGCACAAGGTGTCCCATGCTGCGGCCCTGCTGGACCTTTGATATTTGGATCTGTGCAAATGAAGATTCACAGTTCTTTCCGCCTACCAGCCTAGAGAGCCTTGTACTCAAAAATAGAGGCAATACTGTGACTGATATTTTTAGAAAGGGAATGCATATGTAAATTATTCCCCTGAAAATGTCTCTGTGCGTCAGACTCTCCCCTGATTCAGAGAACATCCCTTCCCTCTTTTCCTCAAGTACACACGGCGCACAGCGAAGCTGAACATCTCAGGGAATCTGGTAGCAGAGACGGTTGCTGCAGAAGTGATTCATCTCCCACATCTTTCACAGCTTCGGTAAGCGGGAGCAGTGCGAATTTCTCTGCCCCCAGCCTTGGCTGCTCGAGAGCTCCCTGCCTCCTCTCCCATTCATGTCCTCACACGCAGGCAGTGAGGAGCGAGCGGTGCTGGTTTCTTCACCTCCGCGTCCCCAGCCTCCAGCCGCCTGCTTCCCGCTGCGGCTGCGGTCGGAAGCCAGACGGGTCCATCTGGTGGGAACACCTCCCCGGGCGGAGGCTTGGAGGCTGCGGCACGACGTGTTCATGCACCGGAGCGGCGGTGAGGAGCACCAGCAGCCTCCCGCACGCACGAGCCGAGCGGCTCACGGGCCGTCCTGCAGCGAGACCGTCCCCGCGTCCTGAGCTGGGAAACTCAGCAGCTAAGGCGAGGCAGGACGGCGTGCGTCAGCAGGCATCGCGCCCGTGCCCTCCGCTCTGGGAAGTAAACAGCACCGTCCCCAGCACTGTGTTCGATCGCTGTCCAGAAGCTATTAGGAAGCTAATTAAAATGAATAGATCACTTAAGCATTCAGAGTTCGTATCACATTAATTCAACAGCGCAAGATACAGAGAGAAAGACGACAGCTGAAGAAAAGGCCAAGGACGGTGCGGCAGTGTTCCTTGGTGTAGGCTTTTTTCACCCTTTCCTTGTAATGCAAAAGATAAGCCTGTCTCCTGGCTTATCTAGATACATTTGTAAAGATTAAAAACATGCTTCTTTTCCTTTGCATTCCTCTGTAAATGATTATCCCATGGTATCATTAAGCAGGGCGCTCTGCCAGCCTTAAGGCTCTGATTTAAGCCATAAAGACAGGGAAATTGGGAGTGAAACCTGCAGCTGCCTGCACAGGACCAGCCAGGACCCTGCCACCCCCTGCCCTCACAGGCAGATGAGCAGTGATACAGCCTCAGCTCTGCAGAAAAGGCTGGCCGCAATGCCTGCACCACAAGGGGGAAAGAAAGCATTTCCCCACTTATTTGCATTGTTTGGGAGCAGGGAGAACAGTGCCCGACAGGGTAACTCCCAGCTTGGACAGCTCAGTGATCTTACATCCAAAAGCCAACTTGTGCAAGGCTACAAGATGGGAGCAGCGGTCTGCAAAGCCTTGGGCACGACTCATGGAGGTGCCCCTTCGGAGAAACCCCGGTCCCTGTGCACATCCCAAAAACCCCACTCAGCAAGAGTGAGGGGGTTACAGAGGAGTCAGATAGCTCAGAGAGTGGGAAATGGAATCACACGCTTTAAAAAACATGCTGAAGAATAGCTGCTGGGTATCCACAGGGCCAATCCTGAGGTCTACAAGACTGGGATTTTCTCTGCTGCAAAGATCTGTTTGCGATGGTACAACGTGGAGCATAAAAAGAAAATTCAAGAGCAGCTGTGATGCAGCTGCCGACCTCTCACGGAAGGGTTTACGTTGCCCTATCACTGCAAAGTCCCACGCTTCATGTCTCTTTAAAATTGACATTGTAGGCACCTCTAAGTTTTCTGTCTCTCCCTGAAAATATTTGTGGGTCATAGAAATTCAGCTACAGGCAGTCTGATGAAAAACATGTATGTTTGTACCCTGTGGTCATTGTCCTATATTTTGGGGCTCTTTAGCTTAAAATAACTAACCTAAGGAAATGCATTGCTTTGTCACATTCGAGAAGAACACAAATTAATGTATTGGTATTAAAAGACCATGAAAAATGGGGTTAATTATGGAAACGATGACCCTTACATACAGCAGCTCAACCATGGGCTGCTACCATACATCATAACATTAGGAAGAGCCACTTACTGACACACAACAGCAAATAATAAATAATAAATAATAAATCTATCAACCTAAATTGAACCTTGTGTAATGTCCTGACATAACATAGATTAATTTGCGTAATCCATCATTCGTTAATCCTTCATCCCCAAGCAATGCATATAAGTGTTACAACAGCGACATCGGAGTCTATTCATACAGGCATGGTGACCCAGGTGCAGTTATCCAGAAGACCATCAACTCGGTTTCCCACATTTTACAAACACTGCCAAAATACAATCAGCATTACACGTCAAGGCTGGATTACACAGAGAGGATGAGCACTGCTCTGCCCTTGGATTAACCAGGTCACAGCAAAAGTGCTGCTCCCAGGGCCACCCAAGGGGTTCGGCTCCGTGATACAGGATGCACAAGTTCGCAAGAGAGCCAGCTGCTGATAAGTGGAACATCCCATCTTCTGGATTTATGAAGCTACGAAAATAATGATCAGGGTTTTATATCATCAGTAACTAAGACAATTATACTAGACTAAGCATGCTGTTTGCACTATATAAATAATAAATGCTAATATTCAGTGTTAAAGGAAACGAGCTGTAAACCATACTAGTAGATTTATACAGTGAAGCTCATTGTATGAAAGCTTGCACATTATAGCGTGGCCCTTGATAAAAGGAGTAAATTAAGTGGATCTTAAATTTAGTGGATCTTGTTTAGGTTCTAAATATCTTTTTGCCCTGGTGCTGTTTAGGATTTTACAGCTGCAAGAGAGGTAACGTTCAAAAACAGCAGACCTGGGGAGCTGTGGGTGGAGAAGACACAACAGAGGCAGACCTTGGCAGAAGCAGCAGAAGTTGGCAATGTATTTTTGTGGCCACTAAGTGCAAAATGCTCCCAGCAATGAAGATCTCCCAAACTTTCTGCAGGAACCAGAAGCTGCTGTATCAGTCCCAGCCATGTCAGTTGTCAGCAGCTGTTGGGTTGTCCCCAGTCCTGTCCAACCCCGCTGCCAGCTCCACTGGGCTGATGCATCCTCCCGGCACGGCTCCTTTCTCCCTGCACATTTGGCCCTTCCACCCTCCCAAAATACAGCAAAAGCAAGGCAAGCCCCTCAGCAGGACACACTGGAGGCATCCTAATGCCTCGTCTCAGCAGGGACAGCAGGCAGCCCCTTCTGCTCAACTCGCTCACGCACCCTCGCTACGCAGATCGACCCAACCTCCCAGACTAGGGGGCAAACTTTGCAGGAGATTCTCAAATTATTAAAGAAATGCAGCAACTTTTCCCCAGTTCATACCGAGTGACAAGTTCTACAGCAGCAATACCTAAAACACTCTCTTATTAAAACCATTATTAGACTCAAGAAGCATGTCTACTCCCACACGAGAGGTGGAAATCTATGCCTAATTTTAAAGTGAAAGTCAAGAAGCAAACAACGGAAATAATATTTTCCCTCCCAAAACAGATTACTCTAAAGTTGTTTCTCACTGCTATTGTCAAATCTAATTATTGTGTTCCTTGCAACACTGCTTGCATTTGCTCTAATTGTCAAGTGACACACAAGCGACCCAAGTGACAGTGCCGGAGCTGCCCCAGGGCTGCAGCCAGACCCTGCAGCCCTTTTGCCCCCCAAGCGAACCCCTCTGCCCCGCTGCTGCCCGCGCCTCACCGAGCGGATGGGCGCAGGGCTGCTGGGGCTGCCGCACCCCTGCAGATGTGCCAGCAAGGGGTTTGTCACCGCGCGGATGCGTGACCTGCCATCAGGCCAACAACAAACCTGCAGAGCATTACAGGGATGGTGGGAGCAGCAGAGGACGGCGGGAGGGCCGCGTTTTGCTGCGGTACTGGGTGGCCAAGAACAGCAGGTCCTGCCCCACCTGCCTCCCCCACTGCCTCCACCCCGAGCACTGAACTGCAGTTTGAAGCAAGAAGCTTTTAGACAAGCAGGGCAGGAGACTTGCCTTTAACTTGCCTGCTTGGGTGGAGGATTGACGCCAGCAGCAACGCAACTCTAACCAAGACAGGACCTTTGCTACATCTCAGCGAGAGGGCAACGTGCTGCTGACAGAGCCTCCAGGGCAAAGCTTCAGCCCATGGGCACGTTGGTGCATCATACCCGCCTCAATGGCTGAGAGCTGGAAACCGTGGGGTAATGGGACAAAGCCACCACAGTCACCCGTGCCAAGTGCACATGGAACGCTCTCAGAGGACAACCACGCCAACTGCTCAGCAACCAGGAGCTCCCCCTTAAGAGCTCCTGTCTTAAGCTCGTGACCTGGTTCACAAATAACCGTTGAATGAAGCCGTTTATGGATTCGCTGAACGAAAGCCTTCCTGTCGCTGTGCTCCCTCCAGCTCCTCCCAGGTGACAGGAGAGCCGCGGGGCCGCTGAGGTTGGGCTGAGGTCACTGTGTGGAGGCACCAGGGTGCGTTTTGCTCCAGGAAGGGCGGTGTGGCTGGCACACAGTGCTGGGGGCTGAGCCGGGGGGACCTGCACCCTCCGTGGCCCCTGCCAGCCACCCTGGGCTGCGCTGCTCCCCCCGGGCACAGCATCCTTCGGGCTGGGATAACACATCCCCGGGCAGCGACGGACAACTTGTTATCCAGATACTAATCTCAGAAATCCCAGTCCGTTTCCTCTAGTCATCCCTTTACTCAGAAGAGCCAGACCGAATAATAAACTGACACGCTCCAGTGTTATATACGATTATCGCTATATAAATAAGTGTCATCACATTTAAATCACAATCTGGTCTAACTTGGAGGTCAGCCCTGCTTTGAGCAGGGGGTTGGACTCCATGACCTCCAGAGGTCCCTTACAACCTAAATTATTCTGTGATTTGGTGACTTATTTCCTTGACAGAAATTTTCTGTCAGCAGCTGCCCTCCTCTAACAGAAGTTACTTATTGCAAGCCACAGGAAAAAAAGTTTAATAACAGATACCTGCCGCTTTGAAGCTGGTTTGGATTCAAAGCTTTAAGGGAGGTAAATACATTTAAGAGGGATTGCAGCCTTTAAAGGCAGGCACACGATGCAATCCTGTAGCATTCAGCGCAACGCAGGCAACCGGTTCCAGCGCTGGCACAGCTGCTTTTGTACGCATTGCTATTTGATTTTATAATGGCATCCAATTACCTTTCATAGCATGGAAGACAGACTTAAACATGCTATCGTATCTTTTTCTCCAGCTGCTAATGTCCGGCTTTGCTTGCAGGGATCCACACCCAGCCCTCCCCTCCCTGGGGCACTACACAGCCCCAGCAGCTGCCCCGGAGGCGGGAGGGAGTCCCGAGCATGCAGCATGAGCATGCGATTATTCCATATTGACAAAAACCTGGGGCCAGGGCATCACCGTGGTGCAGAGAGCACCTTGCTAAGGGACCCCTAGGGCCGCCTGTCTGTTGCTAAAATCACGGGGAGCAAAGTGGCCCTGCAGCCCCACCTGCACCACAGCATGAAAGCAGCCTGGCTGCTGCGAGGATCAAGCCATGTCTGTGTCGCGCTTTGATGTTCCCAGGTGGAAGGAGCTCTAACGGCGCGGTGGAGTGTTGTTTTTACACAAGATTTATCAGTACAGTTAACACACCACCACAGAGCTGCTATTCGAGCATGCCCTGAATGCTAATAAGCACACACGAGAAAGGCTGCTGCTAGTGCAGGTACACGCGAACGTTCGCCTTCAAAGCGCTGTATAAACAGGAGCTCAGCGAGCCTCACCTCTGTCTCCCCGTGGAGAGCTCAGCTCTGTTTGGCAAGGAAAGGATGGAGGCGCGGAGGTCACGGACAGGCTTTGCAGATGGGCTTGTAAGGGCAAGGCTTCAAAAGGGATTTAAGTGTCTTATTTCCACACACACCTTTGTATGGGACTTACACATTGTACTGCCTGGGGGGACTTCATACTTAAGCGTTCGAAACTTTTGGTGGGTGAGGATATTTTATCCTGAGCAGGGCGAGTTCTCAATATTTAACATGATGAGCTGCTCTATAAAGTACAGTTCCCAAACAGAAGCTTTGTCAAATTTCCACAGAGACACATCAATGAATCCCCGCTGATGTCCTAGGGAGATCAAACAGGAGGCTAGAAAAATACAGGAGAAAGCATCTGGGATCCTTCGGGGGAAAACTAGCAAAGTGTCATAGGAAAAAAAAAAAAGCTTGATGGGGTATCAAGACATCATCCTATCTACCGTTTCCCCAACATTTAAAAATCACTTCAGCGCCTTCTTTTAGAAATCACAGACTATCTTGTGCACTGTTGGCATAATTGTGTCATTTGCAAATCTTTCCAGTATTTGGATTAATGCTAAAATATTTTTCTTCTCCCATTTTTTGTTCGATCTCCTGCATGATTTACTTTTTTCCTGGTTGTCTTATGAAGACTCCTTGACCAGTTCCCCTGGCTCCTTAGAGAGGGCTCACCTTCCAAAATCTCTGGCTACATCCAAGCCATCCATACCAGACCAAGACAAAATGCCTTCAGCAACCTCTCCGTTGCCTTCCCCTGGCTATCCAACAGCGCAGCAGGCTCCCAGGCTCCACGCTGCTGTGGATCATATGCCTCACCTCGGTGGTTGCTGTTCACACACACCCTCTGACATGGCCTGGATATATGCTTTTAAAAATAGAGCAACCCTTAATATATCCCTTGTCAAAATACACCCAGATTCATCCTAGCTTTGCCTGGAAGAAAAAGTCTAACAAAAGCAAATGGATCTTACTAGGTTTGCAGAGAGAGATTGCATGGAAATACCGGAGCCCTCCCCAAAGCTCTGTGGACAGCATGTTTTAGACATCCAGCTGTGCTGTCAAACAGAAAAACGTAGCAATTCAAATAAATACTATTCCTCTAATCCTTCCAGCCTACTATTCTGCCAAAATCTGACTGTCTCCTGAGCTACCCTTTGCTGTGGGAAAGACTTATCACTACCAGACGCAGAGCCAAGACAACATGAGCAGCCTCTGCGCAAGGTCCTCCTGGCCTCACCCAGAGCCAGCCCCACCTGCCCTGAACCTTTGTGCAGGGCTGTGGGCACCAAACCCTGCATCCACTAGGATGCACGTCCCTCGGGATGACACCAAGGGGGTATTTTTACATCTGGGCAGGTGTAAGCGAGCATTCCCCATGCCCTGCTCACGCCTCCTCCCCAGAGCACACCCAGCCCATCCAAGCTCCTTTCTGAACCACAGGAACAGTGATTCTGTGTGGCTTGTGTATGTAACTAATGCACAGAGGTCTGTTTTTTGTTTAAATAGCTGTGAAAAGCACTGTGTGTGTTTTACCCAGAGATATATTACACTTGATTAGGCGGTGCGCTGGAGCGCGAATGGTACAACAGGAGACGGACGTGCTTAACTAGCGGTTTCAGCCTGCACTCCAGTATCGGGAGGTCAAGGGAAAGATTAACTATATCTGACTGCCGTGTCAAAACACTCAATTGGAGCATTTATAAACCCACAGAACTAGTTGCCTCAGTTGGCGGAGCAGATTTATTTCCCTCTGCATAGCTGCCTCAAAGCAAACCAGGGCAGTTGCCTGGCCCTTCTTTGCTTTCGGCTCCTTTCAAAGTGCAGGGAGAGCTAAGATACTTAGATGGAGCCGTGCAGGTTTCAATGGCTGGCTGCTATCTTCAGCCAAAAAGGAAATATGGGGGGAAAGCCAGTGGTTCTCAGTCACCTCTGCTTATGGGCGATCACAGGCAGGTATGCTGCAGTGCAGGAAGTAGCCCCTCTAAGCCCTGTTTTAATAGAGAAGTAAAAATTTGTGTTTCAACAGGTGCGAAATATACACAAAACAACTTCTGTTTAACGCTCAAAAACCTTGTGAAAAAAGTCCTACTACTCACATGTTGGGGAGCTTTGTTTTTTGTTGTTCTGTAGAATTTTAGAATGTCTTTCCATCATCATGCAAAACAAGTTGGAGGAGATGCCTACAGAGAGCTCCCCAGAGAGCTAGCCAGAGGTGCCCCCCTGTTATCAACATCAGCAGCCTTTCAGTGTGCAACATCTTAAATTCACTTTTAGGTTTTGAACTGCACATACACCTCTTGGGGCACAATAGTCCTTTTCACCTCAGTACAAATCTCCACTGAAACAAAGTGAGCAATAACCGGGGAGCGTGTGACCACAGCGTGCAGCCACTGATGACCAGAACTGGGACAATGGGAACCAAATTTTTTATTTTTATTTTTTAACATGGCTTCAGTTTTATGAGGTACATATGAATAAGGAAAAAAGGCTTTACTTCCCTTTCATTTCCAACTTCAAGAATACTTTCTCAGCATTCAGACTCAATTCTACCCAACTTGTTGTCACCTCATGTTGCCCCCCATTGCCACATCAAACTCAGTGGCCACCATGTGATGTGTAATGACAGCTTATTCCTCTCTATTTCCTCTGCAGTTGCAGCATCAAGGTCAATACTTTTAAGTATTCCAAGCATGTAAGGAGCAACTTTGGGTCCAGGGGCAGGACCGGCGCATCTGAGCAGGACTACACCTAGAACAAATCCTGCAAACTCTGTTTCTCAACCCATCCCAGGCCGCAGACTCCCCAGCACAAACCAGAGGGCTCCTGCTCTACATCCCATTGCACAACGCAGGCATGCCCACATTACCCTGGCAGAAGACAGCAGATGGGACTTCTCCACTCAAGTCACAGGAATGTTTCTGGGTTGAGGCCGTCTGGATAAACCAGATGCTCCATCACCCTGAGCTGTGCTGCAGGGGTGCAATTTTGTTTTTAAACTGCACTTAGCAGCGTTCTGACTTGCAGGTTTCACTTTTTAATAGTAAACACATTTTGTAGGTGCCAACGAACATTTCAAAGCATTTCAGTGGAGTCCTTTTACCTTCACAGCCCAGGGGCATATACACTGAAACAACAGCTGAAATCCAATTACTGAGGAATATTCTCAAGTGCATTTCCATAGGTAATTTGTTAGTCTGTTGGAACATGCAAAGTGATTTCTCCCTACTTCTTGGTGCTGTACCTCAGGCTCCTTCGTTGAAGTTTTCTATTCAAATGGCATAGTAACTACTGCTGAAAAGGAATCCACATGGCTGCCTTCTCTCCGGGGGGAAACCTGCAATCCAGGGCACATCCAGCGTCTTCCAGGACCCAGCCCTTACCCATGACCTGACAAAAACCAGCAGCCAGGCACACTGAAAGCCCTGCTACTCTCCAAGCTGCTCCTTTCCCAATCAGTTTGATGCATAAAGACATAAGAAGCCTAAAAGTATTTTTCCTTCAGCATCCTGTTTATTGATTTAGCAGAGCGCTGACACAGATGTACAGTTCTAGAGACAAGCTGTAATGCAATCCCTTCATCTGCTGTCACTCAAGATTGCACAAGCTGGCTGCTGCCATAAGGCGAGGAGTGGCCACCCTGCTCATTTTGGGACTGTCGAGCAGCACAGCCACTCACATCGCCCTCGTTAGGGGGGCACCCCTAGGTTTGCTCCACACCCACACTGTATGTGCCGTTACAGCACATCTAACGCTGTGCCCAGGAAACCCCCACGTGCTGGCTACGCACAGAGCCAGCGGTGATGTCCTTTCATGTTCCTTGCAGCTAGAAAGGAGGAACCATGGTGTGAATCAACCCAAGAGCCACCACTGCATCTGCCCAGCTTGGGCTGACCTCACACCCCACTGGTGTGTGCCTTCCCATGGGGCCCCAGATCCCTCCTGCCCAAGTCAGTAATATATTGCAGGCTTAAAGCAGTGGCCAGACGCCAAGGGAGAAAGCTGCAAAGCACATCATCCACCCTGTTCACAAGTCAGAATCATTAACACTGGTGGATATTGTTGGAAATGGGTCTATTCTCGGGGGGGGGAGGGGGGTGTTAAATAGGCAAAGTTTGGGTCAGAGTGACAAGGAACATAATCAGAAAAAAGCATAGTTGAAATGCAATGAGTTTACAGATAATTCAGGACAAATTAAAGCATCTAAAATCCTACTGAGAGCCACTGATTTGGAATTATGAAGTTAACTTACAGCAGTCATTTTCTGTATGAGAGCAATTACGGATAGGTTAAAAGCTTCTGTTATTATGGATTGTGTATGGCTGCCACAGAGGGTTCAATCTCCTCAGATAAAATTTTAGCCTTCATGAAAAGCTACTATATCCTGTATGCCAAATCTCGTTCACCCATCAGAAAATCATTGAACATTATCCATTTTATTAACCAATGCAAATGCAAACAGCCAGGGAGAGGTAGATAGGGAACATCCTGCTCACCAATAAAACACATACACACAAATCACCATGGTTCACTTCCCAAAATAATCACACAAGCTCAAACGCACAGCTGTGATGAATGGCAAATTTCCAAGTCTTAATGCATCAGAAAGCAGAACTGTTGTTTGAAGTGGTCATCTCTTGAAAGGAAGGGAAAAGTCAAGGGAAAGCGTGCGAGAAACCTGCAAACATGGAGCCAACCTCAGGAAAAGCCTGGCAGGAAGGCCACCAGCCAGAGTGACGTGGCCACTGGGCACACAAGAACTGAGCTCACCACCCATCCATGGCCAGACAGGACCACACACAGGGCTTGTCCACAACCTCTGCCTGAGGAGAGGCAGCCCACCTTTTGGACAAGGCAATGGCAGAGAGCAACAGCCTGTCTTGTGGCTCACCCTCAACAGCAGGAGAGAAGGGTTCAGCTGGGGTCTGGTGGATCATTTCTCCCAGGTAGGGCTGTGCCACATCTTCTCCATCACCCCCAGAGCTCAGAGCCAGCATCCCACCAGCCATGCTGCCTGCACCTAAGCGAGCCCTGCCTGGTCCTACAGCAGGTTTGCACAGCAGTAGCTCGCAACCAGAGCTGATGAAACCACTTACCCAAACAAACTATTATCCTGAGCCTCTTCCTTCTCTTTTTTTTCTTAATTGGGCTTTACTTCTTGTTTGGCGCTTTCTGTGCAGTTAAGCGAGTTCACAGACCTTTTGTTTCTGGAATGACAATGAGGTTTTGGTTGAGACATGCATGGTGATGAGCCGAGCATGTGAGGGTACATCCATCGCACGTCTTTTAGGATGAGAGTCGGAAAAGGGGAAGCCTACCAGAGACCTGCTGGAAACTATGTGCTCGCACACAGGTGATCTGTCAGTAGGTGTGATGGTGCAGATAGCTGGATTTCTCCCGCTGCAAAGGAGATGACAGCAGGAGAGATACAAAGCGACCCGCCTGGCCCCAGGCCAGCCCCTCGGAGGCAGGGAGCAGCCTCGGGGCCAGCAGGCACCATGAGGCTAAGGGGGCCGGGGGGCCCACCCAGGCTGGCAAGGGAGTCAATACAAGGCTCTGATGGCCAGTGTGGATCCATAACTGACGTTAGCTGTTATAATAAATAACGTTTAGTAGCTAAACTCCGATGGTTATAACAACAGGGCACCGAACTCTGCAGTGTTGGAGAGACAATGAGAAAGCAAAACTTGCTGCATAATGCATGAGAAGGAAACCCACGGTGCTGGCAGTAAGGGCTGGATGCTGGTTACAGAAAGGTTAAGGAAAGAATCGTCATTGATTCAACAGTGCCCAGACAGAGTCCTAATGAGGAAATCAACTTGGTTCTCATTACAAAGATCCTCGGCTACCTCTTTCCTGATGGGACCCGAAGTACTGCTCCTCTCACTCAACCCCCACACAGAGATCTTTCAGCAGGAGGGCTCTAAGGCTGCACCCAGGGCTCCCCCAAAGGCATTTCTGTGCCCTCCTCAATTCCATTAATGCAAGAAAGTCTCTAAGCATGTCACACATAGCACAGTACCCCAGATAAGAGAGGCCAAGCACCCTCATGATTTCCGCAGGGCCATGCAGAAAGTCCACGGCAAAGCCCAGTTCTTGCCACCTTCCACAGCCAACATAGTCCTGCAGCTGCTGTCCTTTGGGCAGCTTTTTGTGCTTGTTCCCCGCATGGGTTCTGGGATCAAAGGTAAAGGTGGTAAATAGATGAAACAGATTTGCATTCCCAGAAATTCTGTGTTAAGATGGCTTTAGATCCAGGATTCCTCTATTCCCATGTAAGAAGCTCCGTTCAGAGATCTTTCGGGGAAGAATCCTGAAGGTGGCCATAAAAATGGTAAATTCTCACTGGGAAGCAGCAGGAAGACAAACTCTATCCTTTTCCCCTTGGGCTCATCTTTTCTATGAAAGTTTCCCATGGCATACACAACACAAGAAATTGCACCTATTTAGCACTATTGATCCAGCTTACTTCAGTAACAAACCACATTAAGTTAAAATCGATACCAGCCACTCTTAAACTGATTTAGGAGTGTCCACACAAAGGGGCTCACGCCAATTTAGACAGATCTGTTTTGTAACCAATTTAGTTAAAATATGCAATCTAGAGGCTGAGCTGTGCTCTGAATGGCTTAAAGGCATTAATTCAAGTTTCATCAATAGCTCCCAAGGGACAGGACACCAAAGGTTAAGAGTCGCTGATCAGCGTCCATCTTTCTTGGCAAAATATAAGGTCTCCATGGCTCCAAAAACCAAAGTGCTGGGGAGAAACCCAAAGACCTTGGGGTTAATTTATTTCTGTGGCTCAAACCTTGCATAAAAAAAATGACCAAATTGAAGGTGCTCAAGCCAAACAGATCAGAAAGCTGCATTTTATCCCTCTCCTTGGAATATTTACTCTGGGGCTGCATGATGCGCAGATAGCTTTGCCCACTATAAATCCACCAGTGCAGTGCTTCGCAGCTTGTTTTGCTGCAGTATTGAAGTGACTGAGGTTAGGAGACGTAACATGAGGAAGTGTTTCTGAGCGCCGTATATCACAGCAGCTCGGTTGTGTTTTGACACCATTTGCTTGTTTAATATCTAAGGGTCTGTATGTGTGTGGAAGAGGCTTGAGGTGAGCACCATGGAGCGAAGCACAAATTTTGTCATACACCATGACATCACAGCATCACTGGCTGCCCTTAGAGCTGGGCTATAAATCTCCTTAACAAGAACGATGCAATAAGGGTTCTTACTTCAAATGAGATGAGGTTTTAATGTTTAATCAAGTGAAAGCTCAGGGGTCTCCACCAGACACCAGCCCTGGCGGCTTGTGGACAGACCATGAGGATCCCACGTTGGGTGCTGCCCCCTTGCTGAGGCTGCTCAGTGCCTCTGCTGGCCCCCGAATTGCTGGCTTAGCAATGGGGAAAATCAATGATTGAGTTAGGCTGGAGCTTTGGAGGGAAGCTTCATAGAAACCGTCCCAAGTAAATCAGGACTTCAGGGTTTTTGAAGCAAAAGATTTTGGCCTCAGCAATGCTGGTTAATTTACAGCAAAGGAGAGAAGAAGGTTTCCCCCTACCATGTTTTTTTGCTGGGATATAAGAAAAATCAGAGGCCTGTCTGGAAAGATGAGCAGAGTAAGCAAGCTTCCAGCACATGAGGACATCAAGAGATCCTTCAGGGAAAGAAGATAATGTCCCAACTCTATCTTTTTGCAATAAAGATGAAAAAAGACCTAGTTAAATAGAAAAAAAAAAAGTATTGTTTGATTTTTAAAACCAGAACTTTATGGATGTTCCTGCGTTCATGGTGGTAGCAGGACATGGGATCGGTTCCAGAGCACCCACCTGGTACTGCTGGGCCAACAGACCTAACCTCTGACCAAGTCTTTCCACCCAAGCAACAAACACCTCTATCTCTAATCCCTACAAAAGCTACCAGCGCTTCTATTCCTCCCTCCTGCCACCTTTCTCCCCACTCTTTGCCTGGAGCCACAGGCATTATTTCTCATCCTTACTCATTACCTTGGGAGACCAGGATCAACCAACCCACTAAAATTCCTCTGAGAGGCAGAAAATGCCACACTTCGCTGCTGCTCATCCACCTACAAAATATGCATGTTCAGGCATCTTTTCTCCTAAGCCCTTTTTTAAAATCTGCCGTTCAAAAGTGGTTTGGGGTTTAAGTTTCAGGCTGTAATTCTGCAGAGCTTTGTGATATTCTGGATACCTGGGAAAGGTTTTGAAATCCTTTTCCCTGCTGTTACCAAGTAATAATTTGTTTCACAGAAAGATTCAAGAATCCTACTTAGGTTGCTGAATTAAACACAACACTGTTTTAGAAACT